>OU744448.1:19255858-19855858 GCA_916610825.1 Haliclystus octoradiatus
TATTATATTATTATTATTATTATTATTATTATTATTATTATTATTATTATTATTATTATTATTATTATTATTATTATTATTATTATTATTATTATTATTATTATTATTATTATTATTATTATTATTATTATTATTATTATTATTATTATTATTATTATTATTATTATTATTATTATTATTATTATTATTATTATTATTATTATTATTATTATTATTATTATTATTATTATTATTATTATTATTATTATTATTATTATTATTATTATTATTATTATTATTATTATTATTATTATTATTATTATTATTATTATTATTATTATTATTATTATTATTATTATTATTATTATTATTATTATTATTATTATTATTATTATTATTATTATTATTATTATTATTATTATTATTATTATTATTATTATTATTATTATTATTATTATTATTATTATTATTATTATTATTATTATTATTATTATTATTATTATTATTATTATTATTATTATTATTATTATTATTATTATTATTATTATTATTATTATTATTATTATTATTATTATTATTATTATTATTATTATTATTATTATTATTATTATTATTATTATTATTATTATTATTATTATTATTATTATTATTATTATTATTATTATTATTATTATTATTATTATTATTATTATTATTATTATTATTATTATTATTATTATTATTATTATTATTATTATTATTATTATTATTATTATTATTATTATTATTATTATTATTATTATTATTATTATTATTATTATTATTATTATTATTATTATTATTATTATTATTATTATTATTATTATTATTATTATTATTATTATTATTATTATTATTATTATTATTATTATTATTATTATTATTATTATTATTATTATTATTATTATTATTATTATTATTATTATTATTATTATTATTATTATTATTATTATTATTATTATTATTGAAACTCTCTCCTACTCAAGTGTAGGCTATATGTTATCCTAGTGGATTACCCTTCGTTCTGTGTTTGAGTACCCTTCGTTCACATACGTGTTATGTAGTTTCTAAAGCATACTCTTTTTGAATTTTGTCATAGCCTTGAAGAACTTATAGTTGAATCTAGCATGCAATACGAGACCAAGGTATCATCGTTAACTGAAGCATTGAAGCATAAATCTGAGGCATTAGATGACATGGAATCAAGGTCTGTGATTTTATTTCTTGTTTTCATTCCGTTTGTAATGAAAAATTGAGACATCCTATCAAGTTTCAACAACATCTTAGGTTAAGGATGTACCCAGATTGAAGGAAATTATGAAGTGAAGCCAGATGGACAACTGGTAACAGCTATACAGATACTCTAACAGCTTTTCAATGGTTTATGGATTTGAGATTTTCCCTAACTTTTATCAACATGATCGTCTTAAACATTTACCGGTATTCCTTTAAGTACCGATTTCATGAAGTTTATGACAGATATCATGACATGAAAATGTCATGAACTTATTTGGAAACTTTCTCATAATGTCAGGAATAGACTGTGAACTATTGAATTTAGTAGAATTTATGAACAATTTGATTCAAGAACATTTAATGATTTATATCATCTTCCAATGGTCATCATTACAAATTGAGGATATTGAATCAATCTAGTGCTTTGTCTTTTTGTCTAGGCTCGATGAAGTGAAATCCCTTAACAACAAACTGAAGTCAGTGACAAAGACTAAAAATGATAGAATTCAAACACTCGAAGATCTGTAAGAATGTAATTTCATTTAATGTAAAACCATTTCTTTTGACTTCATAGTAATGATTTCCTGTTCATTCTTTATTGTGATAGAATTACTGATTTTGAAGGGAAGAGTAATCACACCCGTGATGAAAAAGTAGAAAACTTATCAAAGAAATTGCAATCCAAAGACAATCACTTGGCGTCATTAGAAAACAGGTGATTTAATCAATCAAACAACTGTAGTCATGAATCTATTCTGACTAGACATGCACCTTCCTGGAGAGCCAAGAGTAGCACCAAGGATATTCCCGCAACATATATTACAAATGTATGAATACAGGCTGCAAACAAGCAAAAAGTTTCCTTAGCCCGTTGAGCAAGATTTTCTTTATATTTTCCATTGTTACACATTAAAGCCATTATTCCATACCTTTCCCTGCCTTCTTGGTCTGTGGAAATCTACTTGCATAATTTTATATAAAATCCAGCAACTGTTGTTTCTTTATAATGTATTGCATGGCCGTTGTGGCGGGTGTATTAATTTTGAAACATATTATATCTTTTTTTCTTTCAGGCTTGAAGATAGCATGGGGAGAATTGTTAAACAAGGGAAATCTATCGAAATGAAGGATACGAAAATTGATGAACTCGAACTGCAGTAAGTAGATATGCACAAATTATTGTATGTAAGCTGACTATTGTATATTATTGGTAAGTTATTAAATTTTTTCAATCAGCTTTCCTATACATATCAATATTATATCGCATGATAGGGTACAGGAGCTCCAGGAGATTGAACGACATACCAAGTTGCTGAATTTTCAGTTGCAAGAAAAATCTAATCGGCTGACTGAAATGGAGACTACGTGAGTGGATTTATGATTGCCTGTTTATCCTTATTGTTTTTCCATCCATCAATAGATGTTGATTAAAAGCTTCTGAGACAAACTTTTTACATAAGAAATAATATGCAACAAAATAGTTTTACATTTTATTCACACGGCATTTCAACCACCGCCTGTGGTCATTATCAATTGCTTACTAATATTCATTCATTGAATAATTTTTAAAAAGTGGTGCAAGCTAAATTCATTGAAAGGAAAAAAGAATCATTATCAATCAATATATATTTATTTATTGTCTCTCTACTTACTTAGCAATATTGACTAAAAGCTATTTCCATATTTACAATTTTCATATAATCCACATTACATTGTATTCTGTAATGGTGGGTAATATTTTATTATGAAATACTTATACAATTAGTGTAGTGCTATAGAGGAAAGTCATTTTCAGAAACTTATTCAATATTACAATATATGTACTGAAATTCAATATGAATCAAAAAGCAAGGAATAATATGTCAGTGTTTCTTAGTTCCATATATAGAAAGTAGCCTAATATTTTGATTTATTTAATTTGTTTAATTATGTTTGATTTGATGTTTTGGTTGCTTTCTTCTTTTCTCTCTTTCTAAAGCACTGACGAGCTAAAATCAAATAGTCAAAAATTGGAAGCGCTTGTTTCGCAAAAGGAGCGTAAATTAAGCCAAGCACAAACCAGGTGAGAACAGTGCAATAAGATATATTTTTAGTTATTTATTTTGAATTTATGCAGTGAAACCTGCATATAACAGCCAGCTACGAGAGGTAGATAAATTGACCACTATAGACAGGTGGCCTTTATATACAGGTTTGATTCAATAGAAAATACTATTTTGGTCATTGCAAGAGTGACCACTATAGACAGGTGACCGCTGTATAGAGGTGAGAGGTGACTGCTATAACAAGTTTGACTGTACCATAAAACCGTGTATGCTGCCCACATGGTTAGAAGTTGATAAGAAAGATTGCTATTGGATACCCTTTGTATATGTAAGCTGATTATTTGTGCGTTTGAACATTGCTTTTAATCGATTATAGCTATATGAGTGAATCTACTTGACTTACAAATCTGTTATTTCAATCGTTTGCAAATCTTATTCAATCAAATTTGGATTGTTTCCTATTGGCTTGATTATATCATGTTTTATCAATCTTAAAATTTTGGGCTGGCTTCAGGTTTTCACGTTGTATCCATTTCATATTCTATAGTTATTCAATACTGACGCATACCTGATTCAATTCAAATTCAATTCTGATTCGATTCAAAGCTTGATCTATTAAATGAAATAGCTTGCCATATATCACTGTTTGAATATAGTACACTCAAAAAATGAATGTTTTTAGACTTAGTGATCTACTAGCAAAATTCATATTCAATTGATGAAGCGGCTGATCTACCAAGAGACTCATCAGAGACCTTTCTGATGTTGTAGCTCGCCAAGCATCGTCCCTGTAGTCCCGCTACCAATTCATGCTGCTAGCATTTCCACCTATTTGAATAATGAGGATTGGATTTTGTCGGATAGAATTTCAAATAAATTTCTGAAAGGTTTATTCAGATGAATACTTTGAACTTCCCACTGATACATGTTTGCTGTCTCTCCTCCAGAACAACTCCAGAAGAATATTTAATTATAAAATATTAATTGGATTATATACATATAAATGAAACAAAGATTAGGCAAATTTTAAACAGGATCTATTAGTTGATTATTGAATTGAATGGTTTTGATTGACAGTTTATTGGAATTAGAAAATGCGTTATCTGATCATGGCAGTTTAAGTAAATTAGTCCAACTGAAAGATGACAAGATCAACCTGCTCCAAGGCTCATTAGTGGAGAAAGAAAAAATAATAGTGGAGCTTGAAACCAGGTATAAGTCATTTACAATAATCACCTTCATCTTTCCAGTCAAACATGTATAACATGCAATCATGCTCCTGCATTAAACTGTTCAGGAGTTCATGAACGTTACAAGGCCCCGTTTTCATGAACTGTTCTTGAAAATTGGGCCATTTATGATCATATTCTAGTTCATGAGGTGTTTTTTCCCGTTGTGGCATCAAGACGCATGAATAATTCCGTTTTTGATGCATTACTAAGGGATTACATCACTCTTGTGAGTGGGTTATCGGAATTTAGACCCACGAGTTCACTAACAACAAACGACAAATCCATATCGTAAACGAGGCCGCCAGGTCTAAATTCCGATGGCCCACGAACAAAGAGTGATGTAATCATTTTAATAATCATGTAACATAACCTTTGTCTGGAACATCAATTGTCTCTCATCAATTTCCATACAAAAATGACTTGTTTTCTAATTTAATGGTTCATTGATTTTTCATTAAATACAATTTGAATGAAATTCTTACGAATATCATTTCAAAATATAATGCGAAGAATTCAATATAATTGTTTTTTAAACATGTTTGCAATATTAAAAATATAGTAAAAATTACATCTGAATATAGCAAATCCCAAGCTGTTACTTTTTTGAATTTCTCAATTGAATTTTCAATTACAGATTATACATTTGATTTGATTTTATGAAGAAATATTCAATCTGTCGCAGCTAGTCTCCATTTTCAAAACATGTGTTCTAGCTGTTTGGTTAAAGCCGTGCAGGTATAGCTCTATAACCGCACACGTGCGGGTATAGACCTATACCCGCATGCTTTTAGTGGTTGCCGTGGAATATCGTGGGTTGTCTTGACATAACTGGTAAACGCGTGGTATAAATCAACCAATCATGACTCGAGTTTTTTTCAAGTGATTATTAAAATACATTAAAACTCACCCTATGATTATATATTATAAAATTGACCTGTTGATCATTGACTAAAACAGTTACTGATCTCAGTTAAGATGAATATCAGCATAATGGCCTTGACGTACGTTGGTCATTATCAGTCGATATTCACCTCGCCTTCGATCAATTGCTGTTTATTACGACTATGTGTTTTCTGTAAACATGTTAAATATTTATTTCATTGCCTGCCATATTTATTTAAGTTTCATTATCAATATATTAATGATCATCCAATAGCGATGTGATATCTAGCTGGACAAGGCAACAAGCATCTATGTGAAATATTATATTAACCTCCAAATTTGTTATAGATGTGATGATACCAACATCAAAGTTGATAAATTGAACTATACTGTGAAGATTAAAGATGAGAAACTTCTAGCTCTAGAAGAAAGGTTAGTGCCATGAGATATGTTAATGATCTACATAGTTAATGATACCCACTTTTATTAATGTTAATGGTCTACATAATTAATGATACACCCTTGTGATGATTCATAAATAAGATTAACCAAACGTTTTTAATATGAACTGCATTTTTTGTTAGATTGGATAACTTTGATTCTATTGAATCTCAGCGTAGCAAAACGCAATCACTGTTAGATCAACGTGATCGAAAATTAAAGGAATTAGAAAATAAGTAAGTAATGATAAAATTGTCATTTTATTTTTTGCTTTAACTAATGATGCTTCCTTAATATCTCTGTGAAATAGAGCATGTGTTCATGAAATTGAAGTTGTCTAAGCTTTTATGAACTTTCATGAACAGCTTATGAAATGTTCATGAAAATTCAGACAATTTAATGTTCATTAACTGGTTTGTGAACTGTTCATGAACTTTGCACGAACTGTTTACAATGTTGAACTATTCATGAACCCCAAGAAAATTTTGATGAGCTGCCATGAACTGTTCAGGAATTCGCACACTTTTAGAAAGGTTATATCCGTTGTAAATATGCCACTTGATAACAAAAACTGTTTTATTTTGCTAAATGCTTTATCTTGTTGTTGTTGTTGTTTCAGCCTTGATGAGGCAAAAGAAGTGGATCGATTCAATCAAAGGTTAAAAGAAAGTGTCAAGCAGAAAGAGGATAAAATCATTTCTCTTGAAGAAAGGTACAGACCATTCTCTCTGTGTTTCATTCTGAATGCAGGACATGCATTATTCAGTGTGCCTTTGATGCTACTGTGATCACTCAGTCGTGTGTTATCAAACAAACTTACATCATGCGTATTTCAAACAATTCCTTGTAACAAACAGCATGTTGGCATATTAGAGTAGTTATTTGTTATGACTTAAGATAGGTTGTCCAGTGTTTGTTGGCTTCCTTGGTCAAACCTCTGATTTAGTATTTCCTTCCGCTGATGCCTAATTGATTGTCTCTGTGCATGTTTGATGCATTATATGATTACACAATGATTGGGACTAAAGTGTAGAAGGATAAAATTATTAATGCTACTGATAAAAAATTCTATGCTCGTTCATATCTTCACATGTGCATGAGCTACAGACCACACCATAAGTCTGCAATAGCCAAATTAACATATCAATTAAAGAATGTCCCTCTAGTTTTGTACTGTTGTTTAATAATTTGTAATGTATAAGTTACTGATTACAGTCAGTGTTTGAACTCATTTTTTTTTTTCTGTTATGTTTGCATTTATCTTCATTTCTAGACTTCACGATCTCAATGAAGCTGTCAATATCAATACACGTCTAAACAATCAAGTTGAAGTGAAGGACAAAACTATCTCTGCTCAACAGAAAAGGTAATTAACTTGAATGATGTGATATAATTTGCAATTGTGGAAACTGATAATGCACCTTTCAATAGTTTATGAAATTGATAAATAACGTTTTCTGTTTGTTTTTATTGATGGTTTTATACCAGCATCTTGTTTTGAATTTCAGGGTTTGTGATCTCGAAGAGGCGTTAAAAAAAGTTGAACATACACGTGATTCAATCAAACAGAATGCAGAAGAGGAAATCTTACAACTTCATGGAAAGTATGATTGGTTTCTTTATTCAATTTATTATTACATGCCTTGTTCCATTCTTTTATTTATAGAGTCATTCTTTTTGTAAGAAATTATATATGGAATAACTGTGTGAAACAGATACTACATTGTTCTTGTCTGTTGTTGTAGGCAGTGAACAGCTGCCAATATTTTACTTTAGTCTATTTTGAGTTTGTAGTGCTCAGTGCACATGGCATTTTGTGTTGTGTCACCGCTTGAAATGAGGTTAATTTAATCCACTGTATATTCCATCAGAATCCACCCATGTGTGACACGTGTGTTGCATACACTCTTATTTTATCTGTAGTAGCATTGAGCACTCTGATTGATGTTTTATCACATTTAATAATATATACATACATCTATACACATGGTACTTTTCCTTGGTAGGATTGATGATTTGACAGACGTTAGAGTGAAACGCCAACATAGTCTCAGAAGACGCGATCTACATATATCAACATTAGAAAACAAGTATGTGCAATTCATTTTTCTATCAAAGCATTTCCTATAGTCGTTCATTGATCACTTCATTAAAACAGCAGTGAAAAGGATGACTACAAATTATCAATTACAGTTAATTTAGCTTTTGTGTGTGTGTCACTCCATTCTGGATTAGAATAAATATATTCAATATAGCAGGATGATTCAATTTATTTTGCAGGCTAGAAGAAATTGAAACCACGACACAGGACAAAGAGGTTAAAATTCAACATCTACAGTCAAGGTACTGTACTGTAATTCATTAAAACAACAGACGTATAGTACCACTATGTATCCATTTTGATGAAACTCAAAGCGTTTGTCAAGTATATTTATTTTTGAAATGCTGGCATCTGGTATTGATCTCTCCAAGCAGATTCTGTAAGAGTCATAGATCCTAAATTCCTTCCTTGTATTTTCTCTTAGATTGCAGGGCACAGCATCAAAATTCAAAACCCTGGGAATGAGTAACGAGGAGAAAGATGAGAGAATTAAAGAACTAGAAACAAGGTATTCAACTAAAACAATTGATTAAACTACTGATATAATAGGGTCGACTCATAAAAAATCAGAAAATGCTTTTCCATTTATCGAGAAAAAACTGGCAAAGCAAATCAAGGCACTTAATACATCAAGAATAGGTAAACAATTTTGTTTTTTATTAGTCAACTCTATTATTAGCTACATGGATGTAAACAGTGCTCAATATCTGCAATACTTTGTGTTTTACTTCAATAGAATCCTATGTTCCTATGTAACAATAACTTTGTAGGATTCTAATGAACTGTTATGAACATATTGTTAAGGTTTTATTTAATTTATTATAATATATTCCATTGAAGTTGAATGCCTTTTTTTATGGAAAAATCTTGGTATTCCACGAAGTGATGGAGCCATTTCATATCCTTGAATCAGTATCACATACATAGTAGTTCTAAGCAATGCAAAGTGCGCAACTACTAACCACATGTATTTGAACATGATACTGTTTTTATTGACCATTCCAGCTGCCAACTAGACTAGCAAAATTTGTCTTGAAATTTACTAGAACAACATTGTGGCAACTATTACACCATTGAACTTATCAATAATTGCCTTGTTTAATGTTCTAGAGACTGTTCTAGTAATGTTTAGGTGTCAAAAGATGATACATACTATAACTTCATTTTAACATACTATATGCTGTAATGTCAAGTACCTATATCTTTTCAGGCTTAATGAACTCTCAGCTACGTACAAGGAAAACATGAGTCTCACCGCTAAATTAGACTTGGCAACGAAGCAAACAGAGTATAAAGATAAAACGTATGTTTCATTCAAAATATAGTGATATTGATACAATAGATGACCTATAAACTATTTCAGATTTGATATGAATTGTTTAATGATTAAATCTTTCTATTTTATCAAGGCTCCGTAAACTTGAAGATACAACCTCCAGGGATCATGTGACAATTGAAGAGCTCACTTCCAAGCTAGAAAACCTTCAACAAAGGTGTTTTACTTTTATTATTGTGATTGAAGTAACAATTATATGCTTTTTATATGGTAGAGAACAGAAAGCCATTGTAAACACCATTCGTCATTTACCATGTGACAGTAAAACAATAATAATCTGGTAAATGGGAAACAAATAATAGACCAAATTTGAAATTTCTCAGTGAATAGTGTACGCATATAAAGCAAAATAAGATATTAAAAGATTACTAAATTACAAAGATCCTCTATTCAAAGGACTGCTTAGATCCATAGGATAGGGTATATCGTATGGAAGAACATATATTCAAGAGTGAAACTTTTTCTTCATAACAAAAAAATCTGGGAAGACAACAGTGGTGTACTGATAATTAACAGTGTTTTGCATTTCTTGTTTAGGCTTGATGATATTTTATCTCTGAATAACCGCCTCGATGCTACTTCTAAAAAGCTTGAAGAAAAGAACAGAGCATTGGAGATTCAATTACAAGGCAAAACTGACGAGTAGGTCAAACTATGTTATATAAAAATTTTCTTCTAGCATAAGCTATTTATTATTATCTTGCTGTTGATTCTTGGCAATGTATTTCAGTAAACAAATCTAACTGTATATGCAAAGGCCAGTAGGCCAGTTCATGAGTTTTTGAACAATTTATGAACTTTATTAGATTTTGTGAACATTTTATGATCATTAATTAAGTGGCCTAATTTTTTGTGAAGTTTTTAATGAACTGTTCATTAAAATGCTGCTTCCAGTGTACAATGAGTGTAGATGAAAAATCATTGATGGTTTGCAGGCAAATTTTTTATGTACTATGATGACTTAGTTATCATTATTTCGTTCCTTGCAGATGTGGCAGAGTAAACAATGAACGAAACAACTACGAAAAACTTATTGAAAAACATACCAAGCGGTAAGATTAAGACACATCATTAGCATTATCAAAAGTGGGCATTTTCTTCACTCCTCATTCATGGATGGACTGTTTAAGAGCAAACAATAACTGCAGAATGACTTGAGACCTTTTATCATCATCATCATTTGATCAGAAACCTTTAAGTTATACATAACTTTTTTTCAAAGGACTGATATATGTTGCATACATATCTAAGCTAACAGGAAATGATTTTTCTAGACTATTTGTGAGAATATTGCATTTATCAATTTCTTTAGAATGCTTGAATTTTATTCTATTCTAAGTATTAGGAAATTTTGACATATTGACATCATCCTCCTCCATAGATACATTCCTTAGGCATGGATTATACGAGCGAACCGAACCTAATACATTACGATTATTTCATTCATTCGAATTAAGTTCGCTGTTAGCGTGCTCCGTATAGCGCAGTTGAGTTTGCCAATGTATTAAGTTCTCATAGTCCAAGCGCGCTGACAGCGAACCTGCATTAAGCGCCCCTCTGCGTTATACGAGCGAGCTAAATGCGAACCGAATCAAATGCAGCTTTATCACAGAGCCGTGGCTGTCTCCGTAATTGCCTTTATATGGCAATAAACCGGGGGTTACAAATTAAAAAAAGCTTCAAGTCATTGTTCTATTGATGTTTCCATGGTGACGTCTTTCATCCGTTCGTAACTAGAACATCAAATATAATAATTATGTAGATGATCATGTCTACGAATTAAAATGTATCTAGCCAAATACAAATTGAGTTGCAAGGGAAAAGCTTGATTGATTAAATGCAAAAAATTATAAAACATAAAATTTAATTAGCAAGAAATCAAAGTTATCATGAGGAAGATTTATATATTTTACAACTTCCAAGTCAATGTAAACGCAAGATGCAAGACTTTGCTCGCTTCAGCAAATAAAACAGTAAAAAGCATTTTGGCCATGCTATCAAATTTCAATTTACACACAACAAAATTTCAATAACAAAAGAGACATGTTACATCCCGTTACATTACATTACATCACATTACATCACATTAGCTAAGTTAATAGCTAAGTTCGCATGTATAACACCGCGGGCGAACCTAACTCGATTAGGAGCGAGCCCAATTACTATTAGGTTCGGTTCGCTTGTATAACACATGCCTTAAACTCTAGCATAAAAGTGTTCCTGAAAAGTGGGCTTCTTGTTTACTTATTGCTACGCTTTCCAATAACCAACCTTAAAGCAATGAGTATCATTTAAAGTAAAAGCTATGAGACATTCCCAAGTGTAAGTGTTTGATTCTGATAATTGGAGGGTGAATCCTTGAAAACCCGTGGGAGAGAAAATGATATTGGAGATTACTCTAGTGTAGTATTCTACCTTTATCATAATACCAATTTTTCCGGATGTTATTTATTCACATTCTGATGATATACATGTTATTTTAGTATCTTTAGATTAAAATAAATAATCACCCCGCAAGTGTGCCACTACTGTATTTCTGTTTCTGTTTCTCTTCGTTTACTTGCCTAATCTAGGTAAACATGTGTTTGTTGTGTTCAATTGTAGGATTCGTGAACTCGAGGAAACAATCGCATCTCTTGAAAAAGAAATAAGGTCTTTATCTGACAGGTAATCCATGCATCAATCTGAGCTACTAATTCATTCAAGCATTGTTAGAGTCCACTTTATCAAAATAATGCTTGGTCTATGTATGCTCTATTGGGAGAAATATGGAGAATTACGGTGTTGAATTGAAATTATCGATTCTTCTGTAGCTAATGCAATATGCCCATTCAGTGTGCACTGATTGTCAATCAATTAAAAACAAGCAGGTTATGGAAAATAGATTGTTAAGTTAAATTAAGCACAGTAAATCTCTATTTATTTTACTAGTCATTACGCTAAAGAAAAGGCACGAAGACAGGAATTGCTTCATTCTAATAAAAAACTCAATGAGAAGGATGATTTGATTGATGACCTGGAAAGAAAGTAAGTTGTGTTGTATTGATGAACCAAATAAGGATTACATATAAAACATTTTACAGAGATAACATTGTTTAATGGGTATTTAAAATAACAGTTACCTACACTACATGTATTGAAAATATTCAAAAATATTTTGCTGTTTTTACATATTTTGTATAGAGTTGGACTGAATTGTGTGAAATTTGTAAATTTATTTGATGTCAGTCTTTTGCCTTGCTGTGAACCTATGTCTTTCCCTCCATGCCTTTTCTTCCTGGAATTCCAAGGTAGCAATGATGGTTCCTTGCGCAGTTTTATATTATGCAACCCAGGTTAGCGCATCTTCAGAAATTGTGCTTTATTTTCCAGGGTTGAGTCAGCTCCTACTCGATCGCGCCAAGAAGTCGTTGTGATCCCAATTTCAAATCATAAAGATGAAAAACAAGCTGAGTTGCAAGCATTGTAAGTGCATTCAATCATACCTATGAGTCAATGAAATATGATCTGTTTTCTGATTGAGGAAATGACTACTAGCACTATGATATTTTGAAGTACTGAAAATATAATGAAAAAGACAATGCTACTGCAAATGTACTGAAATAATACTGTTTAATTTCCAGTACTTTAAAATATCATAGTGTGATACTGAGGCTATTGAATTACAGTAACATCCAGTGGTGATGGTTCTGGCAATAGTTTACCAATAATGGTGAATAAATGAGTCTAATGTTTTGGTCAATTGATTGTGTGATTCAAACCTTGCTTACAGAAAAATCTTTATTGTCATTGTCTTGATCATGGTCTTACAAAATGTTTTACCTTACGCAAAACGTCGACTTTTTAGACAAATGTTTGAATAATTTGTATTACATAAAAACGTATAATCAAAATTTTATTTTTCATTTTTTCATTTCATTTTCAAATGATTTTAGCCCTATATCTAGCATTTTACCATTTCCTTTTGAACAGGGTCAGACTAAAGTAGGAATTCTGGAATCTTTAGAAGAAAATTTATATTTCTAATGAATAATTGATCAAACATCAACAAGAAAATTAAGAAGAAAATGTTAAAATACATCTAGGATTTCATAAGCCAAACCTTTTGTCGGACCCTGCTTCTGAATATCTCTAGCCTTCCACAAACCAGATTTCCTGACTTTGTGGGACCTTGACTCATAAATGTACACTTTCTTCTTCCAAGTATCATTATCCTATGGCTATATTTTGCAAATGACTCAAATTTGTAGGTTGAAATCCGTGACAAATGAAAACCATCAATTAAAAATCGATATTCAGGAAAAGCAGACAACATTATCTGAATTTGAGAAAAAAGTGGATGAACTGCATTCTGCCTCAGCATCAAACAACAAGCGAATGAATGTGATTTTGAAAGAAAAGACCACACAGATTAATTTGCTCAAGACTGAGCTTGACAGTAGCAAAGAAGAACTTGCTAAACTTGATACCAAGTAAGAGATGTTACAGATCCAGTTGAGGTGTTGATGCTTGACTTAGATTAACATTTATAGGGAATAGATGATAATTGTATAGCCTTATTGTAGACAAATCGAAACCCAGGTCCAAGTGGAAGTTTTGTTCTGAATTATATTGCCACACAATGTATCTTTAGCTACATGTACACTTGCCCCTCGTTAATGATAGATGCAGGACAATTTGTTTAATGTATACAGTACTTATATTTACATACATCACCTCACATCCAACACATTTTAAATTAAAATTGAAACAGCTAATGTGTCAATCACATGACAAAGAATTACCTCTGTCATTTTTCAGGTGTTTAGAGTTTACAACAGGAGAGAGTAGGAACAACCACACATTGAAACAAAAAGATTTGCGTATTCAAACCATTAAAGAAGAACTAGAAAAAGAAAGGAATAGGAATCACGATCTTATCAACGAAAATAATCTTCACAAGGAAAAGATAACGTCTTTAGAACAGAGGTATAAGAATTTTCATGGTCTGTTGGAATATGTTTTGTCTGATGTTATTGCAATATAAAATTTTGTCAATATCTATACTTAATATACCGTTGCATGAAAAAATTTGAATTCATGAACTGTTCATCAGCCTCTTGAACTGTACATGAGTATTACGAAATTTCGTGAACTGTTCATGAACACCATTTAAACATTGCATGGACTTTATGAGCTTTCATGAACTCATTATGTGGCATTATTAATTACCAGCCATACATTTTATATATACTGTTATTTCCATGAAATTTGTCCACATCAATGTTACACATCTTGCATATTTTCTCACTCTCCTCTATCCAGCAGACACTTGAGGAAAAACTCATTAAATCAACACAATATTTAGAATCATCTCAAACTTGCCAATTCTATCGAAACAGTCATAACTTCAGTCTTGCGCATTCCCATAAGTAATATTACAATTTTCTGTTTTAGTTTACTGGAAGCAATTGATCGTCAAAAAGTTCTCACTGAGGTGAAGTAACCAATGCGTAGTTATGTTGGTGTATCACCCATACTATACTCAACAAGGCGATTTTTGACTGTCATATGTTTTTGACTTTTAGGAATATAGTGCTCTTCAGGCTGAGGTTGACACTATGAAAGGCCAATCAGACAAAACAAAATCAAATGTTGAGAGAGTTGTTGAAAAGATCCAACTGACCAAGAGGGCAAGGTAGGACATCTAACAGATTTGCCAACAGTTGAATATCTAGTGCAGTTATTACTACTGTATAGGCTATGCAGAATCTGAAAATGCCACATCATTCTTGAATCCAACATAATAACATAATGAGCCGTCGGTTGGTGAATAAGCTCTAAAATGTAAACTAAAAAGGAAAGAAGAATTCCACAAGGTTGAATTATTTTCAAAAGTTTATATTTCAGTGGTTCATTCTTGTCGTATTGCCATCTGCAATTTCTTATCTTGATCGGATACTTAATAGTTAATTTGAAATTATTTCATACCTTTTAGTTATCTAGATCAAGTTGTAAGTCGAAGAAGTGCTTCCAATTTCTCAACGATGGTGATTGCTTTGTTCCTCAAAATATAATATTTCTCCTCTGATTTTGTATTCTGTGAAATCCAGGCTCATAAATGTAATGTCTATTTGTTCACATCCCGCTGCATTGTTCTTCAATGGGCTTACCAACCAACACCTGACTGTAGATACTGTACTTCAAAACAATTCACTGAGTTCAATTCACTGAGTTATCAGTCCTTTGAAAAAGTTATGTATAACTTGAAGGTTCTGAATAAATGATGATGATGATGATGATGATGATGATGATGATGATGATGATGATGATGATGATGATGATGATGATGATGATGATGATGATGATGATGATGATGATAATGATGACGATGAGTTCTCTACGAATATTCATGAACTCTTCATAAATATTATAATGGCTGTTTTTCATGGACTGTTTATGAATTGTTCATCAAAATTTGATTAAATTAATGTCAAAAAATATTATGAACTCATGTTTATTTCAATTTATGCAATGGGGATAACATCTTTTATAGAATGAATATATCATTTGATTGTGAATAACGATATCCATCTAATGTTTCAAGCTCCATTGCTGACTGTAAGAATCCCATTTTTGCTTGATATTATCTATATATATATATATATATATATTTATTTATTTCTTCTCTTTTCAGGACTGAGTTGCATATCACGCGTGCACCACCCCGTCTCCAGCACATTGTTAAAGTGTAAGTCAGCCTGATTATCACTACAATCTTAGTTCATAACTCTTGTTTCGGTATTTCTGAAAAGATTTCATTTTGTTCTCATTTTATTATTATGCAGATCCGATTTATCTGAGAATCGTTTAGCTAGAGAGAAACATTTGACTGCCCTTGAAAAGCAATTGAGTTTATTGGAGAAAGAGGTGAGACCATGGACATAGATATATACACTGTGTCTAGGATTTTGTACATTTACTTTCATCAAGTACATACGCATTGACGTCATTTAAACAGAAGAAGACAAGGATTTGAAGTGTAAAAACTAATTATTTCCAATCTTGAGAGATACATTATAATGGATATGGTGTAGTGCCTGCACTCCCTGTTGTTTGTATTTAGATAGAGGTGGATTGAGCCTCACGTAGACGACCACGTAGAGGACGGTCGTGAGTAATAAAATAGATGAACCTGAAACAAATACCGTACTTTCAAAAAATTCCATTGATTTATGTAAACTTAAAAGCTCCAATCCCCAATCATCAGGCTTGTACATAAACCCTTGTGAAAAAGCTTTGGGCAGATTTAAGCAGTTTTACGTTCATGAACCAGTTCATGATTGTTCATTAACTGGTTATTGCCTGTTCATGAACTGTTGATAAACCGACATGAACTGAAAAGGAAATTTTCATGAACTGTTCATGAACTCATGAATCTTGTTTATATGAGAAACATATTCAATAATCAAAAATATATTGCAAAAATGTTCCTCCCTGATCGCTGTATCACCCTGGTTATGATATAGAAAAAGGCTTCATGGAGAGGGACATGTAGTTTGTACACACTTTAATAACTTCTTGTTTTAGATCATAAACCCTGCTCTGCTGACATAGCCTTGCTCATTCGTTTTAATATAATGTTCAAGCTACTTTCACTCTTGATTTTTTTACATATATTCCTTTTGATTGATTAGAAATCTCGAATAGCAATCCAAAACCATGCATTGGCAACCGAAAATGCCTCAATTAGAACAGAAAATGAATCTTTGCGCAGTGAATTAGAATTACTAAGATCTGATTACGCTGCTCTAAAATCGGATTTGTTTTATGCGAAAGAGCAATACAAAGAGCTTGATATCACTGCAACGAAGATTGTTCATCGATGTGAGGTTAGTCCATAATAGATTAATTTGTTGGTTGGGGTTGATGACGATTCTCAGGTCAGTGTGAACTCAAGAGTGATATACGTGTAAATGACTTATACCATAAAGCATTTTGGTCACAGTATAGAATATGACCCATGAAGTTTCTATAATTAGTATTGATAGCTTGAGTTACATACAAAATTTCATCGATGCTAAACAGATTAAGTGAATACTTGCTACGTATAGTTATACTTTGCATACATCTTCATGTTCATTTTCATTTGGTTATCTTTCATAACATTGATTAAACCAGTAGCATGTGTGTGATAGTAGCAAGTGGGCTGAAACGTTTGAAACAATCTTGAATGCATGCTAACATAGGAATTAAAAACTTTGTCTTAGCGATGTCTTCTCAACATTGAGGGATAAAAATGCTAATGCTATGACGATACTGTTTGCTGGAAGATAATCAGAAGATCTTTTACTTTTTCCTTGTAGGTACTTGCTCAACTCAATGCAACCCTAGAAGAAGAAAACAGTGCTTTGATGGAGCAAGTGAAAAAATCCTTGGCGCAGGTGAGCTACTATAAAAGCTTTAACATGCTATTCTATCTTACTTATTTTATAAAATTATGTATGTAAGATTGTTTAAATATTGTGTTTGAATGCTTCTGATGGAGTGTCATGTAATTCGTATAATTGTTACTTATCATTACACATATTACTTATTATCATTGTTGGAGTTTAACAACATTTCAACACTATGTTATAGAACCAAGATCTATTGACGTATTCAATGCAGACAAAGGATGAATATTTTGAAGAAGAAAGAGCATTTAGGTTTGATAAAGTTATTCAAAACTCTTCATACTTATTGTTTCTGCTTTTGGTTATTTCCTCATATTTTCACGACGTGGTTCTATTAGCTTTCTCAGACTCCATCGTTTTCCAATTCACAGTGATCAATTGTTTTTACTTGAAAGACAAAAAGAACAGCTGATTGAAGAAGTCAACGCAGCCAATCGTACACCTATTGATCAGCAAAAGCAAAAGTGAGTCACTTCAGTCATTAATCTCAATACAAAACATATCCCAATTGTTATCACGCTATCCTTACTTCTAACTCATTGGCTAGGTCTTGTGGATGAGATTATGCTAGACATTGCTCAGTGCAATAAATACATCTGGAAACAAATTATAGTGTTGGAATTTTGATCTCCTCAGGAGGTTTGGAACAGTAGACACCCTTTTAAATAGAAATAAAGCTAATTCTATATTTTTCGAAAACATGTGGTAGATTGTAGGGAACTGTACGTAGATTGTAGGGGTTGCTAGTGCATGACGGGAAAAGAATTATGGTCCATGATGTCGTAACAGCACTTTATAAATGTCAATGTTATTGCCATTGCAACATTTTAGCGGTATAAAATTTCCAATAAGAGTTCATTTTTTGTAATAACTCAAAAAATAACCTGGGCACAATCATTTTTTTCATTGTCACCTTCGTAGTATACTGAAGCATATCTCACATCATTAACGCAATTTTACAAAAAGATTCAACAGAAGTAAAATTTTGGCTCTACTGTTTCAAACCTCCTTAAAGGTCTATTCATGCTGTACTTGTAACCAGCTAAGTTCGACCCTATAGTAGTAATTAAACTCCTCAACCTTTGGTGGGGTTCTGGGATTGGTGCTTGGTTGGTGGGAGCTACTCATTCGTTCGTTAGGAAGCTAAACTCATCATGTTAACCTGTCTTCACCACTCGAACAAAGCACCGTCACACTGATTTTCAGTGGAGAATTTAAACTCTCAAACATAGACTCTACATGATTCCAGCTAATAGCAGTCACTATAGTGTTGAATAAATCCTAGCCTATATCAGAATAATTACCAACTAACTTATCTAAAGTATAATCAGCAAGGACAGAAATGGAGAGGGCGGGTGGGAAGCATTCGAATCGCGACTGTTTCGTGTACGTCTCGACATACTTGCGTTGCGTTTAATTAAAATGCGAATTCGTAAGTGCGTTATCGACCTGCTAGCTAGCACATGCAATAGTGACTACACCCTTACAGAATCACGAGACTTACCCTCTGTCGTGGAGAAGAGGTTGACCGAGATCACATGATTCCAGGTAATACCGTGTACTAATGCCTCGTGACATCTGATGACATGCATTCGAACTAGGCAATTGCAGCATAACAATTGTACGTAGGACGTACTTCGAACCCCAAAAAGACCTGGATTTTAACCTCAACTACATGATATATAGTAACAATATAGCCACATACAGTAGTTGTAAATCAACTTAGTGGTATGATGCGATAACTCCTCCAAGTTTCAAGCGATATGTCAAAATGCTCGCCTCTTTATGTTGTCACTCCGGTGAACTGATGAAAACATCTGTTAAGGGTTACCGTAGAATATCCTTGCATGTGTGTGTAGGGATGGGTTTTTCAGTAATCTTTTATGATTTCTGTAACAAAATATTTTGCAGACATTTAACTGATAGATTTCAATGCATTTAGGAAAAGTGGATTCTGGCGTGGTGCAAATAAAGTTTTACAGAAAGCTGGCCTAAAAAAGGTAAATGGAAGAGCACGAGGCTTCGAGGCGAGTGCTTTCAACTCTACTTGAGTTTTTTTTTTTTAACTTTTCCGTGTTTAGTAAACATGTATGCATATAGAAGCATGCGGTAACCCTTCTACAATAAATCAAATTTACGAATCAGGTTTATTTATATTGCGGAATGTCAGTCGAATTTTGCATAAATGATTTCAAATTCAACTTGAATTTACTGTTTTTACTTTCATACAATGTCTTTGGATTAAATTAGAACTTCATAATGTTATGCCTTTTTAAATAGAGACAACTTCAGATGATATTATTTCTTTAATGGTGCGTTGTTGCTTGGAGCTTCCCATTCTTCTTAATTCAGCATTGAGCCTCTGTCAAAATGTTATCCTCAAATTTCGAAACTTTTGAACAATGTTTATCCTATAATTTCCAGACATGTAAACCAACTAATAAAATTGCAGTATTATGTTCGATTATGACCGTCATATTTTGGAATCACTATCACAGTTCAAGAGGATTGGTAACTTTATGCTGTTCCGATGAGTGTCTGTCTGGGTTGTGTGGACTGGACTATACATCAAGATGTATCGCGGTGTAGCATCATCAACTCGTTCCAATATATTTCTATCAGAGTTGCTCATTACTGACTTTCATTTTCAATTATTTTCATTCCAGAGAAAAGATGACCCCACAGGATGTGCTCTTCACGCCCAATCGAGTATTGATGCTGATTCACCCCCAGAAGGAGGCTCGTCATCAAGTTTTAGTCCTAGACAGCACAGTGACGATGGTAGAATTCCAAGCCCTGTTGAGTTTCCAGTTGAAAATCATGTGATCATGCGTCAGCCAATGGAAAGACATGATCGCCCTGTGACCTACTATACTGATCCGTCTGCTGCCAATTACCGATCACCGTTAGATAGTCCTTCAAATAGTAGCGATCGTTCTAGCAATAGCTCGAGGCAAGGAAGAAGTCGTCCGATTTCTGAATATCAACTCGTTAGCACACCAAAGTCAACTCGTAGCCGAAATAATGACCTTGTTGAGAATTTCAAGGCAGATAACACAGCTTTTCTTTCTGGTATGAGGGCCCGGAATGCTGATTCTGAAAATTCTGTTGACTATCCTGATTACATCTCGGAACAGAACTTGGTTGGTGGTGGTCGAGATAGAACTGTGTCTAATACCAGTACCCATTCAACACGTGAGTGCTAACAGTTGTTTCTCTCGCTTTATAATGGTATATGGCTATTCTGCAGGATTCCAGATCTCCCAATTTTCTGGACCAGTCGAAACGGAATAGTAGTTGCTCCTAACTTTTTATTCAGTGTCATATTATGTATACTATACAAATATCTATTAGACTTAATTAAACAGCTAATTGCTAACATACATGCCTTCCTGATCTGTATGGATCATTCTATATCCACGCAAGAACTGATATCAATAGCTGTGATTAGTATAAATCCCCTATAGATTGTTATTAAATATATATTGTATGGGAACATAAATAGTCTATAATTTCTGATGTACTGTAATGCAGTAAAGAAGTTATTATGAATTAAATATGTTCAACCTGTGTATGTGTAATGCAGGTCAATCTCACTTCCATTGTACGGTATTCTTAATCAACTGCTCTTCGATTGAATTTCTTTGTCATTGCTTTTCCCACAGAAAGCAATACTTCTCTACGCTCACAATCAACTGGATCACTGGGAAATAGACCTGGCCGTGGTATTGCGAATGGTCCATTTGATCACAGTCGTGACCATAGTCCTTCCGTTCAAAGAGTACGCGTGACTGAGAAAGTAATTCCTTCATCTCCACAAGCACACCATGTCAAAGATGAATTGAAAATGATTGCTGAGTACATGACTGATGTCCCTGTCAAAGTAAGGCACTGTTAGATTTTCCCTGATAGGTATTCGGCAAATATCTATCGGTTACCTAGTATCTGACACCTAGTATCTGTCACCTAGTATTTGACACCTAGTATCTGTCACCTATTAGCGTCGTGGGAGCGTTGGCTGACAGTTTCAAACTCGGGAAATAATATGTTTTTATTTTAACAAGTCGAGTTCCTAAAGTTATAGAGTCTAGCAATTTGAAAGATGCTTTAGGATAGCATGATAACTGTATAATATTTCTGAACAAACGTTTCCTACACAATCCTTGTCTATCTATATTTTTATAATATTTTTATATCGAGTATAGAAAACTTATAAAACGGTCAACAAAAACGTGATGATGCTTCTAGCAATTTTCTTCATTTTAAAACCTTTGTAATGTCAACAGGAAAAGAAAAGAGCGAAAGACGTTGGCTTTAGAAAAACAAACAGCTTCTCTACATCAGATGAATATGATCGAGTTGATGTTGATATTTACGATGGAGGTTGTGAGGTTGTTTTTAGGCAGCCTTCAATTGATGAAACAACCCGTGACGATTTTTATACTCCAAGTATTGATGGAATCAGAACTAACCAGCAAGACAGGATTGGTCCTTTTTCTGCTCCATCATCACGACACGACCCTCGTCCATCAATGGTAAATCATTATGGAGATGGTTTAGAACGGCAAACATCTCCATCGTACATTGATGGCAATCATAGTGATGTCGATGTAATCCCAGTCCGTGATTCTCCTGGACCACGAAACCCATCACGAAATCCTATTCGACGAGATGAGACAAATGACTTTGTTATGGATTCAAGTGACACTGACTATCAGCCATCAACAAACGACGGTTCTTTAAATAATGACCAAAGTCAACGGACAGAAAGCGATGGAAAGAAAAACCCTATTTGGTACGAATATGGATGTGTATAAAGGCGATATTCGTTACTTGTTGATCCTCTATAAATAATTAGGCAAGCAGCGTTTTGTCTTATATTTTAAAAATCATGCCTTTATTTGAATAGTATTTTGTATGGCTCAAATAATTTATGTATTTATTGCCAATAGTATTTACAGATTCATATCAATTTAAAGATGCACATAATTTTAAAGAAGAAGAATTTTATCATCTACCATAATCTATTTATTATCCAATAATTTTCTTGGAAGAAATATTTTATAAACTTATATTGTTGTTATAAAGTAATATAATGAACCTTATTGTAGTCGTAATATTCCTGGATACTTTTCTCTGTTTCCATTTGGCTATTTTAACTTCCTATTCTTCCTATTCCTATTTGCAGTATTTGCTAACATTTTGTAATCCTAATTCAGTCAAACTCAAAAGGACTAGTCGACGGCCGGTGCACCATATCACCATATCACCATTAGTCTCTACGCAGGCTAGCATTGAGCAGAATGAGATTTCAATTAGAGAATTATAAGACAATCAAATGCTGATCATTATAATTATTTACTTGACAGTTTGATTGATCACAATATCCTAATAATTATACACCAGCAGATGCACTGTATACTACTAATAACAGTCCATTTATTATCTCAGTGACAGTTTCATTCCCACATCCTCATAATTATACGTAGTCGAACCCCTTACAAGGACATTTTTGTTGCACCTGCTATATTTAGTACTAACGCACGTGCATATTACCCATTTTGTAAGTGGATTTCCCTGCAGCGGAAATTAAAAATCCCCGAAATTACTGTAAAAATATCTATCAAATATTTTCACTATTAAAACCATTGTCTCGTCCCCCCCATCATCATGTCGAATAAAAAGTAAATATCAAGCTCAACCCTCACCCCGTCGGGGAAGATTAAATTTGTGTCAGGGAATTTTTTTTAACATATTTCGTAAAAAACAATAGGAATTAGCTCCATTCCAGTGTCAGAGACTATTGCTACATTGTTTCTATGTAACTCCGTGGAAATTTGGTAAATCCCCCCGTCGTGGGATGTCAGCCCTGTCGTTGGGGAAATCCTGGTGCCACCCCTGCAATTAACCAATCATAATTATCATATATGGACACTTTGACTATCGGATAGATATTGGAAATAGTCTAGAATTATTCACCGTGATATTCCGAACTAATTAGAGTCAGAAATTATTTTGTAATGTGCTAGTAGAAAAGGCTATACCCCTGACCTAGCCACTTGAAAATAATCAAGTATGAAATAATATACGATCAAAGTCTACGACACAATGAACAAATCTATGAACTGATCTGGGAAAATGCCTCGTTTCAAGTTTTGAGCGCATGGCCAGTCAATGGGCTCGATAATTGCTGCTCAGGTAAAAACAAACTTTTAGTGTATCTGTATTGCAGACTTTCAGTGGCAGAGCCAAGTCACCACTCACCAGTGGATGAGATGAACACACTGGTCAAATCATGCAGATAGTCGGTCCTCTTGTCACTACATAGATAGGCGGCACGCGCCATCCTTAGAGTCTATCATCACAGGACACAGCACCACAGTTCGTTTCATTCGACACTCGCCACCAAGACATATCATCAACAATTTAATTTACCCGGAAATGAAAGAACATATTTATAAGGACATATGTGTGGCAATACAGGGCCGTTTTTCTAATGGCCAGAAAAAAGAATGCATCAGTCAATTACGCGAAAAATATCCTTGGTAAGTAAGACGAATATGTTTCACAGCTACTGTTTGTGTTGCGGTTGCCCAGGCCCCAGACTACGGAGAAGGGCAAGTGCACGGTGAGTCTAAACAGCGGAAGCGCGGAAAGCATTGTTTTAAGCTGACGCCTTATTAGAGATTGCAGAATTTTCACGCGCGGTGACTCTATTATCACGATCTGCGATAGTCTTCCTATACCTTCTAATTTCTATTGATTAATACGATACGCTATGAGGATTGTTGCTTGCATGCTACTTTTACGAAGTTATAGTGTTTAATATTTCAATTGTCGTTGATTTAACATTTATTTGTCTTTTCAGCATAGAATGATCAGAGCCTGTACTTGGATCGAAATTATCGTTTGTCAGATCGCGTCTAATAGATAGATATCTACCGCAATCAAAATCAAGGAGCAATTAGGAGAAAACAGTGAAAGTTAAAATATTGCAATAAATATGATTATATGACGTTCTATAGCTTTAGTCTAAATTATGTAGGCCTACTTAATATTTAACTGCCAAGTGATTTTATACAAATATGCCCTTTCAATTGGTATTTTTAACAAAGCCATTTTCTTTGAATTGGTATTTGATATCAGAATAGATCAAATAGATTTGGATCGAAGAGATTTGAGAAGTAAATGGTTTCAAATTGAGGCTCAGTTCAAGTTCAAGCTCCAAGTTCTTGGTGGATTCAAGTCAGTTCCAAAGTATATTTTTAAAATAATGTGATCCCCATCTATTATCAAATTATCAATTGGAAAAGACAGGAAATACTTGTGTGAAATCAATTGGTAGTTAAATTATTAAGTACATAATTTAGACTAGATCTGTAGAACGTCATATAATCAAAATATTAAATACTATAACTTCGTAAAACTAGCATGCAGGCAACAATCCTCATAGCGTATTGTATTAATCAATAAAAGATTAAAAGGTATAGAAAGACTATCGCAGAGTGTGACAATAGAAACGCCGCTCGTGATGATTCTGCAATCTCTAAAAAGCCTAAAAGTTTAAAAACAATGCTTTCCGCACTTCCGCGCTTCTGCTGTTAGACCCACCGGGCAAGTGCACTCCCGAGATGTAAAATTTTCCTCAAATTTTCATTGAGTCACAATGATCTGATTTCTGATTGCAAACATCATATTTGTCTGCATTAGAGGTCTGCATCGGACGGGATCGGATTTGGTAGGCCTTCCGAATATCAGGACTGGCAGTGGCCTAACTTTCTCGAAAGTAGCAAAGTTACCAGTACGGTAATTGCTAGTTTTTGAGTAACCGTAACTAGTTATTTTTGAAGGAAGTAACTTGTCACAGTAGCAAGTTTGCAGAGTAGCCTACGATAGAGCCGCACCCGAGATAATATTTTCAGCATCTCGAGCTGCCTGTAAATATTTTTTCAGCAAACCTTTTTAATAGGCCTACTATTTATCTATAGAATAATATTGTTTTTCCGCCTGCGGGCGTATATTCTGAACCGCCCCTGAGATCCTGTCGAAAAGCGCCGTTCTCTGCAAACTGGCACAGTAGGGCAGTTTTATGTAAGGTGAAACAGAAGCGCCTATTTTTCATCAAGAAGCTATATTTCAATGTCGAGAAAATCAATGTTTTTAACATGCGTCATAATGGCCGCTCTAATTTTCTATGAAAACAAAATAATCAAACTTTTAAGTTTGCGCTCTCCTCGCATTATCTCAATGCAAAAGTTATATAAATCATTGTTATAGTTCTTGTTTTACGCTTTCCAATAATTCAAATTAACAGAATAAGTGTCTTTTATTCCCAAACATCAGAACAGTCATTCCGTAGTGACTCGCGTGACAGAGCCAGATTTGTAACTAAGATCCTTTAAAAATTAAAAGCAATCCCAGGGGAATTTATTTTGATTTATCAAGCAATTGAGCTCCTCATTATGGTGTCCAAATTTTGTTTTATGAAATTTCCTCAATTACATGATATTTCAGTTTTAGTAGCTGTGACTCGCGTGACCTCAGAATTGAAAAATCTGTACCAGCGGCTACTACTTCGCTATATCCTGAGAATGTTTTATTGTTATTGATCTGAAACAATCATATAATTGACCAATGGGAATGTACCAAGCATATAGAAACAGAAAATAACTTTAATTGATTCCGGATTAACATAAAATACCATTGAAGCGGCGTGACTCGCGTAACTGGAAAATGTGACTCGCGTGACATGTGAGAAACAAAGGGTTAAAAATCAATTTTAAACTACATGCAAGGCTGTGTTAGCATTCTAAAAGCATGTTTCTTAATGCTCAAGTACAAATGGACTCTACATTCATTTTATTTTAATATTTATTCAACTCACAAATATAATTTACTTATTTAAAAAATCCTCAAAAAATTCTTTATTTTTTCAAAATCTTTATTCAGTCAACTTAACTGTTGAGCATCTAGTGGATGAAACTGGCGTTGGAACATCAACCTCAGCAATAACATCAGCAGCTGATAGGCCTACAGAGGCAATGTCATTTGTTGTTGTAAAATTGTTTGCATCAGCTGAGGTCTGATGGAGAAATTCCATGGTAATAACGTCATTATCATCAATCTTCACTGTTGTGCCGACAAACCAGTAATTGGTTGGTTCCCAATATATGGCGTACCACTTCCCGGACTCAACATTGATAGACTGGTAATCTGGAAGGTGTTCTCCCTCACTTTCTACACTTTCTTCATCATCATTTGTTGCAGATGGTGCAGAGCTATAAATCGTTGTAAGGAGTTCCATTGTCTTGCCGTATGTAATGTAATGGTAGCTTGTTATTCCAATTATTGCAGCTGATTGTTCAAACAAGCCTTCAAGGTTCAGCGATATCTTTATTTCAAGGATGTCTTCTGATAACAGTAGAGTAACTTCAATTCTTGAGCCTTCTACAGCACAATAAAACTCTTGGGCATTGTTGATATTGCATTGCCTTGTCTTTACTTTTTCAGTAGTTATTCTTTTAAGGCAACATCCAATACCATCAACAGGACCTTTGCCATGGCTGGTAGCACTGCAATTCCAGTACAGTGGAGTCACATGCTTTTCCGATAGCATCTTCATGCCTTCCATCACAAATCGGTTCTTGAACTGACTTGTGGGTCCGTCAGTCCAAATTCTGACTTCTTCAATATCATTCACCAAGAAGCTTAGCAAAATTTCATCAAGGAAGATGATAACTGCTGTTTTTGAATGATCATAAATAAAATCACTTACGATGACACGAGATTTTACGTTTCCTTTTACCCATGCAACTGTAGTGAACAGAGTAACCTGATTTTGATTCCAGTGAGCAGATTGCACTTCATCTTGTGAAACGCAAGAAAAATTTTCTCGCAAATTTGCTATCTTTTGAAGAAGCAAGATCTTTGTCAATCTCATATTGCTTCGCCTGTTTTCTCTTGATATAGCAATGCTTCAAAAATTTTGATGACATTGCTTTAATGTGGTCATATAAGTCATTAGGAGTACCACTCATTTCCAACTTCACTGTTCTTCCCCCTTGCTCTTGCCAATTCACCCACTTTACATTACAATTATCAGCAATTGGTGGCAGTTGATGGCTAAATTCAAACCCACACTCATTGTGCTTGCATTTTCCAAACCAGCATAGATCATTGTCTGGCTCAAACAAGCATGAAGCGGGAAAATCTTTCGAATATGCTGGAATCTCAGTGTGTTTGCTAATTGCATTCAATGCAAGAATCATGTTTTCATGGTAGATGCAAGTGCAAACATTTGATGGTGTTTGTGAACTCAGAAGAACATAAGGAGGTCTCAATTCTGCAAATTTGCTTAATCCAATCTTGACATTTTGATTCTCTTCCTTGAATATAGCATAAGCTTCCTTTATAGCCATGTACGTGTGTCTCTTCTGCATTTTTCTCTTGCCATCATGGTCCCTTATGGTGATCACATCACTCTTTCCAGGTGCCATTCTGCTGACATCATGGCAAATAAAAAAGTTTAGAACCATTAAAATTGTTTCGTCGGATAATGACAGTTGATGCTTTCTCATTGTGGTTGTCACATGAGATGTTTCAAATTCATTCACCAACCTTCTTAGCACCAAAACTCTTTTTCCAGGACTAGATGGCAAAGCTGTTTTTGCATGATTAACAGCTCTACTGAGTGAGCTAATATGGCGATATCCTTCAGGGCTACTTTGATTTGACTGGGTAGAATTTTTTGTTTTGTTGCGACTCTTCTGCTTTCTTAGCCTATCTTGTCGTCGTTTCTCTGCAAGTAGCTCACCCTTATTTGTTGATTTGTCCATAATATTAGCCTGTTTAGTTCTATGTTTCCTGCTGTAAGCTGCATTCTTTGCTTTATAATCATTGTATTTATTGTCCTTACAAATTCTTGCATGCATTTTCAGTTGCAAAGCCTCAAGGGAAATATGCAAATATATTCCCATCATGGCTACCAACACTGAAATGAGGCTTGATCTTGTTAATGTCTCTGAACTTTTCTCTTTCAGTTGTTTATGCTTTAGCTAGGCTATCTACTTGCACTGAATGAAACAACTCCTTGGGCGCAAAATAAAACATGCAAAACCTTGCACTTTGAATTGATTTGATTAAGCGTGACTTGCGTGACAGATCTAAAGGGTGTTTTTCCGAGAAAACTGTGCAAGGTATCAAACTCAAATTAAGGGTCATTGTAGAAGTACATGTGGGGATCTGATTATGACTGGATCATAAAAAAATGTTGAATGTGTAAAATTGGAGTGACTTTTTATCGTCAATATTGTGACTCGCGTGACACACAAATGGGGGTGTTTTCAATTTAGCAATAACCAGCCGCATGATTTCGGAATAACAATTTTGTATTTTAATATTATGCCTTAGCACCTTGATAATGTATAGACCTGAAAATGTCTTAAAAATCTTTGCAAATCAAGAATTACCGTTACGTTATAGCAACACATTCCATTTTTTGTTTATTTCTATAAATGCGGTGATAAGCCTTAATAAGAAGACCACGCCCAAAATAAATGGAATTTTACAAAAAATTTTCTAGTTGGAAAGATATTGTAATATTTATCTAGCCACTTACTCTCTCGAAATTCTAAATCTTATTTTTCAAGTTCAATGTGTCATTTTTATGGAATGACTGAGAAATGATTGTGATCTTTGACCGCTTATAAGTGGGACACGAGAATGTCATAAAAGTTTTTTTTACACTTCAACGTGACACTTGAGCAAAGAATCCGATTCTGTCTTTGTCACCGCAAGGAGGGATCACATGGAGAAGCATTGCGCATGCGTGAACGTCATTGTATTGCAGCTATCGCAGTGAGCAGAACTTTAATTTATTAGTCACTTTATTTGTACAATTTACTTGAAAACTTTTATTAATATTCAACCATGGATAAATCCATGGAAGACGAGGAGCATGGAGCTAGAATTAGCTCTATTTCCCCTACACTGGAATCAACTATTGCTGATTCACTGAAAGATGGATTTGCTGAGATATCCAAACAAATTGCTAATGCAATGGCAGAAGGCTTGAAGGGATTGTCGCAATCGGACCACCTTAATGCGATTATTGCATCAGATGACGAACAGCCAGATGAAGAGGACATTTCTTCTAATGAAGGTGCTGCTTTTGAAATCCTTGCTGAATTGAAGCAAGAGCTGGCAGGGGAGACCGCAGGTCCACCCGTGAATGAAAAATTCGCCCAAGTAATAAGTACACTTGTCAAGGATGGATTGCCTGCAGGCACATTGTCTGGAAAACTAGAGGCGCAACATCGGCCAGCCAACTGCAAGGAGTTGACAAGTGTTCTGGTTAATCGGGAGATATGGGAAACCTTAACATCCACTACCAGATCTCAAGACATTAAACTGCAAAAAGTGCAGAACAGTGTGTGTAAAGGTATGTGTGCATTAACAATGTCATGGACAAAATAATGTCAAATTTATCCGAGACGCCCAATGGCGATATAATATTTCAAGGTGTGACAGACGCCATGTCTCTCTTTCCCAATGCATTCAGAGAGTTAAATGATCGTAGACGAGAGTCAATGAAACCTGATTTGGGGCCAGATTATAAAAATTTATGCAATGGCACTATTCCGGTAACGGACAAATTGTTCGGAGACGAATTACTTGAAAAAGTAAAAGATTTATCGGACATGAAACAACTGGGTAAAAAGATCCAGGAGAAACCTTACGCGAGTCGTACAGGGAGATACCAGCCCTATTCTAGAAAGCCGTCAGGGTATTCACCCGCAAGAGTATACGGTCAAAAGTCTTTTTTCGACCAACGCCCGGCGAACCGCAACCGACCTTACTACAAACATTCACAAAAGAAGGGGAGGAACAAGAGCCAAAAAGACTCAACAAAATAACTCAGGTAAGCGATGCTAATGCATTAGCTGGAACCTCTGTAGCCGGTCGTTTGCAGTTATTCAATAGTGCATGGGAGTGTCTTACATCCGACAAGTATATTATTGATAGCGTTAATGGCTATAAAATTGAGTTCATTGACGGCATACCCTCACAAAAGAAATGGAAAAACATTGTTTCATTCTCACATATTGAACAAAAAGCTATCCACGCACAGATTATTAAACTTCTTAACAAAGGAGTCATAGTGCAATCAAGTCATGAAGTAGGTGAATTTTTATCACCGATATTTGTTCGCCCTAAAAAGGACGGAAGCCATCGGCTGATTTTAAATTTGAAAGAACTTGATAAATCAGTAGAGTATCATCACGTTAAAATGGATTCTTTAGAATCTGCTGTACGTTTAATGAAGCCAGGTTGTTTTATGGCCTCTGTGGACCTAAAGGATGCCTATTATACCGTACCTATTCACAAGGATCATCAAAAATTGCTGAAATTTGATTGGCAAAATTGCTTATATCAATTTACATGCTTACCGATGGGTCTGTCTTCAGGACCACGATTATTTACTAAGATATTGAAGCCTGTGTACTCTACATTAAGACAAAAAGGCCATCTTAGCGTCGGTTATATTGACGACTCCTATTTACAAGGTGACAATGAAGCCGAATGTCAAATGAATGTGAATGACAATTATGAATTATTCTCTACCGTTGGATTTTTAATTAATGATGAAAAGTCCAAGTTAAAACCTGAACAATCCCTCGAGTTTTTGGGGTTCATTTTGAATTCAATAGATATGACTGTGTCTCTTACGGCAGATAAAAGGGGGAAAATTAAAAAATATTGCAAGCAAATTCTTACGTGCAAGAGTCTGAAAATCCAAAGATTAGCAGAAGTTATCGGAGCACTAGTTTCGAGTTTCCCTGGCGTTTTACACGGATGCTTATTTTACCGCTATTTAGAACATGACAAAACTCTAGCTTTGCGGGCCGCGAAGGGTAATTTTCAAGGCCTCGTTGACCTTTCTTCTGACAGTCGAGAAGAACTAAGTTGGTGGTGTGATAACATTGACACAGTATTTCGCCCAATCGGCCGAGCATGCGCTGAAGTTAGAGTAACAATACACACAGACGCGTCTGAGTCAGGTTGGGGAGCAGTAAGTGATACAAATGAAATTGGGGGGCGATGGACCCTTGCTGAACAAGCGGGACATATTAACGTTCTGGAATTAACAGCCATATTGTTAGCTGTAAAATCATTTTGTTCAGACATTATTGACTCTCACATACTAGTTTATTGTGATAATACCACTGCTGTATCTTATATCAAATCGCTTGGTGGTACTCATTCTATGGGTTGTCATGAAATTGCTAAAGAAATTTGGCTAGAATGCGTTAAGCGGAACAATTGGTTAAGCGCCGCCCACATCCCTGGGAAATGCAATGTCCAGGCAGATTATATGTCTAGAACATTTGATGATAATAAAGAGTGGATGCTCAATAAACAATGTTTTGAACGTATAGTTAACATTTTTGGGTTACCCAAAATAGATTTATTTGCATCCAGAGTGAATACACAACTGCCTGTTTATGCGGCATGGAAGCCTGATCCAGACGCTTCGTTTATTGACGCATTTTCTATTAAATGGAACAAAACTATATTTTATGCTTTTCCTCCGTTTAGCCAAATATCGCGATGTATACAGAAGATAGAACTGGAACAGGCGGAGGGAATACTGGTCGTTCCTCTATGGCCGACTCAACCATGGTACTCAAAACTAATGCGGATGCTTATCGATGTACCACGAAATTTACCACTCCGCTCGAAAACATTAATGTTGCCGGGTTTGCCAGCAGCTCTGCACCCATTACACAGAAAGCTGACGCTAGCAATATGCAAATTGTCAGGGGATCCCTGCAAAAGCAAGGAATTTCGCAGCAGACTTCCGATATTATCGTCAACTCATGGAGAACAAGCACTTAGAAACAGTACGAGTCGTATCATAGACGATGGAAATTGTATTGTAATCAATGGGAAGTCGATATCACTCGTCCCACTTTAGCACAAGCATTAGATTTTTTAATGCAACTTTATGAAGCGGGTATCAGCTACAGTGCTATGAACACTGCTCGGTCAGCACTGTCTTGTATAATTGAGACTGAAAATAATGTTGCGTTTGGTTCTCACCCGACAATAGTCAGGTTTATGAAAGGAGTATACGAATCGAGGCCAGTAAGACCACGAAATCAAGAAATCTGGGATGTGTCTATAGTTTTAAACTATTTGAAAACAATTCCAAACTCTGAGGAAACTTCATTGAAATTACTATCGTTGAAGACATTAATGCTTTTGTCATTAGTTACGGCTCAAAGAGGGCAAACAATGCTATTGTTAAATCTAGACGACATGACAATAACTGATACTAATATTAAATTTGCAATCACTAAGCACGTGAAACAGTCTAGACCAGGTCTTAAACCTTTACTAATAGAACTTGAGCCTTATCCAGAAGACATTAGCCTTTGTGTTGTAACTACTCTAAAACTATACATTATGCGTACATCCATTATTCGTGTAAATGTAATCAACTCTTTATAACTTATGCAAAGCCGCATCACCCAGTATCTAGAGACTCAATTAGACGCTGGTTAAAACAGGTAATGAAACTGAGCGGTATCGATGTCAATAACTTTAAGCCACATAGTACTCGCTCAGCTGCAGCATCTGCAGCAGTAGTAAACTCTGTATCTATGGAAAACATAATTGCCACAGCCGGTTGGAGTTCTGCCTCCACATTTGAAAAATTCTATCGTAAACCGATTATCAAGAGTCCAAAATTTGTGGACTCAATACTTAACGTTGTTAATCACTAAATATATATCGATATAGTCTTTTTGTTTGATAATATCAATTGACCATTTATTCATGTCTACAGCTCGCTTTGAAGTCTCCATGTGATCCCTCCTTGCGATGACAAAGACAGAATTCAAAAATTAAACGAGACTTACCTGTAAGTTGAAGTTTGATTGTAATTCTGTCTGTCACCAAGCAAGGAGGGATTACATGCCCGCCCTGACCCAGCCCTAATTGACTGTTGAAATACTACGTATTATTGTTAGTCAATTGGAAGGATGTAATCGCACACTCCCAAAATAGGGAGTTTGGATTAATCTAATATCGCTGTAAACATGAATTTGGCTTTAAAAGAATGACGTTCACGCATGCGCAGTGCTTCTCCATGTAATCCCTCCTTGCTTGGTGACAGACAGAATTCCAATCAAACTTCAACTTACAGGTAAGTCTCGTTTAATTTTTGAAGTATCCTTTCATTTTCATATACAAAAGAGATTACGGGATTTACGGCTAATTAGCATATTTGTTGGGAAATTTCTTGATTGTTGGATAACACCGTCATAAAATATTGAAGCATATTCATTTTACATTCATTTTAAGCAATTATATGATTATATAATTTTTTACTGAGTTCAAAAAGCCGTTATCAGCTCTTGCATTCCTCCTGCAACTTATCTTTACGGTGTAGATAATAATGTTCATTTCTCCCTGTAGTGGATCGTTATAAAGACCGTTTTAATCATACCTGGTTCGTCAAGTAGGCCATCCTATTTTAGGCATTTACTTTTATTTCCTGAGACTGTTTAGACACCTTTGCACAAACTATTTGGCTGCATATAACAGTGTATTTTAGGCACCGTAAAATACACTTTTATATGCAGCACTGGGTTATGTATTTAATTTGGAAGAGCGAGACACGCCTATTTTATGGCAAATAGTGAACCAATAGTAACCGCTCTTAAATAGTAGTCTTTTTAAATAAATCAAGTCCTGCAAGTTAATACAGTATAGCAAAAATGTTCACGTCGCGTGGAAGAAATACCGAAGTTCAAATTGTTTAGCAACAATCAATAATGAAACAATTATGAAGAGGAATAGGCACCTGAAAAGAGTTTGGTGCTAGATAAACAGCTTCCTGTTACTTTGGCACTTTATTGATCTGCTTCATTAATCCCTATATGATCTGATGCAAAGAATTGTTGCGAGCGTAGCGAGCAAGAAAATTTGGATTATTGTTTACTGATTAATTTAATTATATTTTTCAGGACAATGTTACGCATAACCCGCGAAATATCGAATGACTGAATAATTTCATTGCAAAGAGATATAAAAAATAGCTTGATCTGCCCGAAAATCTATCTAAAAAATTTCCACTTACACATTTGGGTCAATGTAACACTTCTCATGTCATCACAGTCTTAATCTTTTTAGACGTTAATATATAAGCGTGTAGCTGAGTTCTGGATTTTTTATATTGCAAAACGGGTGGGGTAGAATCTTCAAAATAATTTAGTGATATAGAAACCATGATTATTGCATAAATTATGAATATTAGAGTGGAACATGATAAGAAGAAGGCATGCCAGTAGGCTTACAATGCATAGTATACTCCAGTTGTTCATAAAAATGTTTCTGTCAGTGAAGTGTTGAATCTTATTAATACAGAGTAAATTTCCTGAACATTTTCACTGTAACACAAAAATCTTGTATAATTTGTTGATTTGCCCGAAAAAGTGGCCAAATCATTTTCTCAAATGCGTTTGGGGGGCAAATGCCCTCCCTGCCCCCCCAGCTCCTACACCTATGACCACGGGTGTTGGACACCTCGACACCACATCTAATTTTAGGGTGAAAGGAACACAAAAGCTTTTGGGGTGAAAGGAACACAAAAGTTGCGTTTTTTTTAGAAAAGATATGCCTCTTTACAGCATATCTTCAGTCAATCTACATTGAATGGCTGTGGTTCAAATCCCCCAAATGTCAACTCAGCCTTGACTTTATCTAAAACATCAAATGAGTACCATCTGAGGATGGCGGATGGAATGGTCCAAAGGAAATTGTATTTTGAGTAGCTCTTGTGCATCATTGCGCATTGACAATCAAGACCTACTGCCATGAAATCTGTTGAAATTGATCTGCAGTGCCGCGGCTGAGATCAATAAAGAGTGTTTAACATCAATGCTTTCAGTGAAAAGATCCCCTCCTCTAGAAATAGAGGAGTGATAGGGGTGCATTCGGTAGGGTGTTACCGTCGCAATTATATATTGTGAAAAACATTGAAGCTCATAATAAGCTGCTTTGTAGCTGTAAGTACATCATAAGATGCCTGTAAGTGGGCTACATCGTAACTTCGTTGATTTTTCCAAGTGGCATAAAGGAATTTAATAAATTCAATTTTGTACCTAAGCTATTATGTCTAAAGAAAAAGTCCACAGGGCAATTTATTAATTTCTGCTAAGAATTCACAGATATTTTATGTTTCTTGTCTGATTCGAGAACATGGCAGAGTGCAGTAAGTTGGTCACGGCTCTTCAACTCACTCTAATCTACTCAATTTTACATATATGTTGAATTATTTTGAATAATAATGTTCCTCTTGTCAATTTGAACAACTGGTAACAAAATGAAACCAAATGTTAATATAATTTCGAAGCCCTTGAAGAAAAGCTCTCCTAGATAGCAAGAATGTGTGCGAGACAAAGATCTTTTAGCAAGGACCCTATTGACTCAATCGCCAACACATCTATGGCAACACCTTAAGGTGGATGTTAACCTTGAAAGTGTATATTTTAAAAGTGTTATATTTAAACTCCTAGTAGAGCAATCATCACCAAACTTTGAACGTGTGATTTATTGATTGTAGTTTATGAAAACAGCCATCAATTTAGGCGTGGTTGCCTGGTAACCATGGAAACCGCAAAACGAGGTTTCTACATTGAAGCGGATATCACAAGATATTCTTGAGGTATAGAGATCAACTTATTATGATGGAGACATCATAGACAGATCTATGCAATAAGTGGATTACATTTTCAATACACTATGGCATATAAAATTTTGAGAGATTTCTAAAATTTCCCTACCCATCCCTTAAGTATAAGCAACACTTTACTTTATCAGGAAAACCATTCAACTCATTGCATAGAGCATGAAAAACTACATATGTAACCAAATTTTCATTGACCTAGGCAAAGAAATGACACCTGAGCACTCTCCACAAAACCGCTGTCTCGCGAAAATGCTATTCAAAGAAAAACACCCATAATACTAGTACAACATAAATTTCACATAAATCTCAACCGTTAACATAATTGTATTGCATAAATTGATCATAAATGAAGTCTGAGAGTATACATTAGTATTTAAATCATTTTAACATCCAATGGTATGCAAAATGTTATATCTGGCTCATCGGAATCTGAATCCTCTGCAGCGTCCTTTTGCAGGTTATCTTTTTTTACAGTTTTATGTTTTTTGACTTTCGATGGATTTTTTTTTGGTGGTTTTGTTGATTTTCTTTTTAACTTTTTCTTCTTTTCAGTTACAGTGTCACACATTGATACATATTGTGGATTGGAAGTGAGTCCAAAACCTCCAGGAACAAGTCAATTTTGCCCTGCGGAGCGCTCGGCGTCTATTTTTGTATTTAGTGGAGACTTTCATTGCTGCATTTTTAAGTCTCGTCTTATCTATTGATCGAAGACCTTCAACAGTTCTCTTGCCAACAAGTGGAACCTTTAGCAGCTTGACTGTTTCAGTTGAACCTCATTCACCTTTGTTATATCTGCAGATAGCTTCGTTTTGGTTTTGGGTCACCCCCATAAGACACATCTCTAGTAGCTGTTCATCTGAAAGTTTGGTGAATATTGGGAGCAGCTCTGATCGAAATATTTCTGGCAAACGCTTTGCTTGTGAGTAGGAGGTTTCTCCACTGACAATATCCTTCTGAAATTTGCACCATGATTCTTCTCCTTTTGGGCACAATGAATGCTGTTCAGCCAAAGTTTTACTATTATCGATTATCAAATGATTATAGATTGCCCATACCGCATTTTTCATGTTCAAAAGATTGCCTTTGCTGTGTCGAATAGCATTTCCATAATAACTCTGTATGCTGTTTATAATTGTGTCGGTCAGCCGACCTGCACCACCAACAGCTTTACCGTCGGATAGCTTCTTTCCCCTCATTCTATTTTTATACTCTCTCAACCCTGTCCCCATCCTTTTCTGTACATGGGCAACACATTCTTCCTTTGTAACAATATACGTGTCACGAAATTTTGCTTTGACTGCATCACTGACCGCACTGTAGCATCCAGTATTAGTCCAGTAAAGATATCACCAAAAGAAGAATTAGTAGACACAGAAAGTGTTACACATCATATTAATATTGTATAGAAAATGCAGATCTACAGTGAATGTTTAATAACCATGCATGTTGTGCTTGATTTAGTTGATTTAAATTGAAGTTTGTTATTATCATATAGATAAAAAAATAAAAACTATGAAACAATTTGAATAACTAATTTACATAATTTTGTTATAAAAGGAAGTGATTAAATAAACATTGTTTGAGCTTTCGACATAGCTTATGTCATCTTCAGAATATAATTCAAAAAGAAATGGGAAACACCGTCTTCGCTGATTCTTAGAAGTCCTTCTAATTTGCCTTGCAACATTCTATTGCGCCAATCTGTTTTAACGCGGGTCAGGGTAGAAAACATCCGCTCGCCTTTGCAATGGAGTAGCCATCAATATCTCAATAATATATAAAATGTTGCTACATTCTCCTTTGACCTGATTAGAAGTAAACATCCAATGCCAACTTTTGAGATTTCGAGTCATCCGTAGTGAAAGAGTTTTTCAACGGCAAAATGTACATTTTCAAGGTATCCCATTCATTATAAATGTCATCTATCTTGCATCCGTTATATTCTAGCAAAGGCTTGAATCTAGTTATTATGCGAGCTACACATCTCTCGCCGAAATTATCCATTGCAGATGGCCAATAATTCTGTATACCTAGCAATGTTACTATGTCCGATGAAGTGCATCAATAATTGATTTGTAGATTCTCCTACATCAACAGAACAACAGTCATGATTTTATAATTCAGCGCCTCGGCTACTCCCTAGAATCATCAATTCTATCTGGGAATTTACTGTTTTTCCACTTGATCACAATTTTTTATCTCAGCCCTCTTAAGAGTTTGTGATTCAGTCAATGCAAGCTCGTCAAGGTTGCATCATTAACGGGCCATATTGATTGAAGGCTTCTGTGAGAGCCTGTAACTTATTCTCAATGCACCTAGTCCCATGGGCTTTGCTTGGCTTTGAAATTGTCTCCTCAGTTGTTTCTGCAATCGCTTTCAAGCCACGGTAGCACTCAGGACTGTTTTGGTAGAGATAGTACAATTTCAGCATCATGTTGTCAACTTCTTCAAAATATGTACCTGCAAATGCATCTCTCACTGCAATTTCTAACCGATGATTTAAGCCGTGAATCACCTCTATCCACGGCAGCGTCCTCCCGAATTTCAGCCCCTACACTGCTGTGGCGACCAGTGTTTACAGGAGTTCTGTCAACGGTCAATCCAACAAGATTTTTTCTGCAAAAAATTGATAATCATGATCAAATGTACTTTCTACACTGGCTGCATAATCTGATGCAGCATTTTCATTAAAACGCTGAAGAGTGGGCATCCGCCTAGACTGAGAGCTGACTAAAATGCATAAGGACCCTATTGACTCAATCGCCAACACATCTATGGCAACACCTTAAGGTGGATGTTAACCTTGAAAGTGTATATTTTAAAAGTGTTATATTTAAACTCCTAGTAGAGCAATCATCACCAAACTTTGAACGTGTGATTTATTGATTGTAGTTTATGAAAACAGCCATCAATTTAGGCGTGGTTGCCTGGTAACCATGGAAACCGCAAAACGAGGTTTCTACATTGAAGCGGATATCACAAGATATTCTTGAGGTATAGAGATCAACTTATTAGGATGGAGACATCATAGACAGATCTATGCAATAAGTGGATTACATTTTCAATACACTATGGCATATAAAATTTTGAGAGATTTCTAAAATTTCCCTACCCATCCCTTAAGTATAAGCAACACTTTACTTTATCAGGAAAACCATTCAACTCATTGCAATTTCTAACCGATGATTTAAGCCGTGAATCACCTCTATCCACGGCAGCGTCCTCCCGAATTTCAGCCCCTACACCGCTGTGGCGACCAGTGTTTACAGGAGTTCTGTCAACGGTCAATCCAACAAGATTTTTTCTGCAAAAAATTGATAATCATGATCAAATGTACTTTCTACACTGGCTGCATAATCTGATGCAGCATTTTCATTAAAACGCTGAAGAGTGGGCATCCGCCTAGACTGAGAGCTGACTAAAATGCATAAAAGAAAAACAAATAGGTTGGTTGTTTCACAAATCAAAGAGAAATGTAGACAAATCAAGTACTGAAAACTTGTAAATCGAACGAAATAAAATTTTAATGTAATGTAACAAATATAAATATTCACCTGATCCATGTCTCCTGGCAGATGATGTGTTTTGGCCAGCAGAAGGCTCTGGAGGAGGTGGTGACTTTCATTTCCTATTGTCTGGCATTTCGTTTTCAGAGATGGAGACAACTAGGTTTGATGCAGTATCCTCCAACTTTTTCATATGCTTCTTGGCCTTTTCATACAACTCTAAAAATCAAAATGCTTTTATTAACAATTGTGTTGCAAAATAGAAAGGCAATAAAAACATACAGAAAACGATACAGCAATTGACAGAACCCCAGAGCAATATATGTCACCAATTGCAACAACAAGACTACATTTTAATAAAGGAAATCACCTGAATAAGCTTAAAAACTATGTTTGCCATATTTCATTGCTCAATGTAGGCTCACCACCAACCTGATTTCCGCTACCGTAAATATTTGTTAGCAACATATGCACTTTAAAAAGTATAAATTGAACTTACCATGTCTATAATGATTTATGTCAACTACATAGCTTTTCCACGTTTCTACATCTGGCTCTTATTTCTTCTTGGCCCTTGAAGTTTGATTTCTCGATGGCCAATACGCAGTTATCTAGAAATCCAAAATATGAATGAAAGTTGGTTTGTAGCATATTATCATTGGAATATTTCATACACATTTTCATGACTTCCCCTTTGTAGTGATGACAAAAAGTGGGGTAGTAAATAGACTAAGTCAAAGCAATGTAAGTGATGCCTTTGTCAGAATCACTACCACAAAAGAATCCCAAGAAATATGCAAATTTTGAAAGTGTGGCAAGAATATGTGAATTCTACTGATATTATTTAGGTACTTGATATTTTTGGGTCTTGTCAACCCACGACAATTGAACAGCTGCCATTGCCCGGTCTTCCTTGAACTCAATGACATAAAACTAAAGTATAAGTAAAAACAATTGAAGTTTCAAAAATGTTGCAATGCATAAAATCTGTCTATTATTATAAAAAAGTAAAAAAGACAAGATGGTTAGATATAAACAAACCATGTACACACAACCATGTAATGGACACATTTTATAAATAAAGCCTACTTTTTAAATATGATGATTTTGTGCTGATATAGAAAACAAAGTTAGAAAAGTAGACATACATTAGGCCTACCAATACAAAACAAAACAAAATGAAACATAATTTATTTTATGTTTAAATTGCATTGAATATGAATACAATCTTAGATAAATTTAATATAGAATATAAGCATAATTATGATATATGGCATATGTAATACAGTAAGTGTATACATGATAAGTATAAAGCAATTACAGTAAAAAGCAATTACACTTAATTTTTAATATACTTAAATAAAACTGTGAAGCAAGGGTAGGAAGTACTTCCACCAAGACTTCTCATGCATGATGCATTTTTTGCGAAAGGATGTTACATCTACTTTGTAAATATTTCGCTGCCTGGTTTTACTTTACAATACCCTAGCACCCTTGAATCACAGGGTTTATCAAGTAAAGCATGCGTGTCATGAAAAACTCTACAAAGACAGCATTTTGAGTCAGATTGTAAGTTTTCAACATCAGCAATTTCAAGAACCTCACAAACTTTGTCATTCGAGAGACTATAATATATTATTAGATTTTCTGACACAGACAACAAACTTTTTTGGCAGAAAAACATTGGACATTTGATTTCTTCAATACATCTATGCACTGCTTGAATAACTACGCTCTTGCCTTGCTTTCTCTTTCTTTTTAATTTCCCAAGCAAGCTTTAAAAAGCCAAACAACATAGTTATCCTAAAAGCCATAAGTAGCTGCTTCAGATGCAAGGTACCCTAGAGTATAGATATTATATACCAAAACTCTTTACCGTACAGGGACTTTCCCTTTTCTATAAAGCTGCTTGCGCTTGTGGGCATAGTTTAAGTGCTTAGCTATTAACATAGGAATTACTAATATCCAAATTGCCACACTTAGACATTTACCGGTAAAATTTTTATACTATTTAAGGTGTTTAAGACCCTTTAAAATGTAGTGTCCTGTATAAAGCACAAAATTCTGAACTCAGTTGCCTTCCAATGAGAAACATGAAAAGTGATCTAGGCTTTCTAGAAAAGCCATTAGTAATAGCTGATTTGAGAAACAGTATCCTCTGATTTGCTATAAAAACCACCTTCGGTCACCCTTTAACCACATGTTTAACAACCTTTTCATTGCCCCAAGACAAACAGAAGGCATGTAATCAATTGGGAACACCTTTATCATATCAATCTCTTTAATTTTTAGAATAGGTGACATGATGTTGTTCTTTATTGTCCTTCTACTTCACATTTATCACAGCCAAAATAGCCACCAAATTGTTTCATGCATTTCAGCATTGCATTCACAGGAGCATCACAAATTATAGCTTTTAGTATAACATTTAACGTCTTTCCATCATGTTGAATACAATCCTTAAGCAAGAGCAGCATTTTGCATATGATTTCATTCAAAATCGTCAATCAGAAGGTTTGCTTTCTCCGCCTATGATTACCACAGGAAAAACCTTTTTTGGTGCAATTTTTGTAAAGGCCAACACAATATTGGCCAGAAACATAACTTTAAACTTCTGAAGGCGGCAAACCATCAATGTTAAATGTCAGTTCAAGCGATTCAATGGATGAGAGAGACTCAATCTCAATCCTAAAAAGCATTAAATGCAACTGACGCTTGAGCCCAAAATTAAAATATTCCATATTTGACACCATTTGTGTTTTGATGTCTCTCCGTGTCTTCAGAAGCGTTCTTGCAGTCTGAGGCATGTCAGACCATTGACGGAGATTATTTGTTAAGGTTTTCAGTAAAGCATCAACTCTTGCTGTGGAAAACAATGAATGTTCCACACCTCTCTGCCCACTGAACTTTCAGGTTCTCAACGATTGAACGCTGTTTAAGGTTCAATGAATGAGCACAACAGGGTACATATACAGCCAGATGGCTATAGGTTGTAATTTCAGCCTGGACTAATAAGTAATAAATAAGAAATCGTTCTACAGGGCCTAAAGGTAATATGTAACAAACATTACAAACAAGTTGATCTACATGGAAGACGTCAGGTATAGAACCTATAGAAATTTAGAAATAAAAAAGTATTTTGCTTCTTTCAATTCCTTGATAATTTTTTTCATTAATCTTTTTCCCATAAGTAAACTTGATTCATCACATGTTCCAGATGATATTTAAGACACATTTCCTTTGTCTTTATTGGCATGCTTTTTCAAATGAGTAGGTTAAAGGTCTTCATAATTTGCCAAACAACTCAATCATTCCCCAAAAATTGCCGTTGTGATGCGAACCTATAACTTAACCATTGCCACGTAATGCTAAGCCACGCTCAGACATAAATTTTATAGCGTCAATAACTCTTTTTAGTACTGTATGCCAGTAGTCCCTTTCTGTTTCATGCTTATATAATGCGTCAACAGTTCCATCAGCCATCCTAATCTTCACCAGTGCTATCACTGCTTCCCTATGTACCTCATTGTTCTCGTGACGGTGCAATGTTCTAATAGTGTTCTTCCAGTCATTGTATTGATTAAGGAAAATAACAATTATTATAGTATAGTATCTTATTATTAAATGTAAAGTAAATATAGAAAAATGTAATATGTATTATTTAAAATATTACATCATTCTATCTTAAGAATTAGATTCTTTTGAAAACATTACGTCAATATAAACTTAGAAATGCAAGAGTAAGCTCAAAAATTCAAATGTAAACAATAATAAATGCCGATGTAAAATATTTAAATGTATACTTTTAGAAAATTAGTTCATATCTATTATTGTTTTGCTTAGCATATCAAATGTATAATATGCTGAATCATGTAGAAAATTATATAAATAACACGCTGCTTAATATTATAATTCAGTAAAGGAGCAACGTTCGAAACAAACCTAGATCACATTGTATAATTATCAACATTTATCGTAAAGTGTATTATTTCAATTGTGGAAATTATATAAAGATTAATGAACAGAATTATATTTATGTTTCTTAACAGTATTCACCTAAAGCCTTTATTCATTAGACAACAAGATAAGTCGTAAGGACGAAACAGTTTCGAACTATTTAGAGTTTACAACGAAGATTTTGTACAAATAAAGACGACGAATAACAAAGATGGCCGACGACGCAGAAGCCGCAAGAAGAAGATTTCAAAGAAGATCAAAGATATACGAAACTCAAATTAGGAGATTTGAATTATTAGAAAAGAATGAATTAGTATCCATTGAGCAATGGAATGGAACCCTAGCAAAGGTTTTAAAAGAAAGTGACGAGTTGGATTTAGCCGCTCAAACTGATATCGACATATTAGAAGTGAACAACGCTCTCGACGGTGATATCGAAAAAGACATCACAGAACGTACACAAATCATGGAAAATACAACAAACGAAATAAAACAAACAACAATGAAAAGAATTTATGAAATAGAAGAACGTACTTTGGCAAAACAGGAACAGATTTTAGCCAAACAACATCAGCGTGAATTGGAACTCATCGAAGCCAGAAGAGTAAATACAAGTGATTCGTACGGTTCGGCAGCCTCAGTTTCAAGCAGAAACAATGACGTCATCGACGAAGAAGATGAGACAGCCACCGACTATGACGCAATTCTGGATCAAGATCAAGATCAAGATCAACCAATCAATCCAGAAGTAGATCAACCATTCAATCCAGAAGTAGATCGACCAATCAATCCAGAAGTAGATCAACCATTCAATCCAGAAGTAGATCAACCAATCAATCCAGAAGTAGAACAACCAATCAATCCAGAAGTAGATCAACAACATCACAAAGAAGAAGATGCCAAAGTGAAAATTAAAGACAAAGGCAAATGTAAAAGTGCAAAAACTAATGTTAATGAAGCAGTCACCACGGCAACAGCAATTGAAATAGGAGCAATGACAGCAATAAAGACAATGCAATTGAACAATGACAACAGTAAACCTGTAACAGCAACAGTAAGGCTTGCTGGTTTTACGCCGACGAAATGGAATGGAGAATTTAGGACATTTCCTACATTCCAAAACAGATTCAATTCAGCAATGAAAAATGCAGGAGTTACAGATGATAATGTAAAATTACAATGGCTAGAAAAAAGTATTCCAGAATCATATCAATCAATTATAGAAGGAAGATCGACATTATTGGAATCATGGAAAGCTATGAAATTAGTCATCACTGATCAAAAAATTGCAGATGAAATAACGTGGAACTTTAGAAAACTCAAACCATTGGTTGACAAAGACTCAGAAGCAATACAGAAATTTGTAACGGCGATGAGAACTCACATTATGTACTTGGTGGAATTTGGAAAGAGTCATAGAACCACAGATGAAGAATTCATACGAGACCTAAAGAGAAAAACTGGAAGAGATTTTGAAGAACAAATAGACGACCAATTTGCTATTCACAATCCATTAAGACTACAGATGGGTTTAGAAGAAGAAGAGCTGACCACAAAGTTCATCATGACATTCCTGGAACGAAGAATTCAAACCTCACACACAAAGAAGACGGACAGACGACAAGGTGGTTCAACAAAGGAAAACAATACATCAAAATCAGCGAAAGTCAGCGCATTCAAAGCCAACCCAGATGTAGATTGCCAACTTTGTGGAGATGGAAAACACCACCTAGAAGATTGTCAAATATTCAAAAACAAGACTGTAAGAGATAGGGCAGAATACACTAAAGGCAAAGGGTATTGCTTCAGATGCTTAACAAAAGGTCATATGAAACCAAGCTGTGAAAAGAAGAATACATGCAAAGAATGCAAGAAATGTCACCACACCCTTCTACACTATGGTTCAACTTCTACTACAAATGATCAAGATAGTACAGTGCCAAAGATAGCCTCAGCAAGTTCAATAAACGCGAACAGTGCCAAAGAAATGGACAATGATGAATCACCAAGACTACCGATATTGAAGATTTGGGTCAAAAGTGGTTTCAAAAATGCTGATGGTTCACCAAGATTACGACCTGCGATATGCTTAATGGACGGTGGAGCAGACACAACATTAGTGAGGACAGAATTTGCAAACAGTCTTGGTATTGAAGGAGAAAATACAATCATCCAATATGAAGTAGTAGGAGGTGCAAAATACAAAGAAAAGACCAAAAAGTTTGACATCACCATTGGACGCTTCAACCCCATTCAAGAACAAGCCAAGATATCAGCCTATTCAATATCAAGAACATGTGGTGCTGCTAATGCATGGCCTAAAGATTTCTTCCAACGCAATCCACACTTGAGCAAGCTGAAGAATCTCACATATGGTAATGGTGGACACATCGACATTCTGATTGGAAGAGACGCCCAACAACTGCACAAAGAGCTGCAAAGAATAGAACCAGAGCCTCAAAATGATCACCAATCAACTGGCATAGAATACCCACTTGGCTGGACGATAGTCGGAGGAAAAGAAAAGAAGAATAAGAATGAAGTCAACAACAAGAAAGTTGCATCGGTGAAGCTGAATGACATTGCTGGAGACAGAGAACATGAAGAAATCAAAAAGATTTTCACATCTGACCTGGCTGGTGTAAGTCCTTCAACACGGTGCATCTGCAAAGACAATGAAGTGAATGAAGCAAGATTCATAAAGATTGCAAAGAATACCACAATCAACAATGAAGGAAGAGTAGAGGTACAACTTCCATGGAAACAAGGATACCCAGAAGCACTACCAAACAATTATACTGAAGTATATCAAAGCTTGAAAGGCAGAGTCAAAAAGATGAAACACAAAGGAGAATATGAAAGTTATGCAAAAGCAATGAGTGAAGTCATCAATTCAGGATTTGTAGAAGAAGTCAACAGACAGAAGAATGAGAAAGAATACTTCATAGAACACCTCATTGTGGAAAGGCAGAACACATCAACACCTAAAAGAGTGGTCTGGAATTCAGCAAAGATATTTCAAGGAGAATCACTTGCAAAAGCATTGGAGAAAGGACCTGACATGCTGAACTCACTTTTCAAAGTTTTAATTGCATTTAGAGAAGAACAAGTGGCATTCATTGGGGATATCAGAAAAATGTTCAATATGATTTCCATTGCAAAAGAAGACCGCTGTTATCACAGATTTCTATGGATCAATGAAGGAGATGAAGAACCAAAAACATATCAATGGAGTCGCTTGGTATTTGGTGATCCACCTAGTCCTGACTTATCACAGACGAGCCTTCATTACTTGGCAGCAGCCTACAAAGATGAATGGCCAATTGGTGGTGAAATTTTAGAAAAACATATATACATGGATGACATAGCTGATTCAAGAGAAAATGAAACGGAAGCTACAGAAGCCATGAATGAGACTACAAAAGTATTAAAAAAAGGAAAATTTGAAATCAAAAGATGGCATTGCAACAGAATTAAAGTAGAAGAGACACTCAACAAAGATGGAATTTCTACACAAACAAAGAAGGAAGAAAACAATGACGACTTGGAAACCATGATTCTTGGCCATCATTGGAACAAAGAATTGGACAATCTATCACTGAAGGCAAAAACAGTTTCATTATCAATCACATCATCAACCAAGTTAACAAAAAGAATAATCCTTGGAATGATTGCTAGGGTTTGGGATCCTCTTGGAATAATGGCACCAGCAACTGTAAATTTAAGAATCATGTTTCAGAATTTGTGGAGAGAAGGCTATGAATGGGACCAGATTATTGAAGATGAAAAGTCAGCAATTTGGATGAAAAACATTGACTGCATTGAAGCAAAGTTGAACACAGTAGTTACAAGATGCATGAAATCAAAAGGGGCAATTGGTCAGCCTGAAATCCATGCATTTGCAGATGGCGGTGATAAAGCATTGGGAACATGTGTTTTCATGAGGTGGAACATTGGCGAGAACAAATTTGACACATCATTTGTAGCTGCAAAGACCCTGGTGACTCCTGTTAAAGGTTGGACCATCCCCAGAACGGAACTAGTTGGAGCACTCATCATGGTTCGCCTTGTACAAAATATTGTTGATGCCCTTCGAATCAAGCCATCCTCAATAACATACTGGGTAGACTCAAAAGTTGTATTACATTGGGTAAGATCGTCATCACAACAGATGAAAGCATTTGTCGAAACAAGAATTGCAGAGATCCAAGAAATTGCTGATGTCAAAAACTTCTGCTATGTGCCAACGAAATTGAATGCAGCGGATCCACTGACAAAAACAAATGACACTGACTTAGAAATATGGCACAAAGGTCCACAATTCTTGAGGGAAGCAATCATTCAAGATTTCGAAACAGAAGATGTCAAGCAAGACATAGAAGCAAAACAAGATCCTGCTGAAATCAAACCAACTAAGAAATTAAAGAAACAACCAAAAAAGGGTAAAGCTACCAATAAGAAAATAAACTCAATGGTAAAGAGTACAGAAGAAAATTTGATGGATGAACAGTTGGCAAAGGAAATATTAGAAGTAGCAAACAGAGAAGAAAATTGGTTGAAATCAGTTGAAGAAGTTAGCAAAATAAACAACATTGATGGTGAGACAGCAATCTACCGTGCCTTACAAGCATTCACCAAGTGGGAAGATAAAGCATACAAGAAACTTTGTCCATTTTTTGAAGAGAAAGATGAACTATATAGATTAGGAGGACGTTTAAATCTAGCAGAAGATTTCAGTCTTTCATTGATCGCACCAATTGTAATACCTAAAGCACCAAAAGGAGAAGACCAAGGATATGAAAACAACCATCGAGGAGTTATTAGTAAAATACTAAATTACTATCATGAGAAAACATGTCACCCTGGAGTTAATAGAACAAGATGTGCAATTGAGCAAAATGGCATTTGGATAATTGGAATCAACAATGCATTGAAGAAAGTCAAAAGATTTTGTTTGCACTGTCGAAAGAGAAGTCGTCCACTTGAAGAACAACAAATGGGTCAACTTCCAAACTTTCGTCTTGAAGCAAACCAAGTACCATTTTGGACGACAGCAGTAGACTTTTTTGGACCATTGAAAACAAAGTTAAGAAGAGGTGTTGTAAAAGATGGACATGTAGCTATTTTCACTTGTACAGTCACTAGAGCAATACACTTAGAATTTTGTTACGATCAAGAAGGTGGTGAAGGTTTATCGGCACTGAAATTCTTAAAGGCACTAAGAAGATTTACCAGCACACATGGCTTGCATCCAAATAGAATGTACAGTGACAATGGCCCAAATCTGGTAGCAGCATCAAAGACAATAAAGAAACTAACAGAACAATGGGACAATACTTTGCTGGAAAATGGTTTGAAAGCTGCAGGATTTCTATGAGAATGGAATTGCCCTACAGCATCACATCAAAATGGAGTAGTAGAAGCCTTGATAAAGAGTGTAAGAAAAGCATTAGATGCAACTTCAGATTGCTACAATAAATCTTTGAATCCTGATGAATGGATGACAACATTATCAGAAATTTCTTACCTCATCAACTCAAGGCCATTATTTCCAAAATCGTCTGGTGATTTGTTAGATATTTCAGAGATGATAACTCCGAATTCATTGCTCCATGGTCAGAATATGTTAATTCCACAGCCAAAAGATACCAAAGAACACCCAACAGACCGAATGACAGCCATCCAAAAGAGAATACAAGTATTTTGGAAACATTGGACGACAAACATGCCACACAATTTAATATGTAGAAAGAAATGGTTGGTAAAAAGAAACAACATTGGAGTAGGCGACCTCGTTCTGGTTAAAACAAGTGGACCACATGGCCCAGCCCCTAGAGCTGTTTGGCCCTTGGCACTGATCTCAAACACGTACCCTGGAAAAGATGGGTTAATCAGAAAAGTAAGAATTAAAACCAAAAGTGGTGAATATGATCGACCAATCGCAAAATTAGTATTAATTGCAACACAAGAAGAGATTGAGGGTAAGGTTATTAAAAACCTTAACAAAGATGTTGAAGAAATTGAAGTATGATACAATTATCAATTTATAAAAGTATTAGAATGAATTAATCAATCATATCATTCGACGGATTTCCTATAATTCTCTCATTGAAGGGGATTGTATTGATTAAGGAAAATAACAATTATTATAGTATAGTATCTTATTATTAAATGTAAAGTAAATATAGAAAAATGTAATATGTATTATTTAAAATATTACATCATTCTATCTTAAGAATTAGATTCTTTTGAAAACATTACGTCAATATAAACTTAGAAATGCAAGAGTAAGCTCAAAAATTCAAATGTAAACAATAATAAATGCCGATGTAAAATATTTAAATGTATACTTTTAGAAAATTAGTTCATATCTATTATTGTTTTGCTTAGCATATCAAATGTATAATATGCTGAATCATGTAGAAAATTATATAAATAACACGCTGCTTAATATTATAATTCAGTAAAGGAGCAACGTTCGAAACAAAACTAGATCACATCGTATAATTATCAACATTTATCGTAAAGTGTATTATTTCAATTGTGGAAATTATATAAAGATTAATGAACAGAATTATATTTATGTGTCTTAACAGTATTCACCTAAAGCCTTTATTCATTAGACAACAAGATAAGTCGTAAGGACGAAACAGTCATCATAACCATTGCCTTAGAGGTTATCAGTATGGATGAGTTTTTACTTGTTTACAGCGGAAGCAATACAGCCACATTGTAATTATAGAGAAGAACAGCCGATTCCTGTCCTTCGAATCTCCATTGTGGGCCTGATATTTATAATACGATTGGTTACAGTAACGAGTTTGTCTCCTGTTGTCTGTCCTGCACGATTTTTAAAGTTGATGTCTGCATTGTTTCAACCTCTGCCCAATAACGTTTAGGTAATATTGTTTTGGTAACAGAGGTGAATACCTTATCTAATGCGTGGACATTATAATGCAAACCTGATTTTAGTATAAATAATTTGATGTATCTTGTATCCCAAATAGATAGCATTTACCATATGCCTATTCATGTTCACTGTTGACATGATGATTGACCCTTATCCACAATTCCTTTCAATCACAGGGAGAATTAAAACATTCAATAAACGCTGTCAAACAAGCAAGGAACAGCTTTGTTTAACATGATGTCCACATTATTATATATTTTATATAAGTTGGAAAATTCACTACGTATGTACACTAGCTATAGAGGGAAGAAACACAGAAACCAATATACATACTGATATGCAAAGTAAAAAAGCAACAGATTTAGAAAACCTAAATATTAAACGTGTTTTATTGCTTCCCTACTTTGACAATATAAATAACAAGGGTGGTCCCAAACTAAGATTTCTAGTTACCACTACAAAATATCATACTAACACACTAACAACAATTACATAAAAACTTACCTTCAATTTTTTGAAATCTGGTACTGTTCACATGCTTAAGAACAATACCAAAAATGGTTTACAATTGGATCAATCCAAGCCAGTAGTTCGTTGTGTCCTTTTATTTGGGCAACTCTGTGCAAAGCTTTATTAAGACATTTGGCTTTGTGCCAGATATCCATGCCATGAAAGAAATGAAATGTAATGTAAAGAAAAGTATCCTTGAATTTGTCATGCTCCACTGATGAACAACAAAAATAATTGTGTAACAAAACTAATAAGCAAGATAGCACAATGCAACACACAACTGCAAAAGTGTTTAGATTTTGAATACAGCTGATAGGCATGGTAGAGTTGCCATTTGTCTCTCTTTTGTCTACAACTTTGAAATCGCCAATTATTTTAGAAAATTGTTCCATAATAATGTATGCACAATATTTTGCAGTGGCCAGGAGAAGCATTTCTACCTTCACCTGTAAGACTCACTGAGAAGTCTTTTAATTCTGCGGTGACAGCGTTTTTCTTTTCATCCCAGAAAGAAGTCACAACCGGAGAGATATGTAATTTTTGCTGACAATAATAAAAAGATGATCCAGGTATAGCAAGAGATAGTGCTTTTGAAAGAGCTTGGCAAAATTGTTTCCAGACGATAGTAGCGATGAACAAATTAAATGTTATTGACAAAAACAGGATTATGTTTCTTCGCTTTCAAAATTTCAGAAGACTTCCAGATGCCACAATGACCACCACCACTACAATGCCAAACCAACTCTAATTCTGAACCGAGTTGCTGATTTTGAAAACTCAAACCCTTGAAGCAGTATTTCCCATATATTCAATGCATACATCTCCCTTCAATTCAACTAGCTTGTCTAGGCTGACAATGACATTGGTAGTTTTGCCATTTCATGGAAGCTAATCTCTTTCTTGCATTCAAGTGACAACAAAGACTGGAAAGAATAATCAATGTTTTTTAATGTAACATTTGCCATCTTCTCACCCATTGGTAATTTCCCTCCATCACTCAGGAGACTAGCAGCTCAAGTTGGTTGCGCTGAGGACAGCATCATCATTCGGATCCACAACACTCCCTACACTACTTCTATCCGTCAACGCTGCTGTCATCATGTGGTCTGTAGGATAATGGAACAGATTAGATGCATTGAAAGTAGATATTTTTATATTGTTCTAGATGTATGATATGTAACAAATTTGAACAAAAACCTAGAGAGAAATACTGTATACCATAGACCGAGGGGGAAGGGGATACACCCTTTGTTTGAAAGCATTGAGTAGCATTCGTTGACACTGAAGGTGTTGCAAATACCAATATTAGTGTAAATAACCCAAGACAATTGAAAGTATCGTCAATGTTTCTGTGTTACTGAGTGAGCTAGTGGTGTTTGATTGAAGCTATTTACATTACTATGATATAATTTTAGATTATCTAATAATGTTAACAACATTCTCTTTGTTGTTATGACTTGTAATAGACCATGACATACTTGATTTAAGTAAATAAATAAAGCATAAAACATTGAGACAAAACATAACCAAATGAAGAAATTCCCTTATATATTTCTTTTGATATTATCTTACTTTTGATATATAGTAATGAAATGTTCTTTAATGTTTGAGTTTCATAAATTTACTACTTTGCTTCTTGACTTGGCTTGCTTGACTTTTCTTGTCCCTTTACAAAACACAATGTTTTTCTTCTATATTACAAGTAGTGGTTGTTGAAAAATTTTCGGTATTATACATTATACCATCGTCAGTTCAAAAGAAAGAAATATTAATTTACAAATTACTTATAGGCTAAGGATCTAAAAACTTAATACATTCTAATTGTTAAAAATAGTGCTAAAAATAAAACAATGAAACAGAAAGGAAACCTATTCAATTACAATATGTTCTATCATGCATATATTTACAAAAGGAGACGAGAACGGATAGAGTCACTCTGAGTGTTGAGAGTCGGTTTCCTTTCGCGGATGATTAGCATTTTGTGAACCAAACAGTCAAACTTGTTGTTACATTTTCTCAATACTGAAAACAGATGTTGTGAATCACTGATAGTCCTATTGTGGGAATGTAAGTGTCGTCCGACAGCCGAGCTCGATTGGGAGCCGAGACCGATTTCGTCCGGGAGCCGAGACCGATTTTACTGTCTCGTCAATGCGTTGTGTATGAATTCAAGTGTGACTCGTGTGATGCGAGTTATGTCGGTTTTACATGCCGACACCTTCATCAACGCATTGCCGAACACGGTGGATCGAGCTCGGCTGTCGGACGACACTTACATTCACACAATAGGACTATCAGTGATTCACAACATCTGTTTTCAGTAGTGAGAAAGTGTAACAACAAGTTTGACTGTTTGGTTCACGAAAGGCTAATCATCCGCGAAAGGAAACCGACTCTCAACACTCAGAGTGACTCTATCCGTTCTCGTCTCCTTTTGTAAATATATGCATGATAGAACATATTGTAATTGAATAGGTTTCCTTTCTGTTTCATTGTTTTATTTTTAGCACTATTTTTAACAATTAGAATGTATTAAGTTTTTAGATCCTTAGCCTATAAGTAATTTGTAAATTAATATTTCTTTCTTTTGAACTGACGATGGTATAATGTATAATACCGAAAATTTTTCAACAACCACTATTTGTAGTTTTTTGTCGCTATCTTTTGCTTTAAAATGTTTTACAAAGAAACTTTTAATTAAGATTTACTAGACCTAATAAAATACCACTTTCAATACACTATTAACAATAAACCATACAATTACAAAACAACAGAATCATTAAGCCTAAATATAATAATTGATAAAATGTAAACAATCTGAACACAAATAAATGTTTATACTTTTAACAAATAACATATGATGATCTACAGTGTCAGATGCTTTACAAACCTGCATTGTTAGAGTGAATTGGCATTTCTTGCCTTTGAGAGATCACTGTTGTCGCCTCATCTGATCTTATTTGCAAATTGCCAATAATTTAACTTCTTCAAACATCTTTTGGAGCTGCCTATCTTCAGTGTAGAATTCTTCCTTAATCAGCTAACTGCTCAGCAATGTCTGCAACAGTTTGCTGTCTAATCTCGAGATCATTGGATGTCTTACGTAAAAACGATTTGCTTCTTTGCAGTATTTATCAACGTGCAACTTCAATGGCTGTTTAAAAATAAATATTGCAGTTGAGATGTAGCCTTGTAGAGAAATCTTGCAAAGGAGTCGGTTCTGTATAATATTTTGAATGTTTTCAGATCATGGCAAATCAGCGGTGAATGACTGAAATGGCCACAGGAAATGTGATTAGGCCCTAAAATGATAATTAGGGAAATTAAAAACATTGAAAAACTTTGTGTAGCCTAGCGCATTTTGTGTTTTTCTGTGTTTCTTTTACTGATTGCAAAATGAGATTATTTGAGTTTTACAATAACATTCATATCAGAACTTCAAAGTGGCCATAATTTGCTTATCTTTTTGTGATTTTCTGCATTTGTAGAACATTTTAGCTGATTGTTTTGTTAAATTTTTTCGATTCTTCGCAGGGGCTGTAGTGGTTTCGCTGACATATTTACCACTGCATTGCGACCTGAATGGTCCCGCTCCAGCAACGCTTTCATTCAGGTTTTGAAGGACCCTCACCAATTTTTCATACATTCACATTCATACTTTCACACAAACACAATGCCTCGTTGTTCTTTTCTCAAAATGGCTTTCAAAGTTACGAAAGTTGCTTGAGCTTGAATGCACTTTTGAACCTGTAACAATGGGAAAAATTATGTTAAGTATTGGTTTATTTATATCGATATGATAATCTCTAGTTAATTTATTTTGAACTAATTAAATTATATTTGTAAACCACACGTGCAAGTATAACAACACGGTAGAAAATTCATTTTCCAGAAGCTGCACCTATATGATAGGGATGTCACAAACAAAGCTCCTTCGGATAACTCAACAATGTTTCCAGTGTGTGGGATTTCTTTCGGCGACATTTCGATTTGATCTGTAACACGTTTAAAGGCAAATGATGTAATGTAAATTCGATATGAAACTTCATCAAGAGTGAATTGGCTGAAGTTTATTGGAACTTAAATGCTTGACATAATCGTTTGATGGGTTCTCTCATTTCGCAGAAACATGTTTGTTTTGAAAAAAGAAGTGAAAAATGCATCCAAAGTAGCCTTTTTTTTGGCCAGCACTTTTAATTTCTCCATTAATCGATTCAAGGCGATTATTTTTTGTTCGCCAATGCAGAAGCTCTTACATGTTAGGTAAAATACCCACTCATTTTTTATGGGGATCCAAGTTTTTGAAGATAGCTTGTTGCTTGAGGGAATATCCAAGTCTAAAAACTCCTTGAGGGAAGTTTCAAACATGTTTTGGCATTTGACCTTTGCCAGAGGTATGAGTAATCTGATGTTAGTACTAGCCTGGTATTTTTCGTTCTCCAGTACCTTTGCATTTGTATAGCTTTCCGTCAAAGACACAAGAATAAAAAAAGCTATAGTAAACTAAATTACTGTTTGCCCTTGCTGCTATGACAGGAGCAAATTCTTCGAATAATGAAAATGTATCTCCAATTGGGACACCTCTGAATATATGCTCAGACATAACTAAATACTTTGTTACAATTAAAATGATCAAATATTAAACCTTGTAAAATTATAAAATTTGACTCTGAAATATATTCGCTATCTATCTATCTCTTTACGTCAAATTAGTATGTACAATTAAAAGATATTTATAAATATATACATAATTATTGAACGTCGTAACAAAAATAGTAACTTTAAGTTTATTTACATAATTTAACTACATTATTTCTCCAGCCATCACGGTTATTCGCTTTGGACATGACATTATTTGGTTGTATGTACATGGCGCCAAGATCGTTCGTAAATTGTCCAACATAGGTGTTCATAAGAGCGCCTCCCCTTCTCAGTGGTTCGGTCGGTTGATTGTCAGGATTCAGTGACATAGCCAGAGGACAGGTTGGGCGTCTTAAGGCGTGGCCAATGAGCGAGAGGCGAAGATTACGTATGCGCTTCTGTGCAGCCTTCAATCCCGTCAGATTATATAAATCTTTGTTGCTGATAACATTGGGGAATCTGATATCCACTGCATATCGAATAAGTGCTCTGTGGGAGGCATCTACTTGCTCTGCTAGTGTGGTGCTGAGAGTCCATGCTTCAGAGCTATAAAAGAGCACGCTTTCAATACATGACGTAAAAAGATGTACTTTACATGACATGTCGACATTGGATCCCCATACCTTCCTGAGTTTAATGGCTGCAGTCCATGCTAAACGTCTTCTATGTTTGAACGATGATTCACTTTTGAGAACTTGGCAGCCAAGGTATTTGTAATCTTTTGCAACAGGAAGTGGTTGTCCGTTGATTGATTTGATGGTATATTCATCTGATGGAGGTCCAATGTACATAACTTCGGTTTTTGCCTCGTTGATTGACAATCCAACCTTCCTTGCCTCTGTCTCGAATCGGTGTAGTTGGCGTTCTGCTGATCGGGCATCGTTGCTCATTAATGCACAGTCATCCGCGTAGGCCAAGGCTGGTAACTTCACAGCTGGTTTCCTGAGGCAGAGACGTCTTCTTAAGGTATAAGCATCTTCTTCCCTTAGTGACATCCGTAACACGTAGTCCATGACCAAGATGAATAAATATGGTGCCAAGGTGTCACCCTGTAGAACACCAGAGGTGGTTGTGAACGGGTCAGTATATCCATTTCGAGTCTTTACCGTGGCTTCTGTATTGGTGTACATTGACATGATTGCTGTTATGATATCTTCTGGTATGCCATAGAACCTCATGATCGTAGGTAATGCACTTCTGGTGATGCTGTCGAATGCTTTCTTGAAATCAACAAATATTACCACTAGGTCTTTCTTCCTTTTTTGACAGGTTTCAATACAGATCTTTAAGGCAGTAATTTGCTCAGTTGTCCCTCTCTCCATCCTGAAACCGGCTTGTATGTTCAGCAGTATTGACTCCAATCTCGTCCTTAATCTGTCCATGATGATGCGGTTGTACAACTTTGCACTACATAGCATTAAGGAGAGACCGCGTTGATTGTTTAGATTATTGACATTTCCCTGCTTTGGGATGCAGACAATGGTTGACTTTCGAAAGCATTGAGGTGGGTCCTTACCCTCTGTAATCATAGGATTCATTATTGGTTTCAGATATCTTTCAGTGATTTCGGTAATGCGCGTGACATCAGAAGGAATGTGATCTTGTCCGCTGGCTTTGCCACTAGATGTTGAACTGCATGCACGTGAAATTTCTTCATCAGTGATTGGTCCAGACTTGACTGCAGGTGCAGGTGGTAATCCCGTTGGAGGCTGGAGTGGATCACATAGGTGTAGCAAGTTCTGATTAGAATTTAATATGTTGCTGAAGTGTGACTCAATCATTTTTAGGCGATCTTTAATTGATGATGCATTCACAATGGCATTTGGTCTTTGTTTACGGCCAGTGAGTTGTTCTATGCCACGCCATACCGCCTGATTGCGCCCGGCTTCATGATGTTGATTGATGTTATCTGCAACTTGCTTAATTAGCTGCTCCCTTGCATGGTTATGTGCTTCTTCGAGTATTCTCTCATGGTTATTTATTTCTCCTCTAGGAGCTTCCAGAAGACGATGCCTTTCTTTGCAAATTCCATAATCACTTTCCCACAGACATGTGACTCTATTTGAACGCTTTATTGGAAGTACTCTGTTTGCAGCACTGTGAATTGCTTCAACGTATGAATCGTAGTTTTCTTCACCAGAATGTGATTTGAAGACTTCATTGATAAACTCTTGTTTGATGTTTTCATTTTTTAAGGAGTCCCAATTTGGCTGTGATCTTGCTTTCCTGATTCTTGGTAGCCAGAGTCTCACGTTGATGCGGCAGTATACCATTGCATGGTCTGATGGAATACAGCGGGGTCGAATGGTCTTTACAAATCTGATTAGATGTGCTCTACGGCTGTGCACGAATATGTAGTCTAATCGAGCTTTCCGTTTGCGTGGTCCGTAAAATGTGACCAATTTACGCTGTTTCTGACGCATTGTTCCATTAATTGCAGTAAGTTCATGTCCAACTACAAAGTCAGATACTGCGCAAGAATGTTCAGATTGAGGCGTGACTTTAAATGTATGCTTGTTCTTTACTGTCATACCATCGCATGGTAGATCTGCATTCATATCACCTGCAAGTAATGTCAAGTCACGGCTCGGAAGGTTTTCCATGATGTTGTCAATCATATCTAGTATATTGCACACTTCTAATGTAGATGGCTGAGCAGCTGTTGGTAGGTGGCAGTTGATAATATGGATTCGTTGGTCTTTTAGCTGAGCTGACATAGAGATAACACGATGATGATGATTATCGACTTTTAAAATGCAATGCTCAATGCGTGGGGATGTTATAAAGCCAACTCCACCATGTCCACCTGTTCGTGCACTGCTTAGGCGTGCTGTCCATCCTTTGCCGACGTTGATGGTTTCAAAATCTGTTTGAAGAACTCTTCTATGTTCTTGCAGAGCAATGATGTCGATCTCCATGTCTTCTGCGAGCTTTATCAGCTCACTAAGACGATGTTCTTTTATTAATGTATTTGCGTTGAAAGTTGCTATAGTTACGAATGCGGGGGTAGGTTTTCCTTTAGGCTTTCCCACCTCACGGTCCCGGGGGGCAGTCCGCAGATCCGAGCTGTTGTTTTCAGTTGAACAATGCTTATCATTGGATTCAATAGTCTGTTGTCCAATTTCTGTTACTGAAAGACTATTCATCCATTGTTGTCTTTCAATGGCTGAGTGAGTTTTCCCTTGGTTTACGATTTTATTTGCATGGCGATTTTTTACTTTTTTCCCAGCTCTTATTCCTCTTTTCTTTCTCTTTTCAGATCGCTTATAGCGACATAGCCAAATAAAATCGTGAATTCCATGTGCCAAAGGTGGTTCTATTGGATTTCTTCCACTGTCTTGAAGTTTCAGTAAATTATCCCTGCTGTATGAGAGGCGACAACCAAGTACAGAATCCATATTGAGAAATTTACAGCAGCATAAAAATAATAAATTAAATTAAGGAAGCGTTGATAAATATAAAATAAAATAACGTAATAAAATCAATATATTATTCAAAATTGAATTGAAAGATGAAACTTGGGCTATATCAGATATGAATGGAAAATTAAAATTAAAATTCTCAAAGATGTGAGAAAAATACATGACCGGCGCCAAAGTCAGCCAGTCGAAATCCTCGAAAATATAGTCGAAAATATATTCGCAAACGAGGCAATGTGATTGCACATGCGTAAATGAACGACGGTACCTTTACCAGAAATAATATAGTGTCCGGCGACTGGACCTCTAACCACTTCAAATGAATTAAATTAAGTCACAATGATAAAATGTTGAAATTTCACTGCCACAATGTGTCAGAGTATGCAACAGTATATATGTATGTATATTGGATCATATGAAGTGAAAAATTATTACTGAATAAATCCAGGTGTTCTTGAAACATTTCTAATGTAATCGGGGCAAACCTGTAAGCAATTATTGCTTGTTTTATTGGGAGACCCATTTGTTTTGTATCAATATACAATCTGATATTTTAAATAGTAGATCGAAATCACAAGGTTCAAAACACTCTTCGGACGGTATGATAACTGCATGTTGATGATTTTCTTTTCGTTTCTTCCTATGGATGTGCTGTCGGAGAGCAGGACTAAATTTCTTCCTTCTTGTCACATACACTAATGTTGGTAGGGATTATTAACTGTTTAGTTTAAACTGTTAAATTTATGTGGGATTCGTTAGTATTTATTAATTTCTTCCTTATATTTATTGTAGCTTTCTAATTGATAATATTTCTTTAGAAGGTCACCTCAAATTGTCAATTAGTAAATTGGTCAATTTTGTGGATGAGAGTTGTTCTATAATGATTTCAATTGGTAGGCCTATAGGCTGAAATTTCTACCCAACAACGATTTGGTTGACTTGGGTTTAGATTTCTAGTTTTTCACTCTGTGCGTAATTTCAACATCAGTTGTTGTTCATTGAGGGTATAATCAAGGAAAATAATGTCAGATAAATCAGTTTATTTTAGATATTTTGCATTTTTTAATAACTTCGTTTTGCCCTGAAAAGCTTTCATTTTTACAAGGAGTGGTTAAGATATAAGTGTTAACATAAGTGACAATAACCTTGTTTTTTCTATATGGAATTTGGGCAATGCTTTAACAGGATGATCACACATGCTTTCTGAAAGGTTGAAATGTTTCGCACATGCCTTTTTCAAATGTTTGTGGTTTGCTTCAAACTCCAAGCGCTAAACAATTAGTTTGTGAGGTGCTTTAGCTTTGCCTTGAGAAAATTAGGTCCTATCTTTCTTTTATCAGCCATCTCCTCCTCCAGCTTATCCCAGATTTGCTGTCGTTTAGCCATTATATATGTATATACTGCAGTGTTAACAAAAGTCTAGGAAGATTCACTGTGCCCAATCACAGGCTATGAGAAACTGACAAATTTGTAATAGATCAGGTCAGATCAGATAAAACACATAATGTAATACAATTATAGCTTTGACAGTTGACATTCAACGGTTTTTTGTTCTGGATACGGATTCAATCTCAAAAAGAATTTGGCCATTGTCTGCCGCCTCAGTTCTGTGATGTAACTGGATGTTAAGCATTTGGAACTTGGTAAAAGTAAAAAACTACCCTTTCCAAAAATAACAGGTTGCATTATTAACTGTTCAGTTTTGACTATTAAATTTATGTGGGCTTCGTTGATATATTATAATTTTTTTTTCTTCCTTTTATTTATTGTAGCTTTCTAATTGACAATATTTCTTAGAAGGTCAGCTCAAATTGTCAATTAGTAAATTAGTAAATTTTGTGGGTTAGAGTTGTTCTATAATGAATTCAATTGGTAGGCCTATATGCTGAAATGTCTTCTAACCCAACAACGACTTGATTGACTTGGGGCTTGGGTTTAGATTTCTAGTGTTTCACTCTGTGCGTAATTTCAACATCAGTTGTTGTTCATTGAGGGTGTAATCAAGGGAAGTAATGTCAGATAAATCATTTCCTCTTAGGTATAATGCATTTTTTTAATAACTTCATCTTCCCTGAAAAGTTTTTATTTCTACAAGGAGTGGTTAAGATGTAAGTGTTAACATAAGTGACACTAACCTTGTTTTTTCTATAGGAATTTGGGCAATGCTTGAACAGGACAGTCACACATGCTTTCTGGAAGGTTGAAATGTTTCGCTCGTGCCTTTTTCAATTTTAACAAGGTTAATTCTTCTTAATCGAACTGGACAAAATCCCTTGGCTGTACAGGTTTGTACACTTGTTTGTGGTTTGCTTCAGATGCCAAGCGCTGAACAATTAGCTTGTGAGGTGGTTTAGCGTTTTTGCCTTGAGAACTTTAGGGCCTTTCTTTCTTTTATCAGCCATCTCCTCCTCCAGCTTATCCCAGATTTGCTATCGTTTAGCCATTATAAATGTATATATTGCAGTGTTAATTACAAAAGTCTAGAAAGATTCACTGTGCCCAATCACTGGCTATGAAAAACTGACAACATTGTAATAGATCAAGTCAGATCAGATAAAACACATGATGTAATGCAATTATAGCTTTGATCCAATCTCAAAAAGTGTTCTGCGTTGACATTTAGTTGGTACTATATTGACACCACTAATTATTCTACGGATAACGCTATATGTTAGTGGAATATTCTGTATATTTGTTTACAGTAACCCGTAATAACTTAATGACAGTTTGTGATGTATTATGGTACCATCTGCTACTTACCTTAATTGTAAACGTTGGTTGTGGTCTCCCAGATAAATGTGTTAATGGACGCACCTCTTGAAATGTTTTTTTTGCTGCAATGTCTGATTTATTTTTATTTTCATTTATACTGTACTTTTAAAAATTATACAATTCTAAAGTTAGATGGCCATTGTCTGCCGCCTCAATTCTATGATGTAACTGGATGTTAAGCATTTGGAACTTGGTAAAAGTAAAAAACTACCATTTCCAAAAAATAACAGATTGAATTATTAACTGTTTAGTTTTAACTATTAAATTTATGTGGGCTTTTTATCATGAACACAAAGTTTTGAAAATGACTACGGCTGCGAGTAACGGCTTGTGATATGAACACACCTATTAAATTTATTCTTGGCTGCAATGTCTAATTCATTCACACTATTCAAAAGAGTATATAATTTGCATAGTAGATGGCCGTGGTCTGCTTGTGGTCTGCTCTGCGTCATCTTAGTTTGATTGTGTAACTTAGTGTATAAATAATTGCTTTTTTTCAATGATTAGTGTTGTACTCTTTTCGGGTGAGGCGGTTTGCTGGATTATCCTCATCAATGTCATCATTATCATCAGCATTGTCATCTGTATCTAATAGGATCAAGCAGTTCTATTTCCTGCCAAACATGTCAAATATGCTTCAAAATATCGGTAATTTCTAGGGCTAGATTATCAGCTGTGTTACAGTTCGTTGATGACTATGTTGATAAGACTTGACATTTCATCTTCCAGTCGCTTATGTAATGTATGGACTAGAGTGAGTGGTTAGATTACAGATCAAATTCAGAATCATGGTTTAAGTTAAGGAATCTTATTTTGAAAATTAGTATATACCTGTCTGTGGCAGTTAAATGGCTATCTTGAGCCATACTGGTCAATCTGTAATTAGTAATTGGAAAACGTTGTAGCTGCTTGATTCCCTCTTATCTCCCAATCAAAATAACATTTCATTCATAAGCTCATAAACTTTTTTACAAGGGCTACGAGAGCATTCATTACGTATACTTGCAAATGACATGCAATATTCTAAACAAATAGGTGATATCACCACTACTTCAAGTTGTGCCAATGTTTCTACAGTGCTATAAATAAATACCGGTATACTACAATAAAGCGGCATTTCTAATTTTGATATTGTAACAATCTTTTCAGGATATCAGAAGACACCTTTCTTAGCATTTACTCGCAATCATTTCAGGTAAAACATATAGCCTATAGTTAAATTGGTCTTCTACTTTCATTTCTATCATGACACAAATATCACTGTAAACATGATTTTATCAATAGATTATATACAACATTGGTAATCAACATTTACTCTCATATCAAATTCATGTATGTTGCATTATTTTCTTATTCAGCTCTCAGGGTTCAACAAAAAATTGAAAGAAACTGAGAGTAGAAAGGCATAACAAGCGCATGTTCAGAGCTCAGAATTTCCACTGTCTGTTGTGGTTGATCTAGGCGATGTATCTGCACCTGGCAAGCCGAAACAACACATAGACAGAAATTACCCCCTCAATATCATCAATTTATTAACTGCATATCATCCATATAAATACCCAAACTAAAACTTGATGATGACACTGTAAATTTTTCATTGCTGTATAACTGTTGCTATTTTTGTCTCAGAAAGATCTCAAACGAAAGTATTCCAGGCACCACAAGATAAGTACGATGAGGAATTATTATAAAAGGTCAGTTTGATAAAAAAATGTTTAGAAATTGAGAGACTCGCAACAAACATCCAGCTTTGACTTGTTGAAATTGTTGATGGTAAAGTAATTTGAATTATTTTTTTCCATTTATCCAAAAAGCAAAAAATAAATGGATTTTTGCCTGAGTTTCTCAAAGTTTCATGGTCTTCAGAGTGGTTTTTAACATTTTCTGATGTTTGGTATCTCAAATAGGGCCTCCCAAATGACTTTTAATCTGCATAATGGTTCTACATATTGAGTTGATGAGTGTTTGTGATAAAAAATCATTTGACCATCCTTGCGAAAAACTTTTCATGAGAGTTCAAAAAGAGTTCATGGAAATTAAAATTCTTTATGAAAATTTGAACTGACTGTTTATAAAAAACAATGTATAAACAGTTCATGGACGTTACGTGGCCTGTTTTTATGGACCTTTTATTGCTCATTTGCTGTTTTCACAAGTGCGTAATTTAAAGGTAAACAACATATACTATGTTTTGCCTTGGTTGGAAGTTTCTTCATATTGAAAAAGATCAAAAATTCAAATTATAAATATTTCTACAACCCCAATATATTTATATTTACTCAAAATGATAGCAAATTATCCATGAGCATACTTTTACATTCACTTCCAGTGTTTTGTTGACTGTTAGTATAACTACTATAATCAATTTGTTTATGAAAAAGTTGTTTGAAATTTTTTTAATTAAAATTGTAAAAAAGAAACCTCAAACGAGAGCTTCACAATGCCCCTCAAACGCAGACTTAATTTATTGAAAATAGAAATTCTTGTATTTTCGCTGCTAAATTAAAAGGGTATCCACAGCGATGACCACTTTGAGATCTTTTTGTTTTAGATTCATGAAAGATGCTTCAAAAGATAAACGTAATTCTTTGTTAACGTTGGCTAATGAGGTATCAAAACGATGTCAATTTTTTTTTTATTCTTTGTGGACACATATTCTACGAACCTACTACATAATTTGAAAGGATGTGTAAAAGTGTTGGAATATTTGATTTCAAATAATGCACTGTTGTAAACAAAATTTTTAAGCAGTATTAATTTCCAATTTAACTCAAATATATACACACACTTTATTTTGTTACCAAGGAATTTATGACGAGTTCTTTTGCTAATGGACCATAAAGACGTTAGATTGGAAATGTATATTCTAAAGCCCTGAGCAAACTACAGCAACTTTTGCGCAACAAATCTGTTTTTGTCTGACGTGTGTTTTTCGTGTTCTTAAGCAGTCTTTTCAAGAGGCTAAATGAATCCGACTTTCTCAAGACTGTTCTACAACAACTCAGACTAAGCTCAAGAAGAAGTCACAGAGAAACCACAACATCAAAAGAGTTAAATTTTGAACGAAATGGTTCGAAAAAGATAACAAAGACATTTGATAACAAAAATCGTAGGAAAATGTTTGATATCAAAAATGTTTGATGGTCATCAAACACAATGCGACAAATGACATACACAATCCAACACTACAGACAAAATCGAAAGGGTGACTAAACGACAAGGATTTTCGAAGGATTTAGAAATCGTGCCTATGTTGCTGTTGTTTGTCAAGGGCTTGAGATGTCAATGATGATGATGGGACTTCAAAAGCTAGCATAATATTTGCTGATAGACTATTATGTTATCAACCTATTATCTATTTTAGGTTGACTTTCCTCCTGTTATGATGGCAAGAATCATCCTTGAGCAGCATTTAATTGCCATGGAAACATTTGGAGATGTACCAAGTATGTTGAATATTATTTTTGTTTCTGAACCCAGAGAACAACGTATTTGGATGAGGCAGCCAGGGTCTAGCAATAATCGAGATCCTTGGATCCTAATCGTGAAAGGATAAAGAAAATTCAGAAGAAAATCCAACAAACCTCTGCAAAAGTTTTGAAAAAGGTTGATTATGTTCTAGGACACTGTGAGGCTAAACATTTTGGCAGACACTGCAGACAAAATTTATAGCCTTGTGTAAGCTTAAACATTTTCAACTTTTTCTTCTGGCATTTTGTTTTGGTTTGGTTTAAATCAGAAAAATATCAGTTTTCTTCTGAATTTGCCCCCATCCTTCCGCATTGTAGCATTGTGATACTATTCTTTATATTGATCCAATTTAATTTATCCATTAACGCTCTTGTTAAATAAATTGTCTATGAGCCCCTTTCCACAGAGTTATGGCACTGCATCCATTTGTGGTGTGTGCTGCTTTCCAGAGATGATTGGATCTTTTTTTTGAGGATTAGGAATAAGATCCAAAATAGTTTTGGTCCCATTTCAAGTACAAGAACTAAAATATTTATATTTTCATTGACAATCGAAAACCATTATTCATTATTTACATTGCATTAATCTCCAAAGAATTTGCAATTTGATTGGTTGGTTCATGAACATTTTTTCAAAAATTCCGTTCGTCAGATGCTCAAAGCTGAAGAAGAATAGGAACCTGCAACGTATTACTAAAGAAATAATATCAAGCTTCTCAGGAAAATCACATCTGTCGCCTGGCCAAGACAAAGCGCCAGTCACACTGCTAAGTCAGTGAAGTACCTAGTATACTTACCCTGTTCCCTTGAGGTGAGGGGGGAGAGAAAAGAACAAATAGTTATGATTGTTTAATTCTGAAGATACAAATTTACCTTGTTCAATCTTAACTTAAGTTACAGAGAGGATCTGACTGTAATCGAAGTACGTTAATTCTGATGTATTATTCGATGATGGGGATCTTGAAAAAGTGTCTGGAAGTCTATTCATTAAATCTTTCGTGGGGTGATATTTGATAGCTCATATTTGTCAGGTAGCTTAACTTCATGCCAACATGTCTCCACTCTCCAACCAAGCACCGCCACACTGATAATCAGTGGAAAATTCATTAGAATATATAATCACCTTAAACGAAGAATCCTAAAATATCAGTTTATACAATTCTACTAAATGGTGAGGAAGGGTGGGAAATTCGATTTAAAAAATCTGTATATAATGGGCAATATAATTCTCAATTTAAAACTAAAATTGATATCGTAACAGTAATTGCTAAAAACTTCTAGCTAAAACCAAAACTTTGTAAATGCTGGAAATTCAAGGGTAAACATTTTTTACAAAAATTCTGTTCAAAATTTCTTCATGAAATTTTGTCGGATGCTCAAAGCTGAAGAAAATGAAACTGCAATGCTACTAAATTACTAGAGAAATAATATCAACAAAGCTATCTGTATTTAAGAAATGCCAACGTTTTGTAAGTTTTAATTTTATCCAATGACATTTTATAATTTAATTAGAATTTTAAATCATTAATTCAAGATTCGAACGACCTTCCGCAATATATACAAACTTGATTTTGATAATTTGTTTTGTTTGAGAAAAGGTTACCACACTTTTGCTGTGTTGTATTCATATTTACTACACTCGGAAAAGACGCTCAGGAAATGTTGAAAGCACTTGCCTCCGACTCGTTCTTTCAACACTTCACTCCTGTCTTCCAACATTCCCTGTGTAGTAAATGTGAATGCAAACCTGTGTGGTAACCCTTTATTGATAGTGTCTAGTCTACCTGATTCAATCAGAGCCATCTATTTACAAGAGTTGGGACACGCTTTCATGTGCCGCTATCGTCTCCAATTGGACATATGCCAGTCACGTGATTTTTGGATGCCATCTTTGTTCTTTTGGAAACAGGTTCTCAATCATTTCAAGTGAAACGCGCGAAAAAATGCAATACAATATGGCTGAAAAAAACACACAACATTCTCCTGCGCATGCGCACTGTTAAAAACGTGCTCGGGTCCAGGCAAAAAGATACAAAAATGGCAGAAGTGTCCCAACTCTTGTAAATAGATGGCTCTGGATTCAATTTGTCATATAATTATTTCAAGCAATATTTGGCTAAGTGATTAATGTAGGATCCGGTTAAAATTTTGAGGGTCCTGATCCAGAACCTGGAATCAGGGTCCAGATCACCTCTGCTTGTGAAAAAAAGCTTTTAGCTTATTCAAGTTATGAATAAATGATGATGATGATGCTGTCATATCTCATTAATTATCGACTTACAAGTCGGGTTCAATTATATTTGGAGCTTTGTTGCAGATTTGTAATATTTCGCAAAGAAAAAATGTTCAAGAAATGCAATTTTATCATGTCTTGATGAAGCCCCAAACACTTCCAGTACTAACTTCTGCTAAATATTTCACATTCTAGTCCCGTTTTAGACTTCATTGAGAGTCCATATCATCTAGCCGTTTTTGATACCCTTCACAATGGAATGAAAGTTTCAATTTGGTATGCTTGCTTTTTTGTAGTACCCAAAGGACATATTACTAAACTACTTCGCAACCCTGTTGTAATTGGAGATAAATTCATTGTTGCTGAGGTAGAACAGGTATGAGATATATGATATTAAAACGTATTACATATTTATCTGATGCAGTTACAAACTGATGAACAATATGTTTCCAACGCCACTGCAAAATTTGATTTCCAAGCAGATTACATAATGGACTTCAAACAGCAATAAATGGAATTTCGGATCTCACTAGTTGAATTAGCTCAGATGATATTAGTTCATTTAGATGGCAGAGATATGATACTTTAGACCTGATAATCTGGGGTTATTCAAAAAATCCTACAAAGTCCAACTCAGCCTTACTTTATCAGAACGTCAAATGAGTACCATCTTGTGATGGAGGATTGAATGGACCAGAATGGTTTTTAATTGTTTTTCAACTTTTTAAGATCAATCCAGTCAGTCTAATATTGATACCCAATTTTAATGCAAAGGATATACAAAATGAAGCACCAGAAGTAAATCATGAATTTTGTATATTCTGTTTCAACCAATTTTCAACATTAGATTTGATTTGATTGCCTGATACACTGTGATACATTCATACACAAAGATTATACCTAAAACATGCTTTATTAGATTGTAGATGAAAGTTAATTGTGTATGTAGCAAAGGTTTACTAAACTAAATAATTCACAGTTAAGTATAACGAAAGCTTGGAGTAGGCTTTAGTAAATGTATGAAGGTAATTTAGTAATTGAAAATGATTTTGAATATCAATTGAAACATAATCAACAATGCTAAAATCTGGACAAAAGGGCATCGTTGGAGTTTTGTTTTACTGTTTTGTACACTTAGTATATTGGTGATTTTAATACTATGCTGTCCTATACTGTTAACTATTTATCTTCTATTGTAGTGTGTTTCTATAGATGAAAATTGCGGCCCAGAAAATGACGCAATCAAATCGTATCCTTGAACAACTACTTTCATAGAAATTAAAAATTGCCTTGGAGTCTGTGATTCTGCATATTCTGTTACTGATGTCGTAGCAAATTACGTTTCCTTAATTGGTTTCTCAGGAGGATTGGCCTTGAATATGAAGAGAAGCTGAATCGTTTATTAGACGAGAGAGATATTCATTATCTTGGTAAGCTATTCAGTTAACCTGGACCGTGGAACCCTGCGAAAAAAATGATGAGTTCATGAACTTCATGGACATTTTATGAACAGTTCATGAGATAGTTCATGAACGTCGAATTGCCCAATTTTCATGAACTTTTTTCGTAAACTTTTTTCATGAACTGTTTGTGAAAATTGGGCCATTTAAAGTTCATGAACTGTTTTGACAGGGGCAATCACGATTTATCCAACTCTTGATCATTTTCAAATGATTTTCGTTTGCCAATATTTCAAAATTAGCTAATGACTTAATCAAGTTATTATATTACAGGTGAAGACGACTTGCGTAACCTTGGATACGATAAAACACCTGATGTCAGGCTGCATGTTCCCATTGGTGAGTTGTAGTTACTGAATATTTGATATTGGCTATTTGGTGTTGTTTTTATTCATAAAAAATGATATAATAAATAATAAATAGAATATTTTTATAATTATTAATAATTTAGCACAAATTTTATATATATATATATATATATATATATATATATATATATATATATATATATATATATATATATATATATATATAAGAGTTCACACTCAATACAATTAATTTTTTAATTAATTATTATTATATATCGCTCCTGTTCTCAGTTGAGCACTTTCACCACACAACATTATTAACAAAGATGGATCAAGCCAACTTCAACTATTCAATTAAGAACATACCAATACCACCTAGAAATACATACATGAAGCGCCTTATAGAGAAAGTAGAAAGTGTTATTAAGCGTATGAGATGGAAGGCCTTTTTCTATGACAGGAACGACCAAGAAGCAGAGCTAGCAAGTGATAATCATATAGATAACAAATTCGGATTCAAATCGAGAAAGTGCCCACCAAAAAATGGAGATATCAATAGATTCGAAAGTGAGATGTTACATATGGTAAAGAACGTCAAGTTCACGAAGGTACACGACAATTTCCAGCGCAAATTAAATGAAGACATCAAAATAATTAAGAATTCGGGAAAAGCTTTTATCCCTGCTGATAAAACAAGGAACTATTACAACCTGGACAAAAATCAATACAATAAGTTACTCCACGACAACATTACGAAAGCATACAAAAAGGCAGATAAAAACACGGCAGATATAATCAACATAGAGGCGAAACATATAGCAGAATCATTGAAAATTGACGAACGAGCGCAGTTCTTGGCAAAGAAACAAGCATTTATAACGCTGAAAGACCATAAGGATAACTTCGACAACAACCCAACCTGTAGATTAATTAATCCTGCAAAAAGCGAATTAGGAATGGTAAGCAAGGTAATACTCGAGAAAATCAATAATGACATCAGGCAAAAAACCGCCTTCAACCAATGGAGGAACACATCAGCAGTTATAAAATGGTTTTCATCTATACCAAACAAACATAAGCACTCATTTATCACCTTCGATATTGAAAATTTTTACCCATCAATTACAAAAGATCTACTCTCAAAATCTATAAGTTTCGCCAAAGATTTCATCGGTATTCCAGAAAAAGACATTAATATAATTATGCACGCACGGAAATCTCTGTTATTTGATAACAATGGTACATGGGTAAAAAAAGATAACCAATCCCTTTTCGATGTTACCATCGGAAGTTACGATGGAGCAGAAGTGTGTGAACTCGTCGGATTATTCCTACTCAGCCAAGTTACCCAACAGCATGATCAAAATCACATAGGCCTCTATCGTGATGACGGACTGGCCCTTCTCAAGAACTCAACTGGACCAAAAGCGGAAAGATTAAAAAAAAAGAATATCGAAGGTATTTAAAGATAATGGCATCTAAATTTCTATCTAAATTTATCCATTCAAGCAAACCTAAAAGTTACACATTTTTTAGATGTTACACTCAATCTTACCAATGGTTCATATCAACCCTATAGAAAGCTCAATGATGTACCGTCCTACATCAATGCCAATTCAAATCATCCCCCATCGATAATTAAACAACTACCAAAAGCAATTAATAAAAGAATCAGTGATTTATCATCTAGCAATGAAATTTTTAACAACGCTAAAACAACGTACGAAAATGCACTGAGGGAAAGTGGACATGATGCAGAGCTCGATTACAGCCATTGTGAAAATCCTACACTCAGCAAAAGGAGAAATAGAAGAAGGCAGGTGATATGGTTCAATCCACCCTACGGTAAAAACGTGCAAACTAACATCGGCAAAACTTTTCTACACCTAATTGAGAAACATTTCCCAGCGTCTCATAAATTTCATAAAATATTCAATAAGAACACCATAAAAGTCAGCTACAGCTGTATGGACAACATGGGAAAAATTACAAATAATCATAATAAAAAAATCATTAATGACCAACCCAAAAAGAATGAAAAAATGTGCAATTGTAGATCAAAGCATAAGTGTCCACTCAACAACAAATGCCTAACGACAGACATGGTATACAACGCTAAAGTTACTACAAGCAACAGCAGCCATAATTATATCGGTCTTACAGAAGGGACGTTCAAAACCCGCCTAGCCAACCACACCCAATCATTTAAGAACGAAACACACAAAAACAACACTGAGCTATCAAAATTAATATGGAATCTCAAAGAAAGTAACGCAGAATTTAAAATTAATTGGTCTATATTAGCTACTGCTAGCGTATACACTAACATCTCAAATAAATGTAACCTATGCCTTACGGAGAAATTTCACATTATAACATCACGTTCGCCTAACCTACTCAACAAAAGATCAGAACTTATTTCCAAATGCCGGCATGAGAACAAATTTTACCTTAGAAATTTTAAATCCGGTAAATCGTAGACATTAAGAAATTTACAACAATATGCCTTTGTAAACAAACAATAAAAATATTAATTTATCAGTAACCCATTGTAGATAACAATAGCTAGATATCGCACTCATGTATGTATGTTTAGGAGTAATCGTATGTTTTTAATTTTTTAGTATCACCGTCTGAAGATCGCAATAAAAGCGTGAAACTCCGAGTTACGGAAAAGGCTTTGCCTCGTCTCTGTTTTATACTCTATATATATATATATATATATATACAAAGTTTAGTATGATGATAATGTAATATATAAGTAAACATCTACATAACCATAAAGTATCTGTAGCAGAGTTCCATAATACACATCAATATAATAGCTCAATGAGTTATTGAATCCGAAGGCTCCCTATTCTTCCCTATCTAGTTGTGGTTGTAGTGTTATTATCAGCGGATGGTAATGATATTTATGGCTTCAGAGCCAACAGGTGATGAAGTGGCACCCCATGCGAAGGAGAACAAATAGGTTGAATAAATGATCTAGTTCTTACTTAGTGTGTTTCCAGGGTTTGTAATCAACATTGCTCTTTTATGTGTCTACGATAAGACAGTAGCATCTGGCCTTCAACTTAAGTAATTCCTGATGATGATGGCATCACATTCCCTTGGCTGGAGTAAGTTTAAAACATTTCTTTTAGAATCGTGAGCCAATTTCATTGCTGCTTTTGCTTTATTAGCTTGATGACGTAAATTTACCAACTTGAATAGCGGGGATAAGGTGTAATTTGACAACGTCCCATCTATAATGCATGAAGGAGTGATGTACTTATTAGACATTGGTTGGTAGTGCCTAAAGTGAATAACACATGACGGAGTCTCTGTTTCGTATATGAATCGTTAGATCCGGCCCATCGTCTGATGGGATTGCTCTACTATTTCATTTGAGCGCAGATATCTCAACGTAGAGTGTCTTGAACAACACGCCAAGACTGATAGAAATTCTTGAACCGTTTGGATATAAACTACGAGCCGTTCAATTTTGCAAATTAAAATGTTTTGATTTAAATAACGTTGATAAGTTCGACTCTTCCAATATTTCTTTTATCTTTTTTACCCATGTACTTTTTAGATAGGTAGATAGATAGGCAGATAGATAGTTTATTAAAATAAATCATTGCAGCCATAGTAGGCTGAAATACAGTCAACTTTACATAGATTCAGTAAAAACTCTAAAGATAAATACATATAAATTACAAAATCAAAGGTTCTATGCTTACTTTCTTATTATAAATTAAGTTTTTTGAAAAATATTGTTTGTCTTATGTTACTATTTAATATTAATATTTACAATTATACATTTAAAAGAAACAGACATTCACCTATTATTATACACATGTAGCCTCAGGAGCCATTATTGAATTGGTGAGGCAATATTTAGTGATAAAAGTTTATAAATGTCTCTTTGTCTTATGACGAAGGGCGCTGTAGTTGCGAGGTGGTAGTAGCAGGCGCAGCTTGTGGTTGGGATCTTTCACAATTTGATAAAATAGTTTGCTGCAGATGTTTTGTATTCAATTGTTTAATAATAACAAATCACCATTATATTAATATATCAATCGTCAACATAATCGGCACAAAAGTATTCAACAACACCTCACTGTGGGCTTAAATGGGGGATAAAAGTCAAGCAGACATTTTACTGTAACATACAATAAGCTCTTGTTTTAGCTGCTTAAAGTACATTTTACATAAATTCTAGTATGCGAGAAAATTGATTTTCAAGGACTGAATTTTTTTTTTTTTTTAGTTTTGGGTTTAACAATCCATCTTTGGGCCAATTTTTCTAACAGGTGAAACAGGCAGAAATCCTGCAAAAATTTGACATTTATGAATGAACTTCAAACAGGCATATCTTGAGAAATACTCAAAGTTAGAAGACGAATAAGACATTTTTTGATACTACAGGCAATGAGCTTTTCATTTATTTGAGTTTAAAAATGAACAATAAATTACATACAGCTACAGCTTACAGCTACAGCTTACAACAAAGATTACTGAAAAAAATGTTGATAGTCCTTTGTCATTGTCAGTGGGAAAGCACAACAAAGATGCATAGTGACTATTACAACCATACATAGCAGCCTTCAACTCCTCACAGCTGCAAACGGTGTGCCCTGTCCTTTTGCAATGCTTGCAAGACAAGCGTTCCATAGTCTTCATGACGATTGGATCATTTTTATCCCACAATCTGTTGATGCAATCTGAAAGATTGTCAAATTGAGTGGTTTTCCTGGCTTTGTTTATTCGGTACTGTAGGAGGAACTTGTTGTTGGCTTCAAGGGCTGACTCAGTAAAATTGTACAGACCTCTGTTGCAATAAAATTGTACAGACCTCTGTTGCAATAAAATTGTACAGACCTCTGTTGCAATAAAATTGTACAGACCTCTGTTGCAATAAAATTGTACAGACCTCTGTTGCAATTTTCCTCAATTAACTTAGCGCTGTGTCCCAAGACAGCATGAGAACTTGGAGTCAGAGTTCAATCCAAGGAATTGATATAGGAAATAGCAAACGCATGAATAGAAATGTCAAGGTTAGAACATGACAACTAATCATTGAAAACAGGCACAAGGTAGAAGTTCTATATACCTTAACAATGTTATCAGTAGTAGATCTTCCACCATGGCCGGTTGGGTCAGCCTTCTCCTGGGTAATTAATATATTTCCTTCTTGACTCTGGCTTGTAGTACTTCCTCCTTGGGCTATTTAAAGAACTGTAAGGCCATAGCCATCCGATTTGATACATCCAGCTTTGCCTCTGACCAAGACAATTGACCAGCAGTAGCATGGCAACAAATCTTGAAGATTCAATCAAAACAACGCGGAATATTATGGAGAGGATGCATGTTGTTTATGTCTTTGCAAACACCTTTGCAAACATATTTTCAACTCGGAGAATGATAATATTGTTCGTTTTAGATTAACCCATCTGGTTAAAAATGAAATGTCCAACAAACTCCTCAACACCCCCTATGTTGCTTCTGTTCAACCAAGGGGACAGAGCAGTAGCCAGAGGCAGCACTGCTACAAGGTATTGTTTAAAGCTGCTGCCAAACTGCACTGTAAACTTGTTTAGCACTTTAATAAGTTATTTTCTGTAGAACTCGAACATACCAATTTCTACTCATCGTATCTTGCCAGTGCGATGCCTCCTTTCGTACTCTTCAGTGGAGTTTCCTCCAACTTTCTCACAGTATTGAATATCGACTTTTACTTGATTTGAGAGATTTATGGAACCATTTTTCATGTGCTGTAGTGTTTTAGCTGTTGATTCAACAATTCACCATGCTGTCAATAATTTTTAGCTCTTCGGCTTGCAAAGCTTCTTCCATTTGCTTTGTCTTTGACATAACATTTCTCATCAACATCAGCGATACTATGAGCTCACATTTTGTTTTCTTCTTGGCCAATCATTCAGCTTGCAATTTAGTTGTCCATGAAATTGATAATTCGGGCATATTAAAGCAGATGTATGACAGGGATCGCAAAAAATGCCGACAAAAGTGGAATTTTGGAATTTACCCCTCCCCACACACCCCATAGTGACAGCACTGATTTCAACGTCATCCTGCTAATACTCCATAACTAAACCCTTCCTGACTATTCTTTCCAATGGCCTGACAGCGTAGTGATAACCCAGATGTACGGCAGTCTGGCTACAATGAAAATATAATCAGATATCAAAGGCCTGCCCAGAGTGGAAACACATCAGGGAGATGTAATAAGACTAAGGCATCGTGGGACATTTTGGATATAAAGTTGAATCGAGAAATTCGAAACAAAAGCAATTCACTTTTGAAAGTGTATTCTAAACAGACTAGTTATAAATCTTGATTGTAATTAAATTTATACATCAATTATAAATATGATTATGTTTAATTTTAAGTGTTATCGGTATTAAACATTATTTTTGTTAATCAACCTTTTCATAATTGGCAATTTTCATTTGCTTGCGCTGACCATTTGCTTTGCCTGCCCTTGTGTTTATTCTGAATTTTAAACTTCTGAACAATGTCCTTCTACTGACAAATGTTTAAATGAGGAGAGTTGAGGTAAGGACACTTTCTTCCTGATAAATTTTTGCTTTACAATAGACAATATCTCCTCAGCATTTTCAAGCAGAGAAAAATTACATCTGAGTTTGAAGGATTAGACAAATAAAATTTAGTAAAAAACTTCCCAATGTTCTTAGAACGACATGTCATACCATATATATATATATACACACACAACCATTTTATTTAACATTGCTTAAAAATTAATCGATTTGAAATTTGTCGGCTGTGAAATCGTACCATTTAACTACATGTGAAGTTGAGTAACAAAATGTGTGTTTGCAAATATTAAAAGTATGAAACTATAAAATGGATTTGGATTGAGAACAATTTTGCATAGATACCTAACTTTATGGAGCTTCCTGAGGAACACCTTGGGGTTGTGCTGCTGATCTAAAGATGATATCTTCGTCTGACTTATCACTGACTGATATAGATGCTAGATAAATGAATTTCACATTTGAGATTAATTAATACAATGTTTTGAGATTCAAATGTTAGTGCAAGCAATATGTTTCATGTCATAAAGTCATTAAAAAGTAGATTTGAATTGAGAACATTTGTGCATAACATACCTAACTTCATGTTGCTTTCTGAGGTAGACTTTGAGGGTCTTGTACTAGTGAAGATGATATCTTCATCTGATGTACATGCTAGAGAAATGAATTTCACATTTGAGATTAATTAATACATAAAAGTTTAATGTCATTTTTGTAATGTTTGTAAAAATAGTCCCAATATAAGATTTTTTTCATGGACAACCTTGAAATAAATTTTTGTGTAGATGTCATGCAATATTTTACTTTCAAGATTTTGAGTTGTGATCCATTTATGATGTAATTTAATTTACATTTTCTAGAAATTAGGATTCCTTTGGTCATTCATGGGTTAATTTTTTGTTTATTTTTGTTTAAATTTGTATGAATAATTGGACATGCATAATTTAAACCGATTTTGAAATTGAGGATGGAATTGAGAAAAAGTTTGCATATGATCATCTGGAAGGTACCAATTGTACTGTGAAAGGTGATTTCTAAGAATTTTTAAATTGGTATTACTGGTATTGCGAAAAGAAACAGATGTTGATATTTTCTTTTCTTTAAATTGAAAATATGCAAAAGGATATAGATGATCGGACAGGTCAGTTGTGATGATACCTGTTGCTAAGTTATTTTTTTAAATACTGTCTAAGAGAGTCCATGATTTTTTAGTGATTCTTGTTGGTCGAACAGTGAGTGAAAAAACTTGAAATCCATGCAGCTTGTGATTAGACCGGTCAGTTTTGGAGATTCAAGCCACATGTTAACATTGAAATCACCACCAATTAACACTGTTCTATGGCAATACGTAGATAAAACATTTCTTAAAATTGAGATTCCATTTGAAAAATTTGAACCGTTTAGCTGACCCTTTAGTTATAATTCATAACATTATTTTTATGTTTTTGAAACTGTCAAATTGAATTGCATTTGAGTAACAATTAGACCATCTGGCAAGGAAACAGTCATTTTCTTCCAACATTGGAACCAGAGTAGCAACTCTGGTTATACTCCAAGAAAGCAAGGGAGATCAGATTCGTAGAATTTTGCTAACTTAGGGGCATAATGAAGCCATGTCGTTTCTTGCAATTGTTTGCTTTTATATTAAAAGGGAAATAATGTTATGGGAACTATTTTATCCATGAAACCATGAAATCCATTCAAACTTGTAGTTGTGTATTGATCATGCAAATGTTTCTCCAGTAGCGTTATTTTTGTAACTCTGCCTTCCAGTGACTCTCTTACGTGATTCTTCCACATTTACTTTCTTGGCAAGTTTTAAGGCTTCCTTCTACGACCTTTGTATCTTAGTTTGTACTTTTCGTAATTGTGTTGTATTGCACGGAGACCAAACTTCAAGAGCGTAGAGACTAGGTTGAACAATTTTAGATTTAATAACTGTGGCAAATAATTCAGATGGTATGTATTTTTTTTGTTTTGCAATTGCACATAGTCTGTATGTAGATGTTCGTATTATTTGTTTTATGTGATTTTTAAATGGCATTTCACCATCAAAAACCACGCCCAGGTTTCGTGCCGCAGATACGTATGTTAACTTTTCATCATTAATTTTCAGTTCTGGTAATTCTGTATTTCTTACTTTTCCATGGCCAATAGCTAATATATTCGTTTTCTTTGCATTCAATAGGAGGGAGTTTGAGTTAAACCAAGAAGTTAAGGATTCAAGAACTTCAGTAATTTGATGTTGCACTTTGGAGGGAGAGCCTGGACTTTTAGGTTTATAAGTGTAAATAATCTGAGCGTCATCAGCAAACTGTCCAACTGTTCCATTTGAAATAATGTTTGGTAGATCATTCATATAGACAAGGAATAACAAGGGCCCAAGAATGGAACCCTGTGGTACGCCACAAGTTAATCTTACTTTGTCTGACACAATACTCCCCACTTTTACTACTTGTTCTCTGTCTGATAAATACGAAGATACCCATGATATGGCACTGTCACATAACCCAAAAAGTTTCAGCTTGTGTATCAGTATGTTGTGCTGCAGACTGTCAAAAGCTTTCGATAAATCCATTAACAGCAGGAGCGAGAGTTCTTGTTCATCCATTGTTTTATAAATTTTTTCTGTAATGTTCAGTAGAGCAGTGATGGTGGAACGCCCAAGCTGAAAGCCATGCTGATATTTATTGAGTAGTTTTGAAAGATATGGATAGAGTTGGACATATGCAATTCTTTCAGAAATTTTGAAAAGTAATGATAGAAGAACTAGCGGACGATGTTGATCAGGTGTAATAGCAGCTGGTATTTTAGGTATAGGAGAGACGATAGTTTATTTGAAGTTTGCTGGAAATGTTGATGTTTTGATAGAAAGATTGATAAGACTTGTTGGATAGCTGGCAATGGCAGGAAGTGCTGATTTGATTACATAGCCATATCATTGCCTGGTGATTTCCAGTTCGGTAGTTTACCAATGGCTTTTATGATGTCAATTTCTGTCACTGGAGATAATTGGAACAACTGATCTTGTGGCTCAATGGTTGAGTAGTCAGGAGATGTATGCTTGGTATGATTACTGTCATCGGATGACAATTCTTGTCCCCCATTTCCGTTAAATTTGTGTTCGTGTCTGGATTAATAACAGCGTTGGAAACATTCACAATTATGTCTGTTATTGCTTGGCCACAACAATTTATGAGCTGATTTAGCAGCAGGCTGAAGATGATTTTTCATAACTCCTATCTCTACCATGCACTCTAAAATGAAGCAGCTCCACAAAATTTTTCTACATTTTCAAACAAATATTCTCCTACTGCTTAATGAGATTGAGCATCATCTTGGTGGCCTCGATATGCAAGATCCTGATGACCACAAAAAATATTTTCATCTATAATAGATATTTTTGTTTTTCATTTTCCAAATAATCTTTTCTAATTTGTAACATTAATGGCACAAGTATGACCAGATGTTTGACTCCAAAAAGAAATCATTTTAAATAAGCTCTGATTGAAGTCCAGATTTTCAAGCCTTTCCATCGAGACTTGATATATTATATTGCTCATTAAACGCAGAGAAAACAGTTTCTTTACCTGTACATAAATTTAATATAGGAGGGGATGTCTAAGGGGATACCACACAATGCATCAACCTCTTTGGCCATGTTGACATCATCTTCTGGCGAGAAATTATTCTCTCCTTTCATGTTCATCATCTGAAATATGCACAAATCTGGTACAGTGACATGCAGACATAAGACAATTCAGTTGATTTCCCTGTTTCTGGCTTTTACTTGTTACCTTTTCAATTTCAGTACGCAATGATCTAGCCCGCTTCTTTTTGGACTGAATACTGTGCAGCTCACGTTTATCTTAAAGAAAAATGTTTACACACCAATATAAATCATTATTAGATGCTCTAGCAATTTCAAAGCTATTTCTTTGCTAACTTTTTCTTCTAATAGATAGCAAACATTTCTATAACAAGCTGAAACCACCTGATTATTCAAACATCTGATAAATGCTTTTTGTTGTCTATCTGTCACTTGCATTGGGTAGAAAAGAGACGAGACGATGATTCTTTGTGACAAAATATTATATTAACGTCAGGTATGATATCTCAGCAACCACCTCTGTCCTTGGCCCAAACGAATGTACTAATTTCAATTGGTGGTCACTAGTATTTTTTCCAGTAAGTAATGTGCAAGAGCTTTGCTCACCCAGCCTACTTCTTGCTGATTTTGATTGTTTAATGCAGTTTGTGATTCTCTTCTAATAATATAGTTTTATTAAATGTTCTTGGTTTTAGTTTTTTGACCTATACAATTGGTAATCATACTGAACCACTTCAATTTAATTAGAAGATTGGGTTAGACAAACAATATTTGTTGTTTGACCATCGTTATTTGTCAAGGATGTTTATTTTCAGCAGACATTTGAGAGATTCCAAATTACTGTCAACTCTACTGTTGAGTTACTGATGTTTTTATTAAATAATGGTGATAACCATGTTCTGACTGAGAGGTTTATGCAAGACGTACTAGAGGATGATTTGCGCAATAAGGGAGATTTTCTCAATGTTTTTTGTCGTTTTTCAATGTACTGCTGTAATTGATATCTTTTGCAAACATATACCGGTAGTATGAAAAAACTATAAATAGATAGATAGATAGATAGATAGATAGACAGACAGACAGACAGACAGACAGACAGACAGACAGACAGACAGACAGACAGACAGACAGACAGACAGACAGACAGACAGACAGACAGACAGACAGACAGACAGACAGACAGACAGATAGATAGATAGATAGATAGATAGATAGATAGATAGATAGATAGATAGATAGATAGATAGATAGATAGATAGATAGATAGATAGATATATTTCAACCACATAGAAGATAATTGATACAGGTGATAATTTTAAGTAATTACAATTAGTTGTATTCTATGGTTGCTGTAACCCTGTAAGCACTAATGCTTGTTTATTTAGGGCACAGTCTAATATAGGTAGTATAGGTAACATTGTTTATGGTTTGAAGTAAAAATGAGAGAAATCGATGTCAGCTGGAATTTTCAATCAGAGTCGCAGAAGCATAGAGTGGAAAGTGATAGGAGTGTGCTGTAGTTAAAAGCAGTTGACATTATAATAAGCAGGATTTCCAAGCTTTGCAATGAATGATATTCATGGTACGAAATAAAATTAAAAATCTGATTAAAGTGATATGAGATTGAAAGAGTTGTTATAGGTGAGATAATTATGGGTGTTATTTTTGCGAAGGATATGCATTTGGAGGATGATAGGCTATTAATTTGTGTGTTTTATTGTAAATGAGAAAAATTGATGGGGTTTATGATTAATTTTATTACTTGTTTTGCTATATATGATTGGTATTGTTATTATTATTACTATTATTATTATCATTATTTCTATTATTTCAATGTTTGACTATTTTATTTTTCAATGAGCACTTTTGGCTGCTGATATGTTTGTTTACAGCATATGTAGCAACTTTTCAGTGTACATTCACTATAATATTTGGAAAGGATCATGGATTTCAAATGATTCACGAATCGTGCTCTCGAAATTGGAATTTCTGGTAGATTGACTACCTGATTCCAGATCGATGGAAATTTGTAAGCTGGTAAGTTTTGAAGGTAAGTAGAACATGCAAAAGGTACTTCAAAATATTACTTTGACGCTTTTGGTATGGTATAAAAAAGAAATTTTCTTGCATAAGTGCAGGGCACTTTTCTAAAATAACTTTGTGTAAAAACGATGCAATACTGGTCAAATGTAGGTCTGGTAATTTTAAAATCCCCAATTGCTTTAGCAAAGGTTCGGTGTGTTGAGGATGGTCATACTATTGCTGTGTCCCCATATGGGTATACAGTAATCAACATGTGGTTTAATTATTGCATTGTAAATTTTCAGTTTATATTTAGTCGATAGGAGCTTTTTGAGTTTAATTAGTGTATATACATGTCTCCTGACTTTCATACAAACGAAATTGATATGATCCTTCCACTTCAACTTCTCGTCTATTAGTAATCCAAGGAATTTTATATTCTTTGTTTGAAAGTCTGTGCCACATTGTTCCATCAAATGTCCATCTAGCTGTAATTATAGAGGTGGTGATTTGGCATGACAAAATAACATATATTTACATTTTTGAGGATGGATGGTAAGTTGATTATCAGAAAACCATTGCTGTACATTAATTAATTCTCTGTTGACGTTTGATTCGAGATCAGAAAGATTTGAGCTTGAAAGCTGAAGGGTTGTATCATCAGCAAATAGACTGGTATTAAAGGTTGTTGACTGGGGAAGATCGTTGACAAAAATTAGAAATAATAATGGACCTAGGATGCTCCCTTGGGGGACACCACAGGTAATAGTTTGTGGAGTTGACACATGTCCATCATAACAAACCATCTGTTTTCGATTAGATAGGTAATTAGTCATCCAATCAAGTTCTATACCTTGGAGACAGTAATGGGATAGTTTTGACAAAAGAATTGTATGACAAACTGAGTCAAACGCTTTTTTGAGGTCTAAAAAAATGGCAATATGATAATTATCAGTTGGGTTTTTCAATTTAATGTTGAGAAAGTTTACAATGCAATGAAGGGTTTCTGAGAAACTTCTAAAACCAAATTGAAAGGGAGTAAAAAAGTTTTGTTCAAAATAGTGGTAGAGCTGATTGTGAACCACTCTTTCTAGAATTTTAGAATTTTGAGCAGTGAGATTGGCCTGTAATTGCCAAACTCATGACTGTCAGAGGTTTTGTAAATTGGTAGAACTTTGGAGCTTTTGTAAGAATCGGGGATGTAACCAGTGCTGATAGATAAATTTACGGCATAGGTTAAGGGGCCAAGTATTACATCTTTTATGCTTTTTAGACAAATATGAGAAATAGAATCAAGGCCATAGCTATGCTTTGGCTTCAGGCGGTTAAAGATTTTGAGAATATTGTTTTGTGAGACATGGTTGAAAGTAAAAGTGTTCGTATTGTTGGAAGAAAGGTATTTTTTGAAATTGTCAGACTTTTGAAATGACTTTGCTAGGTTTGAACCAACATTTGAGAAGAATAAATTGAACTCCTCGGCAATTGTGTTTTTGTTTTTAGTGGGTTTACCATTGATGTTAAAATATAGTGGAAATCGATTTTTGTGTTTTGTTCGTCCAAGCAGGGTGTTTGTTGCTTTCCATAATGCTTTCACATCATGTGAATATAATTTATAAATATGATCCCAGTATAATGTTTTGGCTTTTCTAATCAGTTTTATGTATAATTTGGAAAATTTCTCATATTTTATCTTTGCAATTGGGTTTCAGGATGTGATCCATTTATTATACAGTTTTTGTTTGCTTTTTCTTGAAATCATTAGTCCCTTAGACATCCATGGGTGCTGTCGATGATGGTTTTTATTTCTTTTTGTTGTGATGGTGGGACATGCTGTATCAAGGCAATGCTTGACATTACTATCAATTTGATCAAAAGCAGCTTTTGGGTCAGATGTATGTATATTTATTTGTCAATTTGAATAGTTATTTGACAGGCATATATAGGTACAATTGTTAAGATTATACACTTACACAAAGTCTAAAATGTTGATTAATTAGTTTAGATCGAAAAATGATATGGATATATACAACAGTATTTGTTTAATGATATATTATTAAGATTATTTTTGAAGTTATTTAAAGACTTAATCGCTACTAGATCTTCAGGTAAGCTATTCCAAACGGATACTGTTCTATACATGAAAGAATATTTGGAAAAGTCATATTTTGGTGTAAATAACAGGGTAACCTTCATCCCATGTGATCTTAGTGTATATTTGGACTTACTGATTTTGAAAAATGCAGAAATATCTAAATCAATTAAGCCATGAAAAATGTTATATATAATAATGATATCGTTACATATACGGCGATATTCTAAACTGTCAAGTTGGAGATGTTGTAAACGCTCGGAATAATTGGAAAGTGCAATTCCAGAACGTTTGCACACTATTCTGCTAAATTTCCGTTGAACTTTTTCAATAACTTTAATGTCTTTTTGCAGATGAGGACTCCAAACCGGAGTATCTGATTCAACAATAGGGCGAATATACGTTTTATAGGCTTGAATCAGCAGACGTTGATCTTTAGAGGAAAATATTTTGAGAAGCAAAAAACTTCTTGATGCGGCCTTTGCTGCTAGTTTTGCACAATGTACGGATGATTTCCCATCGGTAGTAAAAATAATCCCCAAATCTCGGATATTTTCCGATTTTGATAGTTTCTTGTTTCCAAGATAATAGTGTACTTCTGGAACTTTTAAATTTCCAAAAGAGAAGACTTGACATTTTTAGTAGCAACTTTCATTTGCCATTTGGTGCTCCATTGGTCAAAATTACGGAGAGTTTCATGTAATTTGCTTGAATCTTCGTCATCTAGCCGAGGAAAATTTAGCATCATCTGCGAAAAGTTTCATATCACAGAAAGGCTCAATGCAAGATGAAATTTCATTGACATAAATAAGAAATAATAGTGGTCCTAATACAGAACCTTGTGGGACGCCACTTGTCACAGGTAAACTGGAAGATATGTTATTTCCAACACAAACCACTTGCGTACGATTTACTAAGAAAGATCTAACCCAATTGAGTAGTTCATGTCGAATGCCATATGCGTACAACTTGGAGAGTAGCTTTTCGTGTGAGACAGAATCAAACGCTTTTTGAAAGTCTATATAAACAGTGTCAATTCTTTTTTTGTTATTTACATCAGTAATCCATCTAGCTAAAAACGATAGCAACTGGGTACAGATGGAACGCCTGGAAAAGAAACCAAATTGATCTTTTGACAGAAGATTTAAATTTAATACATATGACATAATATCTTTATAAACAATTGATTCCATCACCTTGCATGCAATGCATGTCAAGGAAATGGGACGGTAATTTTCTTTTAAACTTGATTTACCCTTTTTTGAAAATTGGTGCAATAATAGCTGTCTTCCATGTGGAAGGCATAGTGCCTGAAGATAACGAGAGTTCAAAAAGCAAGCAAAATGGGTAAGCTATTTCTTCAGCAATTGATTTCATAAAATATGAAGGGTAGCCATCAGGTGATCGCGACGTTTTAGATGGCAGCTTTTTCAATGCATTGGCGACTTTTACATAAGAAAAGTTCACAAAATTGATAGAATCTTTTTCTTCAACAAGGTTAGGAAATGAAGCGTCTTTGCCATCGTCTTTTGTGAAAACAGAAGAAAAGTATTCATTTATTAGATTGGCTTTGTCTTCGTCGTTAGTAAGGAAAGTAGTTGAATCTTCTGATAAGAGTGATGGTATGTTAGATGTAGTATTAAGCTTGTTTTTAACGAAAGAGTAAAACTTTTTCAGAGATGGATCATCAATTAAATCCTTTTGCTTTTGGTTATTAAATTCTTTTACAGCTTCATCATAATTTCTTGAGTGTATTCTATACTGGGATAGAGATAATTGTCCAATTTTATATTTCCGATAAGCGTGACGTTTTTTAACAGCGAGACGGTTTACGTTTTTTGGATATGTACGTTTATTGCTGTGATATGTTGAATGAGGAACAAATTTCTTTATACATAAATCTAGCTCATTACAAATGCGTGTCCAAAATAATTCGATGTCATTTTTGCAATCCACATGTAAAACAGACCACCAATTTATCGTGGAGAGGAAATTGGATATTCCAGTGTAATCGGCTTTCCTATAATTTGGTTTGACATTTGACTTTGTTTTCTTAATACTCGGAAAGTTTACTGTGAATTCAATTGCATCGTGGTCACAGGATGATGCTAACGGGTTAATAATATTAGTGTCTAATATTTTAAGAGGATCATTACAGAGCAGTAGATCCAATGTATTTGACCCTCTTGTTGTTTCCATTACAAATTGAGAAAAATTGTTAGAGTTGATATTAAATAAAAATTCATCATGGCATTTATCTCCAACACTCATCGGTATGGACCAGTTTATGTTAGGGTAATTAAAGTCGCCAACTATTATACAAGGATAGTTACATGATGAAGTACAAAAATCCATGAAATTGCAAAGTTTTTTTGTTTTGAAAGGTCGTTTTGAGCAGGCCGGCGAATTATAAATGCAAATAAAACGACATATTATGATTACTATGATTTATTGCACTTTACAGCGCCATTGTGGAGATTTTCTCGTAAAGGGCGCTTTATAAATACTCATATTATTATTATTATTATTATATTGTAGATTTGTTTTGAATGTCAATTATGACTGCTTCTACTTCGCTGTATTGTTCTGGCTTGTCAACTATAGTATAGTCATATTTGATTTTGATAAGTACAGCAACTCCTCCTCCTTTTTGAGATTGAGGCCTATCATGTCGAACTATTTTGTAATCTGATGACAACAATAAAGAATCTGGGATATTTGTACTTAGCCATGTTTCAGATATAGCTATAATATCATAACAGGAAGTGTCTTTGATGTGATCTAGCTGATTTAATTTGTTTAATATTGATCGTGCATTGAAGTAAATACAGTTTAGATAATCGTTGTTAAATTTCGGTCCTCCTAATACTGAATTTGGGGTAGAAGTATCTAATGCTGCTTGGGATTGTTGAAAGCTTGCCAAGACATTGGGGGTGGGAATGGAATAGGAGGTAGGACAGGCAATTGAGTCGCCATCTTGTTCTGGTGTTGAAGCAATGCCATTATTTGGGACATCTGGACTTGGAGTGAATAGATGGCTAGTGTTTGCTGTTGAATAGAAATTCCCCATGGAGGTTTCCAGTCACTATTCGAGAGCAAATCTTTAAGAAACGCAAGATTGCTTTCACAAAAATTTCGATACGAAACAGTAGCTTAAATTTCAGGTTTACTAAAATGTTTGATACTAACCAAAGGTGCAATGTGATCTGAGATCTCTGTTGTGATTAGGCCAGTTGTAATTGGTTTGGAATAGTTTGTAAATATGTTATCGATCAGTGAACATGACCTTTGGGTTATTCTTGTGAGATTAAGTGTTGTCAGGATAAGACCGAAGCTGAGCATTAAGTTGAGAAAGTCATCAGATTTTTTGATGTACTCAACAAGTCGATGTTAAAATCTCCACATAGAAATGTTGTTTTTTTTCCTCATTTTATTCAAAATTTCCTTTAGAACTTGAAAGGAGTGATTGCTATTTGCTTTGGGAGGAAAATATACTGTAGCAATGTAAAATTTTGGAGTTTCAATGACGGCAATTTCAATATCAGAGTTTAAGCACATAAGTTCATCACATTGTTTGTATTCTAGAGATCGCTTTACAACAAATCCAACTCCGCCACCTTTCTGGTGCTTGCGTTCTTTTAATATAACATCATATTCTGGCAAAGATAATGAGCCATTCTGCCATATTTCCTGCAGGGCAAGAAAATCTAGATTGCTATCTTTGATAAATTGTGAAACAGTTTCGCCATTTTTAGGAGACTACGTACGTTTTGAGAAATGATACTAATGCTATCTTGAGGTACAGCGTCTTGTGTTATATATCCCATTCTGTTAAACAATGAATCATCATTGTAAGTACTTATATCACGTTTGTTTGACATGAGAAATTAACAAAATATTTCCACAGGGACATAAAAAATTACTTAATAAGCAGCATGTATTGATTAGATTGTTAAGTATGATGTTTGAAATAATAATAATAATAATGATAATGATAATGATAGAGATAATTAAAAGACTGAACTGTTTGTGATGGTCTGTGAGTGTGAGCGTCAGTGTAACAATGATAATCATATGTATTGGTGTTGCTTTGGCAAATTTGGAAATCAAGTTAGAAGAATGTGAAAGGACATTTAAAGCGAAGAAAAAGAAAAACATTATTATGATTAGAAAAGAAAGAGTGCTACTCATCATTATTTTCCAGCTTTTCTAGATCTCCTTCGTTTTGTACTTCGCGAATGTCTCCATCTAATAATTTTCCAAATACATTGAGCTCATGTGTCCATGAAGTTGTAGCTTTTCCATTTTGATTTGGTCTTCGTGGTATTCAAGAGCAGTGGTAAGTTTCTTGTTCTCCTGTTTTAAGTCACTTACTGCTGCTTGCACAGCTGCTTGTACGGCAACTTGCACAGCTTCCAGAAACCAAGGTGCACTCATCATTTCTTTCATGTCTGATTTTGTCATTGGTTTTGGTTCATCATCTTGGTCATTTTTCGTTGTTGTTGTTGATCTAGTGGATTTCTTTGATGCTGACGTTTCTGAGCCAGTAGTGCTCACACTTGCACCCTTACTTGTTTTATTTGGCATAGTGATTAAGTTAATGAACAATTTCATAATTAAATTAATGGCGAAAATACGCAGCTTATCTAAAAGCGTCCGACATGACATGAAGCGTGACGTGAATAGTATTGTACATTTTTAAAATATTACAAAGGCAAAGCTCACCACATTCTTTGCGTATTTCCCCATCGTTAAAAACAAGTAAAGAGTTCCACAACGAGAGTAGAGTAGAATCCTTCAAGCATTTCCTTAACAGTTCCTCTATCGGATATGTTTTAAATTTTATAACACCACTTGCTTAAACTTTTCTTTAGAAATTTGGCCCATGTTCAATAGATTATGATAGATAGGGGCTCCACAACCAACCCTACTCTCACTACCAACCGAAAAACCGTGAAAAAAGCCGTGAAAATATAACGTTTTTTTAACGTTTTTACAAACCGTGAAAAAGACGTTATTTGGGCCCTTTTTCACGGCGCAATAAACCGTGAAAATGCCGTGAATAAAGGTGAAAAAACCGTGAAATCATCATGAAACTAATACCAAAATATCCGTGAAAGAACCGTGAAAACATCGTGATTGAGCCGTGAAACGTACTGACAAAGTGAAGGCAATATTTCTTCCCATTTTCATAACCCGCGCGACTTTTAATTTGTCGCAATAAATATGCCCTATAATATAACCGCTTGACGCAGTTCGTATCACATCAGATCGAAACGATAAATTGAGAACAGGCATCGCGAATACAGGAAAATAATTATATTGTAAAATTAATAGAAAAATAATCAATATTAATTAACAATTAGGCTACAATTAATATAAATAATTGTAATATATTTTTCAAATATTATAAATAATTTTCTTTTTTCTCTGCCTTTTTCCTTCGTTGGACATAACTTGAGGGACTTCATGTAAAGGAGTTGGAGATTTAGCTTGGCTTGCAAATTTAATTGGTATGTTCAATTCAGCCAACTTCCATTTAAATTTGTCTTTAATCTGAAAAGATAGATTCAATAACGTTGTTATTCAAAATTATACAGAATACATGGAACTATTTGAAAAAAGGTCGATCTCCATCCCCTAAGCGCTTGATATTTTATAAATATGATGTCCAATTCACGTAGACTTTATAACTGCCGAACTTCGCAACGTGAGCGCTTCTCCTATTTTGAGTTTTATGGTAACCAGTGCGTATTCATCACCGCTATTGTAACTTCTGTAAATAACTTGGACGCCTACCACATAACTCATCTCATGCAATAATCTACAATCGCCCACACTTTAGCTGGTAAACAACACAAAATGATATACTTACGGGTGCATCCTTGAAAAATAAATTTCCCTTTTCCGATTTCCCGTGAAGCTCAATTGTTTTAGTACTTGATGGATTCTTTGCTTTCAATACAACCATGGCATACATGTCTGAATAGGAGAATAGACCAAGTAAGCATCGTACGTATAAGCATAGCTAACATTAATAAATATGATAACTGTTGTGATATTGATCTTATGATTTATACCATTTTTGTGTTTATTTGTATTATTATGAAGATGCATAACAACGATAATTAATTTTGTTATGCTGAATATTATACAGACATACAGTATCATACTTCAGCTTTTGATACTAAATTTTGACTACGAAAGCGATCATATTATTAAGCAATTATTTGATTGGACTGAGTGTAATATCCAAAATATATAATAAAATTTCATATCCATTGCTTGAAAATCAGTTAGAATTGGTGTAAAACTAAAAAAAGCAGCCTTTTTTCTATTACAATATAAAATATTGACACAGCTTAAAATGGCATTTAATTTACCTCTAAGAAATGCAATTGACAAAATTTGAAATAGAAGTAATTACATAAATATTTATAATTATGCCGTGACTCTTAACCATAACAAATTCTGATGAATTTTGAAGTAATTTGTAATAAGTTTTAGTTGACCTTCCAAAGTCTCGTTTTGATCAGAGTCTGTATGCACTTGGACTCACCATCACAGATTTCCGAAAGGACTGCCCTCCCAATCTCTTCTTCATTGTGGGTTAATATGAGTGTGAACCTGAAAGTAAATGTAGTCTATACAGTACACTAATCATATCAGAACGTAAAAGTACACAAGAACGTACAACGAGACTACCGCCAAACTTAACTATATACTATTATATAAAGCCCGCATTCAAATGAGACACTACTAGCTGCATGTGTATGGTATGTTCATAGTCTATAAACTAATTTTTATTGGCTATGATATCTGCAGTTAAAATTTCCATCTTTGATAATGTTTTCTATTAGCCTATACATTGTTAGTAATTGAATAAACAATTATATATTTTAAACATCGACGTCTCACCCTAGTAAGTGATTTGTAATCGCATTCTCTTTTGATACGATTTCTGATCTGCAACGAATTAATACATGTAAATTAAGCATTGGTATGTATAATATATAATATTTAGATATATGTAATAGAAGAATCGCACAATTACCTTGATGTTGGACAAGGTTCAATATCTTCTAGTGCTCTTTCAGATGTGGATTTTTGCTGCATATTAACAACGTTTTGAAAGTTACAAACTTGGAATAGCGGATGCAAATCTATGATCGGTATATGGATCGTAATTCCAGCCTTACCTACCTGTTTAAATATTGGCGTCTGTTTGACAGTGCTTCTGCCAAATGCTTGTCAATGGTATCGACGTGTTCCTTAAATTCGGGGTTACGATTAAACATCTAAATAAACGAAACGAATTAATTTTGTTTGATATATCCCAGGGCATGTTTGAATATGATTGGTACATTGTAAAATGAATGAAGCATCTCCGCGTGAAATCTAGTCTTTAAGCCTCTTTTCTCCACTTCTTTAAAGCATAACGCTTTGTTCCAGAAAGCGGAACGTTTTGCTGCTTCCCTCACCAGGTACTGTAATTAGATGACAGATAAAAATGGAACTTGTTTTAGATAATCTGATCTAATGAATTTTTTGGAATTAGATATTGCATTGCTTACCTTGAACTTTTTCTGCTCACTTGTATCTCATGTTGCAAAGATTGCCAAGTGCGCGGGAATGCTATATTTTGTCACTCGAAATTGCGCGGAAATGATAAAATCTTTTATAGCGTTTTTCCGGAAAAATTGAAGAAACAAACAGCAATATTTTGAAAACAGGCAAGAAATAAGTAGAGTGTTACTATATAAGAAGAGTACTGTACAGAGATTTTCTTTCCATAATATTATGAATTCATCAATTCTATTATAATTGGCAAAGGTAATTTCAAGTTGCTGTTCCAGAAACACAGAGCCAAGAAATAATAATACAAATACAACAGTCAGCATGTGAAAAATACCAATTTAATGATTAACAAGTAAGTAATTCAGAATACAGTTACTAGAACTTTATCAACAAATTGAAATATTTTCTTTGTAAAATTAGCAGAGGTTACAATTTAACTAAAACAAAAACAAACTATTAGTAAGATCAAACTTTAGCGTAAATACGAAAGTCCGGTGTGTGATTTTTTCAACCTTTTTAATACTTTTGACATTGTGTTGGTCTTGTGAAGAGATTTTTTATTGGTATAAACAGGGACATAGTGACGACGGTCACCGGTCTCTTTGTTACCATTAATGTAAAGCTCTGCCATTGCATCAAGGGCTCGATCGCATTCCAAGATGGGCGGGAAACACCAGTCAACTTTTGCTCTCTGACTAAGAACCTTCAGACGCTGGTTGTCCATTTCCTGGTTTCTAATGACCCCATAAAAGGACTCAACAATAGCCTCAGTGCCGGTTTTAGCATACATGATGTCATATATAATGCAAAACTCTTGCCCGACTGAGGTGTAGAATTTGGAATCAGTGTAAAGGGCATTGATCACACTCAACACTTGAACACAAGTTGTATCTTTATCTTTTCGCCTTCTTGCTTTGACGCCTAATCCTGCATATCAAGTTAATGACCAAGTTAATACAGCCTGTTATAGTGTTAATCAATTATTTACGTTAAAAATATCACCTGTTGTTTGGATGGAAGAGACTAAAGCCCCTTCCGAAACTTTTTCTAAGGCAACTATTAAATCAAGCTCTTCGGCCGGTGACAATGATAATTTCTCTATAAATACTTTATGACTGGCTAAATTAATGAACCTCTCCCACGTATTGAACTGAAATGTAATACAGAAAATCTATTTCAAATTGAATATTGAAGATATTGAAGACTTCTTCATTCTATCGGTATTATTGTCTAGACTGAAAAGACAAAGGATAATACATAATGTTTCCATACCTGATTAGCAATTAAAATTTCTTTCAAGTGTGAAGCGCTTACTTGATTTAAAAATTCGTCAAGTTTAGAATCCATTGTTTAAACTAGTGTTGCGTCTTGAATTTTGAATAATACTTACAATAATAATTAAAAAAACCATACATTCAAAACCTTTGACCTGAAATCTTTAAGCTGAAAAAAAATCATTACAGAGACATAACCTTGACAACCGCATGTCATATAACGTGGTTCGATTTTCGCGCTTTTTCACTGGATGAAAAAAATGCTTAGTGACATTAGTTAAAACCGTTAGATTAGACTCAATCATTTGAAGATATGTCATCGCTATGTCCGTGTAATCTTTGTCGTTATGAAGTCGAAATTACTTCTGCAAAGAGGAGAAGGAAACATATTGCCCATTTTGGATTATCATATGAAGCGAATGATTATTCAGAGATAGAGCATCCAATTAATAATGAAATATCAGTAGAAAACGGTAATGACGATCTTAGTAGTGTAATAAATATAATTGAAATTGAAAATGCTGATTCGCCGTGCCAGCCAGTTGATGATAATGATGATGACAATGATGGAGATAGTAATGCAAGCAGTATCCAAGGAGAAGACATTGACGTTAATGAATATTTGAATGTGCATAATCAGTGCGACGATAATTCTATTGTAACTGATGAAGACATAGACATTCCTTCAATTGGAAATTACAAGAAAAAAATTGCGACTCTAGCAGACACGCTGTACTTGAGGAAATGGCATTTTATATGCTGTGGTTCTCGTCACATCCAAGCATAAGCAAAGACGCATTTTCAGAACTGATGAAACATCTCAAGGCTTCATATCCACAACCGAATCATATGCCAGATACATTTCGAAGAGCTTTAAGCCTCGTTGATGACTTTATTGTAAAATTGGTAACGTATGACATTTGTATTAATGATTGTATAGTATTTGAACCAAGTACGGATCTGAAGTGCTCAGAGTGTCACCAACCGAGATACATCGATGGTATTACGCCAACTATAAATTACCGAAACTGTTACAAAGTCACAACGAGGTAGTCGATACTGATGAGCATATAAGTGATGTTCATCATACTTCCAGGTGGAAAGACTTATATTCTGAAAATGGTTACTTTAATGGAGATCCAAGGGGCCTGTCTATATTATTTTCCACGGATGGTATTGACCCCTTCCAAAAACCATCTCAGTGCAAATCGATGTGGCCCATTTCAATATCAATTTTGAATTACCCTAGACAAATTAGGTATGACATTGGGAACATGTTTCACTGTTATATATAATGTATCTAACCTCAGCTTTAGGCTATGTCTTGTTTCATTTGTTTGATTATACCTATTCTTTGAGTTTCCATAAGCTTTTCGTATCAATATCAAGATATTAATATAGGGGACGTACTTTTAACTGCACGATATCGCACAATAGTTTGTATTATCATATGCAGGTTATCATCATTTATAATGTCTAGTATACGATATATTTAATATTATCTCGTAGTTATCATGTATAGTTGATCTGTCTCTGCTTTGCATTACCCAATTCTTCTTTGACTGAAGGATATTTGTAGCTGGTCGAATTGAACTCTCTACTCCGTTGTCCGCCCATGTACATATATAAATATATAAATCCTTAATGACGTCACTGAAGCACAATTTGTGTCGTCACATGATGTCGAAATACAAGAGAACAGTATGTGTATCAAATTAAATAAAGTCGATGAAGTCAACAACATCTATTGACAGACATTCAACGTTGGTTGACTTTAACAAACGTACACTACGTAAAACGTGGTTTAAATTAATTAATATCGCTAACCCTACTTTTTGAATTATTTTATATTATTATTCAAGAGTTTACCCCTTTATTTTCCTTGTTAATTTTAAATATATTGTAGTTATTGTGTTGTTGATTTTGTCTCTGTTCTCTGGTTCGCAATACGCAGTTCTTCTTTGACTGAAGGATATTTGTTACTGGTCGAATCGAAATCTCTATTCCGTTGTCCGCCCATGTACATATATAAATAAATGAAAATGAAATCGGGTAAGTTTTGAAGTACGATATACTTGTACTGTTTTTAGAGTAACTTCAGTCTGGCGAGTACAAAAACGATAAATCCTGACGTCCTACTAATCTATATTTCGATTTGAGAATTAATGCTCTGTAAACATTTTCACATTGTGGAACAACTATATTGAGAAAAAAGATCTCTTTCGTCAACATTATCTTCTCAGCATTTCCACTGTGTTGGAAAATCTACATCTGTATTCATTAAAATTACTGTAAGGATAGAATGCAAGATTGTGATGTGCTTTATATAAATTATATTGCGCAAATAATGATCAAGTCATTGATGTTATATCTTAAAAGTAATCTATCAGTACTTTTATTTGATATTATTAAAACGGTAAATTTGTAATGATTTCAATTTTCACTACACAATTTTAACTTCAACATTTACCGCAATCTTTTTCTCCAATGTTCTACTCAAGCTGTCCGTGAAATATTTCTAAAGATTTTTAACGCTATTTTCACGGTGAGGATTTTGAGAATAGTTATGATATCACGGTATTATAACGGTCTTGAACGAAACATTAACATTTTCACGGAATTTTCACGGCCAAGTAAACATACAGACAAAAATGATGAAGCCCAATTCACGTATTTTTCACGGTTTTTGACATTTTCACGGTTTTTTCATAGTAATTTAACGGCTTTTTCACGGTTTCTCTGTTGGTAGTGTCTATCAGCAGTAGAAGGTAAATATTGGCTGATAAATACTCTCTTCAATTCTCATGCCTGTTCTTTAATTGTTATTTCAACACCTGATATTTGCTTCTCTGGATCCTGTCGCTTAACAAACACAATAAACTCTGGTGAATCTCATGAGAAATAGTTTCATGCAAGCAACATCGTTATCTGGATAAAATATGTTTTCCTTTTGAAATAACTCCCTTTCTAAACTTTGAGTAAAATGACTCTGCGTTGCAGGTTGTAGCATAGCTATTGATAAATAATGTTAACTGGTGTCATTGTAACTATTTTTATTTAAATATATTCTGTAATAAGTAATATGCAAATTAGAGAAATAGGTTATAAGTTGCACAATATTGATTAATAAATTATATAATAATGGATGCTGCATTGACAAGCTGCAGATCACCAAGGTCACTGTCTGGGATTTGATGTTTTTGAGAGTGTGAACCTAGGATGCAGATGATAGTGGTGTGGAGTAAGCTGAAGCAGATTTTGCGCTTTGCCCAGGCAGAAGTTTCACCAGAAAATAGTTCATGGTTTTCGGAGATCACTCAGTTGTCTGTAGAATTGCTGTGTTTCTCTACTCAGTCCATCATTTGTTATAAAAATTAGAGGGGTGAATGACCAATGTTCTTAGTTAAAGAGTTCTTTCATGGTGTTTCCTTTTCTTGGTGAACTCTATTGACTTCATAGATGATTTCAGGGTCTGGTTTCAGTAGCTGGAGCGAAAGTATAGAAAACCCTAGCATCTATAAGTGCTCTTTGCAACCTCTGCCAGAAACCGTGGGCATAAATGTCTGCACGTAGCTCGTTTTGCACAGTCTGACAAAACTGGCAATTATTCAGGATTATGATCGATGGTTTTATAAGAATCTATCTTAAATAATGCAAGCATCATTTGAAATGACAGTAGTTAATTTATCTGTGTATTTATTTTTGCTTCTGTTTTCAGCTGTTAACGGTTATGTGATTAATTGGATTGAAAGTAAAGCATCATTTGGTGATCCTGAAAGTCATAATGGCTACCTTACCAATCAATTTTGGAGCTATTGCAATAGGTATTAACAGTCATTGATTAAAACTAGTAGTTATCATATTGAGTATATAAGCTTTTGTCGTTACAGAGTGGAGATTGCTTCTTTAGATAGAGAAGCAGTTTCAATCTGTAGCATAAATGTTGTTCTTCTGTTTTTACTTTGTGCGATCATTTCCCCTTTGAAAATGCTGCTAATGTGCGGTTAATATAATATCAATATTTAACAGTTATTGACCGAAGGCAAGGTGATTACCGGCTGATAATGACCGAGGTCCGCCGAGGTTTGAGCCTTTTGATTAATATTTCAAAAATCAATATGAGAGGAGTGAGCCTCATTAACCGCTATCGAACATAATACTTCATCTACTAATTGTTCAAGTCAGACTTTTAAGCTTTTATTTAATTTACATTATCAACTCCATAAGGACTTAATGATATATAAATCATATGAAAAATGATATATAATGATATAATCAATTCCGATAATCAAATAAAGTTCCAAATAAATAAATAAATAGTAATATCAAGGTGGTACTTATGTTGTCTTTGCTATTTCAATAGTGCTCGATGCCTGTGCTATTACAACTTATTTACATTACAATATTGATATACTTCCTGTAAACATAATCGTGTCATTTATAGTTTTAGTTTAGATTCTAATATACTGTTCTGTGATCAACAACGTTTATTCTCTCGTCTCAAGTTCTAGCTTATTCACATAATACTACATGGCGCTGCGATTATTCGAACTTTGGGATTGTTATTGTTGATTTGTTATTTATACCTTCGTCTTCGTTTGGTATATTTATTGGTTCATATTTTTCATTCATCTTACTGTTCGTGTTGTTTACATTATGCCAATGGAGACACGTCAGAATGAAAAAGCTTCCACAAGCACTGCTGGTGATGAAGAATTCTCTGATAATTCTGATTCTCACGATCCAATAATACCTTTGGCATCTTCTATTAATCTACCTTCAGGAGATATTCCGCCATGGTTTAACGCCATTTTACAGCAACAACAACAAGCTTTTACCGCCGCTCTGCAATCCGTCGCTAAAGCAACTTCAAAACACAGAAATAACGAATCTCACTCGGGTTCAGCCAAAAGAATGGACATACCAACATTAAAAAGTCCTTCGAAGATAACTATTGCCGATTTTCGTGATTGGGAAGAACGATTTTCAGGTTACGCTGCTGCGACACGTTTGTCAACAGACTGCAATCTCGCTGCTCGAAGAGGCATACTAAGATCTGCAATTCACGACGATTGGTCAAAGTTGTGGACAGCCAAAGTAATCTTGGTCAACGATATCGATGATACAGACGCAATAATAGACAAATTTAGTCATTATCTTCGAGATAAACGAAATCCACTGCTTGATCGAAAAGAATTTCACAACAGGGACCAACTTCCTGATGAGACGATAGATCAATACTACGCCGTTCTACGCACGCTTGATGAAAGCTGTGGGTTTTCCCCTGAGTTAACATGCGAAACATGTCACGCAGACACAGGAATATCACAAAACATGCGGGACGAAAGACTGCGGGACCGTCTAATATGTGGCCTCCGCGATGTTGACACGCAACAAAAAGTCCTGGCAGAAAAATTTTCTACGCTTACATTAAAGAAAACATTAGACATTTGTACATCTCACGAGGCAAGTAAGACAACACAAGACAAGTTAGCAACCTCTTCAACAATTAATGTCTCAGCAATCAAAAGCAAGAAGCCTTACAAGAAATCAGAAAAATCAAATACTGGTCGTCAAGACAACAACAGCTCTAATGAACATACACCTAAATGTTATTTTTGTGGCAAGCAAAAGCATTCAAGAGCCGAATGCCCAGCAAAAGAAGCTATATGTGGATTTTGTGACAAGTTAGGACACTATCAATCAGTTTGCAAAGCAAAAAAAAGATCATCACATCAACCAAATACTAACCATGTATATCTTAATGCATTGTCAAATACAACTGATACAATCAAGCTACTAACTACACATGAACATGGACCCTCATACCTTCATTGGCTACCTGACACTGGTGCTGCATGTGACGTCCTAAGTGTTCAACATTTAAAGGCATTAAACTGTGACCTTTTATTAAAGTTGAAGCCAGCTACTGATCAACTATTTACAGCTAATTCAACACCTCTATCAACACTTGGTCGCTGTTCTCTGACAATCAAACTTAACAACAATCAATACACTGCTGACATTCATGTGGTGGACGCTGTCAATGCACCATTACTAAGCAAAAAAGGATGCATTGCGTTGGGTCTTATTCCTGAAAACTGGCCAGACTTATCAGCAGCTACTCCTGTCAACACTGTGTCTCTATTGGCAAGCACTGACCAAGAAGCTCATCACATCAATCTACCAACACAGCAATCTTCCAACGATGACGCCACACAACTTATAAAGGAATTCTCTTCTGTTTTCACTGACACAGGACCACTACGGAAAATGGATGGCCCTGCAATGAAGATAGAGCTGACCGAAGACGCCACACCTACTCGCCAATACAAAGCGTATAATATACCGTTTAAGTGGCAGAAATTGGTACAAGCACAACTAGATTCGATGATCACAAAGGACATCATAGAAAAAGTTCCTTTGAACGAATCACCACAATGGATTCACCCTATGGTTGTCGTTCCAAAGAAGAACTCTACAGAGCCAAGAATCACAGTTGATCTCACATCACTAAATCGGTTTGTCAAAAGACCTGGTTATCCATCACGCACACCACGAGATCTGATCGCCAACATCCCGCCTGGAATGAAATACTTCACTACCTTGGACGCCCGTCATGGCTACTGGCAAGTACCTCTGGCTACTGAATCAAGACCGCTCACTACATTCATCACACCCTGGGGCTGTTACCGCTTTAGAAGGAATGTCATGGGTCTTATCAGCGCTGGCGATGAGCACAACCGACGTGGAGATGAAGCATTGGCTGGCATTGACAACCTACAGAAAGTGGTGGAAGACGTCATCATCTACGACAAAGACTATGACACACACATCAAACGAGTCAAAGACGTCTTAAAGAGATGCTCTGATAATGGTATCACCTTGAATAAAAAGAAATTTCATTTTGCTCAATCATCTGCTGAATGGTGTGGGTATGTTATTACTTCAACTGGTTACACGTTAAATCCTCGCCTGGTTACTGCATTGACAGAATTTCCACAACCAACATCATTGACGCAACTACGCTCTTTCCTTGGTCTGGTACAACAGTTTGAATCATTTTCATCTGAAATTTCACAACTGGCAACACCACTACGAGCTCTACTGTCACCTTCAACATCTTTCTATTGGAATCAACTCCACCAAGATGCATTCAAAGGCCTCATCAATGAACTAACTAGTCCACGCATCCTTGCTCATTTCAATCCACAAGCTCAACTCCGACTTGAAACAGATGCTGCACAATCTAAAGGACTTGGCTATGCTCTATGGTCCGAACAAGATGACAAAACTTGGCGCCTCCTACAATGTGGTTCACGCTTTGTCACTGATGCAGAGTCCCGCTACTCTGCTACTGAAATTGAATTGGCCGCAGTCGTTTGGGCAACCCAGAAGTGCAAAATGTTTTTACATGGGTCATCATTTAACCTAATTGTCGACCACAAGCCACTAATATCCATCCTCAATGACAAGCGTCTGCACCAAATTCCAAGTGCAAGAATCATTCGCCTCAAAGAAAAGTTATCATCATTTTCATTCACTGCTATCTGGCGTGCTGGTACAAGTCACACCGTCGTCGATCGCTTCTCACGACATCCAGTTGATCAACCAAGTCCAGACGATGTCAACATTGATACAGATGCTGATTCAAGCTTCCAAGTAAATCACATCCAAACTCGTCTTCAATCAACTGATGCTACCAACTTTCCACCAGACGCAACTCTCAACAAAGTCAAATCTGCAGGTGAAAATGACGCAGTACATCTCAAGCTAGCTGACCTGATCATTAATGGCTTCCCACAACAGAAGGAAAAACTGGACATCAGCATTCACCCCTATTGGTCACTACGTCACGATCTGTCACTCTTGGAATCATCAATCATCCTCTACCAAGATCGCATTCTTATCCCAAAATCTCTTCGATCGACTATGCTGAATGAACTCCACACATCTCATCTTGGTCTAACTCGAACTCTTGCACGAGCTCGACAATGTATTTTTTGGCCAAATATGACCAACGAAGTCACAAATCGAATTCGGTCATGCGAAGAATGTGCCCAAAGACTGTCATCCAACTCACATGAGCCACTTATTCAAGACACACCACCAACTCGTCCTGGTGAAGCGATTGCAACAGACATTTTCTCACACCATGGCCACGAATTCCTTGTCATCACCGATAAGTACTCTGGTTGGCCTCACGTTGTACACTGTGGCAAGAGCACCGATACAGACACCGTCGTCGATATTCTATCCAGCTGGTTCTGTAGCATGGGTGTCCCTATTCGCTTAACGTCTGATGGTGGACCGCAGTTTTCAAGTCATGCATTTTCAGCATTCTGCAAAGATTGGGGCATAATTCACGACCCGTCGTCACCATACCATCATCAAGCCAACGGACATGCAGAAGCTGCTGTCAAAGCTATGGAAAATATTGTCGCCAAAGTAACAACAAATGGACACCTCAACACAGAAGCCTTCTACAAAGCTCTATTGGAATACCGTAATACACCAAGAAGTGATGGTATCAGTCCAGCCCAGCGTTTATTTGGCAAACCTCTTCGGTCACGAATCCCAATTCATCCATCGCAATTCACTGATGACATCAAGCAACTAATTATTATTGCAGACAAGAAAGCAAGCACGCTAAAAGAAAAAGCAAAACAACAACATGACCTTCATGCTCGCCGCCTTGATCCATTCATTCCTGGTGATATTGTCCGCATCCAAAATCAGAATACCAAACATTGGGATCGCATTGGAGAAATTGTCTCTATTGATCCTCGAGGACGCAGCTATCGCCTAAAAACCGAATCTGGTCGACTCTACTGGCGCAACCGCCGTCAACTCCGCCGGTACTATGGTCCATCAACATCAACTACAGCTGCTGCTTCAACCACCCCAGAGGAGGAAGAACCATCAACAAATACATCTAGTGCATCATTACATTCACCACCTAGACGCAGCACTAGAAAGAAAAACAAAACTAATAAACTAAATTTATAATCAATATTCATTACATGTATATTTCTATAATCTCCCAGAAAGGGCATGTGCTATTACAACTTATTTACATTACAATATTGATATACTTCCTGTAAACATAATCGTGTCATTTATAGTTTTAGTTTAGATTCTAATATACTGTTCTGTGATCAACAACGTTTATTCTCTCGTCTCAAGTTCTAGCTTATTCACATAATACTACAATGCCATAAATGCAGAGCTGTTTAATATTAGATAAACAAAAAGATCAGACATTCATATTTGCTACTATTAGTTTCACGCCAAAGCGATCATCAGATTAAATTGCCTGATGCCTTGCCTTGGCGTGAAAATAATAGTAGCAGATATGAATGTCTGATTTTTTCGTTTAAATAAATAAATAAATATTATCAAATCATGAAATAAAAAGTACCTCAAGCAGGGGATTTGAATCGTAGCCTGTGAAATACATTCTGGGTAGCATGATAGATTCACTTTAGAAGCGTTTGAGCAATAGTGCTGCACAATGTTTTTTGCGAAATATGTAATTTAGTTGTGGAGACCAAACATATATCACCATTCTTATTTCCCACAGAAGAAGAATACGAAGCTATGTTGTATTGGTAAAATTTGTGACTTTGGGAAACAGTAACAGTTGATTACCATATCTTGTATATGTTATAAGATCATTCACCAATGATCTTCACCTCTTCATTCAACATTGCCAAATTCGCCAACAACCTTTTAACTATCTCAAATTGGTTGAAAGACAGTCTTACTCTTGATGAATCCCTCAAAAACACAATGGATCATGCTTGGCAGTAAAACTACAGATGAGCATACAGTCATGGAAGTGGGAGGTGTATTGGTAGAGCCACAAAAGAATCCTTGGTGATACTTGGAGTTACACTTGACAACAAACTCACTTATAAAGACCATGTGAACTACATATGCAAAACAGCAATGGCTAAGGCATGTTGCATGGCGAGGACTAGAAATTTCTTTCCTCATCACACAAAAGTTTGTATCATCAAGACATTCATACTGCCTGATTTGTTTATTCAAACGTCCTTCTACATGGCCTCAATAATTTGTTTGTTATATTTGACCGTTTATCAATACCATCAGTATCGATATCTTCTTCTAAATTCATTTTAAATTCATCTTACACACTTATCCGCCCTGTTTGGTAACAATCCAAAGAGAAAGTACAATATTAATAGAAGTAAAATGAGATCAAATAATTTATATACAAAATAAAGAAACTTGTAAACTCTTTAAAACACAAAACAATTAAATATGAAAGTGTTAAACTCATAAACTCAAAATAATTAATTAAATATGTAAATAGCGCAATAAACTCAATAATTATTTGCGCAATTTCGAGCACTATTAACTTGGGATGTGTCAATACTATTTGCATTATGCATTGCCCGCTACTTTGGTAGTTTGAGCACTCTGGTATGACACAGATGTTTTTTCATGTGGTGAAATTTTTCACCACATCGACCAACTCATATTGACTTAGTTATAGCACGCTAAGTCAGTCCCTTGTTCACTGAGCAGTACTGACGACGGCTAATGGCCAGAAACAAGTACTTGTCACTCAAGTTTCACGCTTTTCACAGCGATCTTAAGACAGATTTTTTACTCAAATTTTACTGTGTATTCTTTGACCCTTTCGCCATAGATTATTATTATTATTATTATTATTATTATTATTATTATTATTATTATTATTATTATTATTATTATTATTATTATTATTATTATTATTATTATTATTATTATTATTATTATTATTATTATTATTATTATTATTATTATTATTATTATTATTATTATTATTGTTTGTTTTGAATTTAGATTTGGTCCTGGCTTAGTCATCTACTGGTTTGGATATGTTGACGAATTGGATTCCAATCAGAACCGTGGTATCATGCTTTCGCATGGATTGCCTGACACTATTGTCACACTTGATATGCTCTTGTAGTAGTGACACATGTGTCACTGACTCACTCGCTCTTTCTTTGCTACTATAACTTGATACATGATATTAATTGTAATAGGCTAACTATGCTGTAATTGCATAAGCTGCTAAAGTTACTTTAAAGGTGTATTTGGGAATATAATTATCACTTTCCACACCTTTGCACACACATCACCTTGTTGGTCTATTTTGATAATTCAGATATGTTTCTGATCAGGTCGGATCATTTCATAATTTTATATTTTACATTTGCTAGAAAATTAAATTTATTCTAGTATTTCTATTTCGTTTCTGGAAGTTTGGTGGATTGCATTGTAGCATTGTATACCTTTCCAGGGGGCAAGATGACCAGCTGCCTCATCCTGCTCTAGTCCCCTAGAGGCAGGCAGAGGGGCAGACGCTAAATTATAGCCTAATTACTTGTTTTTATAAATTGTTGGAAAAATAAATGAAAACAATATGTACAATGCACTACTGACATCAAAGCCATAAAAAATCATGAAATTTCATTGCGTTTTCATGGCATTTTCACATTTTGTGGTTTTAAAAAATGAAAAGTTTGTGGTTTTCACTTTTTTACATTTCCATGGTGTTTTCACAACATCTTCATGGCAATTTCATGGTTTTGGTGTTGGTAGTGATTCTTAATCAATTGTGTGTGTTTACAGACATTTCGTTCTTCTTCGATTTGTCGTTATAATAGCTTTCTGTTTGTATAATACTGTATAGGAAGTAGATAATGTTAACAAGCTGCATGTACCGATATCAATATTTTTGACATTAAAGTGATTGGCAATTAGTTAAATTGAAACATAATAATATACAATTAAAAAATTCAGATTTCAGTCTTACAGCTAGCATAATTACCAGGTCACCCACGCAATAAATAAAAATGACGAATGTATATTTATGTAAAGTGAAAACATATTTTCTCAAAACAACTATTGCGTTTTGCGTTTTACTGCTCGCAGACTCACTGGTAAACCAAGTTTACATTTTGACAGTGAGTCTGCGAGCAGGCTAATGCGCTTCCGTGCAGGCAGCGCCTAATTCAGCGGTCTCTGTTATCAAACAAATGTTGCGACAACACCGCAAAATCCAAAATCAGGAAGCGGAAAACATTACATAGAAAGGTTTTGAATGGTTGGAAGTTTGGGACACGTGCAGTAATATTTACTGATTTTATTCAAACTGAGGTATTTGGAAATCTTGGCTTCAGAATATTGCCCTTTAGTGATTTGCTATGGAATTCAAATTTGACGAAATTTTGCTGGTTAAAATTCTGAAGACATCTGCAACTATTGCAATCGGTGTGTTTACTGGTGGTTGTATTGCTTGCCGTTATTTTGATAATCGCGAGGATGATATCGAGAACAAATCACAAACAATTGTAAGCAATGGCCTATTGCAAAATGGAACAGTTTTACCAATTTTAAATGCAATTGCAACTATATCCGTCAGTGGAGCTGCGATACTGACAAATGAAAAAGATAAATATAAATTGATGGTATGTGGTATCTCCTTTGCCTCTATTTTGCCGTTGACAATAATGTTTATTTTACCTATTCAATCAAAATTAAAATCAAGTGATGATTTCAATGAAGAAGAAAAAGAATATTACCTTCGCCAATGGAGAACGTATGATAACATTAGAACAATGATTGCTGCATCGACATTTGGGTATTTAGTTTTCAAAACGTTGCTCTGATTTGTTGGAACATATTCTGCACAATAGCTCATGGTTGGGGAATTGAAAACAAGGTGAATGCCCTACATCACGGGTGGGATAACGTCAAATATTGTATACGTCATTTTTTATTCCTTTATCATTCCTGATTTTATTACCACTGTGATGTAGCACTGTCGGACCAGTATCACGTGACTGCTACCCATTCCATTATTTTATATGTTTTCGCGTTTTGAACTTTGATCATCACTTTATCAGCGTTCGTGGAAGCCGTGGTAAAAAAAGGTGCTAGATAGCTTATCAAAATGTCTATATTCAATCAAGAAAATCTCGCAACTGCCTTGAAGGTAACCTCTGTATTCTCCCTTGGCACATTTGTGGGAAGTATGACAGCTCTTGCATGTCCTGTGTCTCTTGGTGTTCAAGCATTAGAAAATCCGTCATGTCGTTCAAAAGTTCTTCGTTGCATGGTCAAAAACTCAAATATGTTTCCTGCGACGGCTGCTCTAGTTGATCTGACTGCTATTGGGGCTTATTTTGCAACTCGTGGAACTCAACAAGAAGAACCAGCAATTCTTATTGGTGCTGCTGCAGTGGCTACTATCTTTCCTTATACGTACATGTTCATTATACCAATCAATCGAAGGCTTATCGAGGAAACAGAAATGTCTAATGAAGACTCAGAAAAAATTGTCAACAAATGGTTTAAATTGCACACTATTCGTACAGTGTTCGGGTTGGCTGCATTTGGTTATGTTACATTCAAGCTGGTCTGTCGTAACTAAATATATTACAATATTCACATGCTGAAAGAACAAAATTTTACAAAATAAATTTACATCTTCTATTCAAGACATATATTATAGACTATAGAATGTTCACAGACATATTATATTGATCGTAAATAATTTATAGTTTGTTCAGTTTATTCAAGCTGTTCATAATCATCTCGCTGATAAATACCCATGTCCACAAAGATAATCATAAGAATTACATAATTTACGAATGTAGTTTTACTGCATTAAATATTTTGTTGTGTTGTGTTTTACCTCATTTGACTGTGCTATGGTTTCCAATTCAATCTGTTGACGTTCGTGTGTTTGTGTTTTTGTGTGACTGCTGTGTACATTTAATTTTAATTCGGATATACTATATACTGCAAACAATATTCATGGTCCATCCTTGAGAAGACACGCCCATGAATATAGTATTGATTTTCATATTGCATCTGATGGAAAGTTTATGAACATTCTAATCAGAACTGAAACATCAGTGATAAGGGAGATGGCCTAAAGTTAAATAACCTGAATTTTAGCTTGTTTCATTATTCTCCCAATCGTGAATGAAGACTTCATTTAGTGATCATATATGCGATTAGATTTTGAATTTGAACTTTTTAAAAACTAGGAAAAATGAAGAAATAAGTCACAGTTGAGTCTCAGTACAACTCTTTGGAGTCTGTAAGCAGGCTCCATCATAACAGCAACCTTCTCTTTTTCTCATTCAAAGGAGGCTGCAGGGCAAATCAACATGGCGGTCTCTTCGCTGTGTCAAATTTGTGTTGCACGATTTAGTACGTCTTCTATTGCTCGTATTTATGTTACTCCTGCATTATCGCACAATCCAAGTTTGAAGAAAAGAAATAAACTATTGATTGATTCACAAAAGCAAGCACAATTACGGGATAGGATGGAACGCAAGAAGAAGCAGTCCCCCATTTCACCTCCTCAAGATCCTGGTGCTATTCCAGGTAGGTAGGCCTATCTATGCATGTTAATGTAAAATCTTGTGATGAATAATTTTATTCAGTACCAACTCTCAATGAGATAGATGAGGTAAACGAAACACAATCTATATAAGTGAGCAATGATATTACTTATCATGATTTAGAAGTAAGAATGTGCTACATGCCTACAGGAATTTAATAGTCTTTAAGCCAAGTTTACACGATAACATGTCCTGTGACTTATTTAATATTTCACAAAATTTCTAACTTACTAGACTTCCATTGCATAGATGTTTCACAGAAAAATGTGTCATATTTTGCTATTACACCGTATACACAATCGGCAGTCGCATTTCGTGTATCGCAAGGGAATGTGTCACAGGAAATGTGCTCATGTAAACTGGGCTTAGTAGCTGTTGGGATCTAGACACTAGTGTCCAGATCTTATATTATAACATAGATAATTAAAATTGTAATAACACCTTCATCTCATTCGTCAATTGTCATCAAATATATCATTATGGTTACCAACTTGTGTATTTGATGACCACTTATTATTGTTCTTAATGAGAACATAACATTGCACAGGGTATGTGTTGACAGGGTAGTAGAAGCAGAGCCATCTATTTACAAGATTTGGGACACGCTTTCATGTGCCGCTATCGTCTCCAATTGGACAGATGCCAGTCACGTGATTTTTGGACGCCATCTTTGTTCTTTCGGAAACAGGTTCTCAATCAGTTCAAGTAAAACACACGAAAAAGTACAATACAATATGGCTGAAAAAAACACACAACATTCTCCTGCACATGCGCACTATTAAAAACGTGCTCGGGTCCAGGCAAAAAGATACAAAAATGGCATGAGTGTCCCAATTCTTGTAAATAGATGGCTCTGAGTAGAAGGCCTGTCTGGAGTGAGCAAACTTGTCAATGACATAATACATGGTGAGACAAAGTCGGAGCATGACTGTCGTCTTCATGCATTTCTGCAAAGTTGTGACCAATTTGGGGTGACCCTCGAACGCTCCAAATGCAAATTTAATCTCCCAGAAGTTGAATTTTGTGGATATATGATTTCTAAACACGGCTATCGGATTAATCCAGAACTGACCAAAGCAATTACTGATTTCCCTAAGCCCATAATTATTGCAGATTTGAGAAGTTTTCATGGTTTAATTACCAAACTTGCAAATTTTTCGGATGCTATCACGGAAAATATGGAAATTCTCCGTCCACTACTAAAACAAAGTAATAAGTTTGTGTGGACTTGCGAACATACAATTGCTTTCTATAAAATCAAAGGAGTCATATCATCGACACTCACTCTTGCTTGTTATGATCCTCGAAAACCTACACGCGTTAGCGCTGATGCTAGAAGATTGCATGATTGATTGCATTAATGATTGAATCCAATTCGAAATGCGCCACTTGCAGGAGGTTTATCTTCATCAGAAGCTCTGTTTTACAGAAAACTGTGTGATACGCTACCAGTACATCCCAGTGCATATCAATCTGCTAGAAATCGTATTTCTGCTGCGAAAATGTGCTTGACATAGCAGTTATGCCTAATGAAATAGTTGAAAATGTTTCTTCTATTACTGGTACCAAGTCGTTAGCGCAGCTGCATGTTGGATCCTGCTTTGCTGTTCAACATCATGTAACTAAAGAATGGTCTTTGCAAGGACAGATAATAGAAACATTATCACACCGATCGTACAAAATTAAAATGGACAACCGCCAAATTTACATTCGAAATCGGCTACATTCACAAGATCTTTTCACCCCCGTTGCTCCTGAAATTGTTCCTCAACCTGACCTGAATGTCCCTTCTCCTATTAGAGTTGTCCCTCCTACTTTAGGTGATAATGTTCCTCAATGCAATGCAATTCGCCACCTGAAATTCTTGTATTTCGCTGGGGGGATGAAAAATACAAACAGATTTACGTGTTTATTGTCAATTTACGGGAAATTTACTGTGGATGACTTCATCGTGAAAACAAGGCTACGATCAAAGAAGTCAAAATCAGAACACAATGATCCCATGGAGAACATGTTCAATTTATTTGCAAATCGTCTATTACATGAAGAGTGCAGCATTTTAAAGAGGCAACATTTTGTTTATAGAAGACCAACATCTGATTATTATATCGCCAGCACGTCTACAACAACCAATTTACATTCAACTAAAACTCTATCTATTTCTGAAGAGTGTACTAACTTTAGACAATTTTGCCAATGGAATGAATTGTGGGAAAGCTATTGCAAACATTATTGATGTTATGCATCCAAGCCAAATGAACATTACCTTAATACGTTTTGGGGACTTTGTTATCTTGATTTCATAAAAATAGCGCAAGAGATTTTAATAATGGAAAAAGACGCAAAAGTCATTCTCCCAATCGGCATAATAAGCCTTTCGCACACCGGTTGACAAGTTTCACATTTCGGCAGAACGCCAATTTTTCCTCAGCATTGTTCCTTACATTATATTCATTATACAGTATATATTATTGTGGTGTTATCTCTGTGTCATAACCACCACTAATTATACACTTACACCATTGACCTAACCCGACGCTCACACTTTTTTCCTGACAAAGCTGAATTGACACAATGGTGATATGTGGCAATTTGGTTGGTTTCTAGACTTCCACCATACGATGTTAGCCATTAGGAGCCGTCCATAAAGTATGCAATCAGTTGAAGGGGAGGGTCTAAAAATGGTTGCACTTGTATACCTTCGGAAACAACAGACACAAAATTTGTAAAAATGTGGGGGGTTGCAAAATTGTCAGTACGTACCTAGAAGGGGGGTGTCAAATATTGGAACATTTACTGGGTATCTACTTTATGGATGGCCCCTTAGTGCTTTAGTGAAAGAAATGCATCATTTCCAAACCAATTATGGGTTTTAACAGATTGATTTCTAACAGATATGTTGAGCTCATTTGGACAAAATAGAAAAAATAGAAAAAGACTTGAGAGTTGGTCTGTACATATTTTCTGAGAAAGTAATTGCAGAATGGAATTGGAAGACGATAATGGTAATCGCAGAGCTTTTATCATAAGCCTCAATGTGGTCTCTATTTGATACTGTTCATTTTATTTATCAGAAGAGATTTGGAATATGAAGCAATGATTTGAAAGCCATATCAGTGAAGTGGTACAATTTTCATATCAAATTTCAAGCGCAATTTTGAAGGACAAATGTTCTTTTTTTAGCAAGTTTTATTTCATTTCTTTCATATGTGGTTGGCGCGTGGCTGTCCCAAGAGACATGTGACAATTGTCTTTTCTTCCGCGGCAAAACGTTCTCGGTTGCTTTGATGATTTTGATTAAATCATATTATTGTCATAGAGGACCCTCCAAGATGAGTGAGGTTTCCTTCTAAATTATATGATGGCGGAGGAAAGAATTGATAAATCACTATTCGGGATTCGTACAACAAGTGAATTCTCAAGACAGTCCTTAAGTGCTTGCGCAAATTGTGAAAGATTTTCCCTACTCTGGGGCGACGCCACCTTTCCTTTGCAATACCAAAGGCATCGTTCCATGCAAGGGAAAAGAAAGGTAGTGATCAGATGGATGCAAATCGTGCTATTGTATCACATAGAATACGGATGCATTGATCTGTCTCACTTAGTGATGGGTCGATGAATCGAAGAGAAGAATCGATTAATCGTAACAGAACAATAGTTCTATTGTTTTCCGAGTATTTTCCGATATATTTTAGTATTTTCAGCGACTGAAAGTTCAAAATCTTCGCGTTCTGTGTCACCATTTGATGTAGCCAGGTGTGCCTGTTTTATGCAATAAATTTCGTCTTAGTTGTGTTAATTATCAAGCCTACCGTTTTACCAACCCGTTCAACTTCACCAAGAAGTTGTTGGGCATCAGATATGATATTTGTTGAGATAGCAATATCGTCAACGAATGAGAGGTCCGATACGCTGCGCTCTGGATGACGTGAAGGAAGGCCTACGACGATCAAGGGTAAAACCGGAAGATTCAGGGCATGAAATACGAGAAACATATCAATAAATAGAGTAAATAAGAAGGGGACAATGTGTTACCCTGTAGTACGCCACAAGCTGTCGGGAAATCGTCAGTATCACCACAGTGAGTTCTAACAAAAGCCGGAGTAGAAGAATAAAAGGACATAATAGAAATCTAATATTTATGGGATTCTGCATCGTAAGACAGAGTCAAAGGCCTTTTTGAAGTCAATAAAAATTGCAACAATGTCTTTTTGATGTGTCCTACAGCCTTCTAACAATGCCCTAGCTGATAGAATTTGGCCTAAAGTTGACCGGCTATTCCTGCCACCATTTTGATTGTATCTTAAATATGGGTCAATTATTGACGCCAGCCTTTTATGTAAAATCTTATTATTAGCTTTCGCTGCATTACAACTTAAAGTGACACCCCTCTGTTGGTCTAGGTCTCTAGACGAGTTCTTGTTGTCGGTGAAGACAGCAGATATTCGCCACTGACTCGGTACTTGTTGTTCCCCTGACGAAACGGCATTTATGATGGTAAGTAGCTCATTTGTATCAGAGGATCTCGAAGTGCCGGGTGGGGACTCCATCTGGTTTAGGAGACGTAAAGGGTTTCATAGAAAATAGAATAGAGCATAATTCCTCATTAGTAACTGGAGAAGTATTATAATCTTCACAATAAAAGAATCAACTTTGAATTAAAGCTCTTATTGGAATTAATAATGCAATAAGAAAAGTAGGTACAGTAGATAAACTGATTCGATAAACAGACTTGAATAGATATCACTCATTACACATGATGAACACTGTAGGCTACTAAATAGCAGCGAAATTAATGAATATTATCTAAAATATTCATTATTGGAAATCATCTAATAGCAAAAATAGTGCTCAATGGAGCGCCTGTCGATCGATTTCCATTTTCTAGAGATGTGCTGGAATTTGAGCGTTTCTTGAGATCGACTTTTCTAAAGATAGAGCAGTCAGTTGGTCACCTGCTCGTTGTCAGCATTAGACAGAGCTAATTTTGTAGTTTTGTAAATATATGGTAATGATAAATGAGTAGTCTTTGACTCCTTTATTATAAAATATTCATTATCTCTTTTCATAGATCCAATATTACTTGAACCAGATAGAATTCGAGCTCAGCCTACATTAACCGAAGCAGAAGAAGAAGAACGCATTCTCCTATTAAAGGAATGGTCACGACAAACAATGGCAACACATAAACATGAGCTTCAACAACTACAAGAAAAATTAAGATGTCGTCAAGAAGTATTGCGTGAACTTAAAAAAGTATCACTATTTCATTACGAAGACGCCATTACTGTCAAAAAAGAGATGTTCCCTTTATATTTTGAAGGCCCCCCAGAATCATTACCAATTGAGGATTACGAAGCACCAGACATGGATGACGGCAAAGGCTTTGCAAAGAACTGACAACAAAGGCTGTAACTAAGTTGATAATGATACCATGTTATCCTAATATCAGATCATTTGGTGATACATTGTAAATAATCACACATGTTTGTAATTGGATTCTGTATACCACATCGAATTGATTAATTGTGATACATCTGTTTCAAGAACTGTGCTATAAGATTGTAATAGTTCAGCTCAAATGCTGCGTATTTCTTTCAGTTCCAAGACTTGCGGTAGAAGATATCCTCTCCTTCATTCTATACATTGTATACACATCTTCGAAATCTGTTATATTATGTAATGATTCTGTCTGGTTTCCCTGTGACCCAATGAGGTGTATCACAGGGAGCCCAGACAGAGTCATGAGATAACCACTTGTTTTGAAGAGTTTTTGAGTTTCTTTGAGAGATTTTTGTTTGAAATATATCTGATTCTTATGTTAATTGTTAATGATGCTAACACGACTTAAACGATGGCTCAAAACAAAGACCAAGAAAATTTACCTCATTCAAAGGATTGAAAAGAAACATTAAGAGCTGTTGAAGAGCAAAATAAATAATTAGTTGAAGGATTAAAGATTCAAAGAGACCATGTATCGGAATGGCAGTATAAGTGAGGTGAAGCCGTCACTGAACTGAGATTAGTTGACGAACAATTTACTATTCATAAACAAGAATATACAGAGTTACAGTGTAAGTTTGATGATATATCAAAAGATTTGTGTTGCCAAAGAAAAAAATGAAGAACATTCTAGAGAGCTAACGAAAACTTTGGAAGAAAACCGGGAAGTTTGGAGAAAATATACGATTATTTTAGAATAACAATCGATAATAACAGCCACCCCAAAGGCTGCAGCTAGGCCATTACCAAGGCTAATATTGCTCAGCTCCAGATACCCTATAGAATCGTCACCAAATTCTGCCGCTCCTAGTGAGTTATTATCTACAACTTCAACTTCATCTACGAAAAGTGTTGCGGGAAGGCGATCTTTATTTGATCTATCTATACAACTAGAAAACAGTGAACTAACTGAAGATCAGACAAAAACAATACAGTCATTGCTGCGCACTTGAAAGGAGCAGCTAGGAATATGTGGGAGAGCCTTGGTGGTATTAATAGCTCTAAAATAACTACGTTACAATTACAAGAGGTTTGGACAAAAATCCGTGAAGCATTACATCCCCATATGCATCTTGATGCTGTGATACGGAAGGCTCATGAATTGCCATGATCAGTGAATCACACTGTGAATACTTTCAAGGCTGAATTAGAAAACATCTTACACGAGGGTCACATAGGGCAAGCAGTGAGTATGGATACGATTAATACAGAACTATATTCCTCGTTAATGTTTGGGCAGATTATGCAAGAAGTTGAAGAAAATTTGTAGGGCAATATTCAGATTTAAATTCCCTACTCAGGTGCCTTCGTGAAGCAGAATCAAATCTACTGTCAAGAAAACCGAATAAACATTAAAGTGCATCCTCGATGAAAACAACTCTATCGAAAGAATCAACCGACAAAGATGCAGAACATAGTCAACCAAAGTTGTTTTCTGAAAAGCAGAAGTCACTGCCTTGCGATGCCTATCGGACTTTACAATGCACCCGCTACATTTCAGCGATAAATGAATTTTGTACTTAAATATTTAATTGGAAATTGCTGCGTAGTTTATTTAGACGATATTTTGATTTATTCCAACAGCTTTGAAGATCACATCAAAGATTTAAACAAAGTTTTTCAATGTTTATCTGAAGTTGGGTTGAAACTGAGCCCAGTAAGTGCCATTTGATTCAAAAAAAGGTGCGCTATCTTGGTCACATGATTTCTAATTGTGTGGTATTGAAGTAGATCCTTCCCAAACTGAAGCTATCACTAAATTTTCCATGGCAGTATAACTACAAAGAAGTGTTTTGTGATTTGCTAAGACCGTTTACCAGAGATGTAATGTGGAATAAAACATTTTTTTGAAAGAAAGCATAATGTAGATAATTGTGCACATTTGATACTGTCTTTTTGTTTACAAATCTGTGAATGTGATATTTCTTGCAAAGAAGAAACATATCGAATCTAGCTTCATTTTGACCACATCAAATCAACGGCTTATATTTCTGTATTTCAATTACATTGACATTACTGAGCCTCGATTGAAACAAAACAAACATCATAGGTAGTTTCTGGGTGTTTGGATATTATGGTTTGCTACAAATTGATTCCAACTGAATTAATAACTGACCGTTGCCCAGTCGTTCGTTTGTCTGCGTTTCGAACCGCGATGTTTTTGGTAAGAAATATTCTGATAAAATTTCAGACTTGTTCGCTTGGAATGATGATTTTGAGGACATATACATATGTCGTATTTGAAACCCTGATTGTCATCATCTTTATATTCAATTCGTATTGCTTTGCTTGTGTATTTCAAAAAATGTTACAACGTTAGAAGTTGCGTTTCAGAATTCACGGCTCCAATATCGTCAACTCACTGAAATAACATGACGTAAGTACAGAAGCTGCGAGATCAGATTTCAAAAAATTCCATACAAAAGCTGCCGGTCTTGTTTGACCCTTTAAAGAGCTACGTTCATTTTGGGGATTAGCTGGCTATTATCGGAAATTTATTGCTAACTTTTCTTCTATTGCATCACCATTAAATTTTCTGATTGAAGCGACATTTGGTTTGACATCAGTCTTAATTTTTCCAGATTTAAAACTTCCTTTTATTATCCATACTGATGCTAGTTATGATGGATTTGGTGCTATATTGTCCCAAGGTTGATGGTATTCTTAATTCAGAATCAAATAATGATAGTTGTAAAAAGGTTTTACGTCCAGTGACATATGCAGCTCGTACTCTATCTGATGGTGAGAAAATTATGGCACAACTGAGCTAAGGCATTACGCTGGACCGTTTTATACTTTAGACCATACGTTGAAGGTAGAAGAACAATTGTTCATACCGATCACCAGCCTTGTACTTCTATTTTCGCTGGTAGAGAACCGAAAGGTCACTGGGAACGCTGGGCATTAGATTAACAACCATTTAATTTAGACATCCGTTATAATCCAGGATCAGCTAATCGTGTCACAGATGCTTTATATCGTATACCTGCATCGTCCTTTGTTGAAGATACGACATTGTCAGATATTACGCCTATCAGTAGTAGTATGTATTCTAACGATTGTGCATTATGTACTATTATCAAAAGTGTATTGAATAGAAATGATAAAATTATTGATGAACAAAAGAAGGACCCCTTCATTGTTGAAATGTTTTCCTTTGTAGAGTCTGGAAAGCTACAAGAAAATAGTAAAAACAGGAACTTATTATAGAGCTTACGGCTTCAACTGGAAATTATTGATGGTGTTTTTGAAATTTGAACAATCTAAGAGTAGACGTTGGGTAATTGTTGTGCCTCAACATCTTTATGCAGCAATATAAGATGAAAACCATTCTGGCGATGGAGGTCATCCTGCAGAAGAGCGAATGTACCGCCGTCTCTGTTTGTATAGTTAGTGGTCTGGTATGAGAAAGGATGTAGGAAAAAATGTTAAAGCTGTGTTGATTATGCAGTTTTCAAGGGCTCTCAGCGTTGTCACAAGCCACCACTTCATCCAATTCCTACGCCTAGTTACCCATTTGCTGGTACGTCTATGGATTTATCTAGCTTCAACCAGCGTACACAACGTGGTAACAAATTGGCTTTTGTTATTGTGGATTGTTTTTCAAAATGGGTTAATATTGTACCCATTCCTGATAAAGAGAAGGAAACTGTTTCTGTTGTACTAATGGAAGTATTTTGTCGCTATCGCCCACAAACTCTGATATGCGATACTGGGAGCAAGTTTTCAAACAACTTACTGGATGAGATTTGTGCCCGTTTACAAATTACCCTTCATTCTACAACTTCATATCACACTCGTGGAAATCCAGTGGAACGTGTAAACCGTAAAATCAAAGATGCTTTACAGCGATTAGTTGAAGCAAACCCAGCTTATTGAGATTTATATCTATGTTCCTTCTTGTGGTCAGATCGAGCCACACCTCATTCCGCCACTGGTGAAAGTCCTTACTTCCTGGTATACAGTAGAGACCCTATATCACCCACACTGACTTTCTTAAGACCAGACAAGAGCCAATAATGTCGATCAAATTGATTATGCCAGTGAACTATATTTCAACATTTACGCAGTATTTGGAGTACAGCTTTTGAACGTATGGAGACTGACAAACAACGTTATAAAGACATTTATAATTGACAAGCAACTGCCAGTAACATTTGTGTTTGAGATCGTGTTCTGATTCGCCGTTTTGCCCTCAAACAAGGTCCGGCAGGGAAATTAACAAGAGCGTATGATGGTCTTTACCGAGTCATTAACATTTACGATACTGGTGCAGATGTCCCATATTTTCAAATGGTATTGACGACTCTGAAATACTCCGTGTGCATGTCGACAAATTGAGTTTGGCTAACAACAATTTACCTGATTTTTGGAGGAAAGATCTACGTCGCCGTAAGAAACGTCAAAATCTTGACATTGTCTTGACCGGAGCACCTTTATCCTCTCCAACGACACAGTCACCCTACTGGACTAGTCATGAGATAACCACGTGATTTGTAGAGTTTTTGAGTTTCTTTGAGAGAGTTTTGTTTGAAATATATCTGATTCTTATGTTATTATATGTATCATATGATATATGTGAATGTGTAATATTTTGATGTACAAAATATTTAACAATCAATTGATCTGATCTGGAGTGGATCTTCCTACATCAAAACCGGTGATTCAATTTATCAGTGCAAGTTTAACAAAACAACTGGACGTAACAAAGCATGTAGCACCGGTATATCACAGGAATCAAGAGCACATAATCTAGCATTCTTCAACCTTCTGAGCGTTAGTCATGGCTAGTCATGGCATGGATTCATTCACGGAAGATAGATTCATGCAGGTGAATGAATCTACTCTTCTGTAACGCAGACTATCAGTGAAGTAGAACCATTTTCTTTTTTATCCTGCTTTAAGCATTGTTATTGAGAATGCTTCTGATGTGGCCTGCTCGGCCAGTTGAACTTTCCAGGTATGGAGGTTTAGTGGGCCGATTCGATGTGTAAGACAGATCATCATTAACGATGAGTCCAACTGAGATGCGAAAGTTGAAGTAAATGTCAAAGATTCTCAACCATAGAAAAGGATGCTTTTGATGCAAGCTCTAATCAACTGAGGTTTAACTTGACCAGTGGCTGATGATGACGATTGTATCCAGTTTGAAGGCAGCGATCCAAGCAAGTATTCTACGCTAGAGAAATTCAGAATTGCTATTTAGGATGGTACATCCAAGATATTTTACATCGTTGCAGACAGGGAGAGCAATCAATTCCAACACTGTTCACTTCACAGTAATATCTCACAGTTTCCGATGTGCATCGCTTCAGTCTTGATTTATATTTGTTCAGATTTCGAGTTATTAGAGATACGTTAGAGATAACGAAGGTGTCGTCGGCTTATGCTATAGAGCAGGAAATTTTACTTCTGCACTTCTACTTGATAGTCTACGTCTCACGGTGAATGTATCCCGAGAATGAGCTGAACTGTACTTCTACTGCCTTAAGTCGAGAATGGCCACTTGATTAGGGTCCCTCAATCTCAACAAGAGTACATGGCTGAATAGTTTGACGTTATTTGACATTAGGCCAATCCCTCTTTGACTTTTTATGTCACTTTCATTCCCTTTCTTTGAGACAGTGACAATCGTAGAGGTAATAAATTGCTCTAGAGAGGCTGCAGATGCGTGCAAAAATAATGTTCCTTATAAGAAGAATAAAATTGGCAACAAGAGCTATGATTGTACCGACGCCAGGTGGAATATCATCAGGACCAGAAGCTTTGCCGCATATGACAGAATCACATTTGATTGAAAGCTCTTCGAGAGATATTTCAGTTCTTAAACTTTCATCATCTTGAATTGGCATATCAAGCTCTATCAAAGAAGAATACGGAGAAGGTGGACTTTTGTTCAGAACAGCAGATAAATGACGTTTGAATTGAGACAGGCGATTACTGATTGAAGAGGCGCTGACAAAAGTTCTTGCTTCGATCTTTCTTCCAGTCAGTTTGGCAATACCTTTCCATACAGCGTTGGTGCGACGTGCCTCATAGTGCTGTGATACTTCACCACCTATCACTCTGATGATCACTCTGATGGTGCTGTTTTGGTGATCTTCATAGTCTTTACTGAGTCTCATTTCGATTGAATGTAATTTTTCTGTGTCAGCGTAAGAATTTCTGGCAATGGATAGCTAGGACCGGAGGTTTGTAATAGTGTCACCGTCTTCAAAAGAACTTTTACTTTTTGCACTTTTGCGTGGGATAAGGTGTAGCATTGAGAGGAACACTTGATCAGCAGCTGATAGATCACTAGCTACGTATACAATTCTAGTTCGCCTTTATCTACGAGGCTTCGACTTGAAATGAGCATCTCGTCATACGCCAATTAATCACCCGCATGCCAATGATTTCCATCTCATCCTCTGGAATATATAGGGAATTTTCTCATGTTTTATACTTCCATTCCATGATGTACAACGCTTTTGAAATATTAAAGTCCTATCATATAACTAATTAAAACTGCCTGTATATACATTTTAAAATGAAAGTTAGCAACAGGAAACTATAAGGTTGTTGTTGACTGATATCATAACATTTTCACCAACAACTAATTGTAATTTCTTGTGTCCCTAACTTTCATTTTAAAATATTTTACAACGAAACTTTTAATCAATATATGAATTTTGAAACATGAAATAGATATTAAATCCAACTTAAATTTGAGCCGTTTCGATTAAAATAGAAAGAATCGTCAAATGTATGTCCGTATTTTATAGTCCAATTTTAAAGTCCACATATAGTGGCTGTTGCTTTACCCCGTTATGGCGATACCAATTATCTAAGAACTAATGTTCGTGCTCTTTTTTCTCCGGTTACTTTCTATCCGCGTTCGGTTTTTTAATTTATATCCGTATGTATGTTGTGTATCCGTATTTTAAAGTCCGCATAGTGGTTGTTGCTTTACCCCGTTGTGGCGATACCAATTATCCGAAGAAATAATGTTCATGCTCCTTTTTCTCTGGTTACTTACTATCCGCGTTCGGTTTTTTAATTTATGTCCGTATGTATGTTGTGTGTACATATTTTAAATTCCACATAGTGGTTGTTGCTTTACCCCGTTATGAGGTACTGTATATACTGTATAGGTTTTTTGATTTTGAAAAATTATGGATGCATTGATTCCTCATTAGTTCACCGATAGAATTCTAGTATAGCTAGGGTCATACTAGAACATGTTGACTTTCCCTTATGAAAAATGTTAACTGTGAGTATTGGTAACTTTTATACTGATTATCTGTGTAAGAGTGCTTTTATTCGGGTGGTGGAGGCAAATTAGCGCGAGTTTATCCGTCTAGGGATCGAAGGAGTAAGTACCAGTAAGAATCAATATCAATACTAAACCGTCTCATCGAAGGGTAAGGAATTCAATGATAATTAGAACGTCGTTTCCATTTCCACATCCTTATATCTCTGTTTAGCTGATATTCCTTGCCGCAGAACAGAGTTAATTTCGCTGTCTTTGATACTATATAGTATAACTTATAAGTATATATGCGTTCTCATTTAGTCTAACATCTCTAAATATAATCCGCTTAGGCACACGACCCCATAGAATTTCAATATAGAATTGCTTTCTGCTTTTAATAGCCCCACACAGAAAGCTCTACAATGTATTACGGACACAAGAATGTCTTAGAAAGGCCATTAGGAGAGTATCGCGGTACAGAAATTACACGATAGAAGAAAAAACCTCTAAAATATCATTTGACTATTGTTTTTTTGTAATATTTCTATTATTCATGTCATATAAAGATAAGACGTTTGGTAAAATGACCAGCCAACTACAATCTAATTCAGCGTGCAGACAGTGTGTTTATTATACTGAAAATGTGCTTTTGTCGGCTCTTCTCTTCTTTCGGAATGATTTGTACAACCCGTTTAGTTATCCATTTAAATGGGCGTCAGCTTTGTATATCAACGCGACATCACAAGTAGGGTTATGGGCAGGGCGAGCACAACACCAATTGACATCAAGCGGATTAGATAACGGATAAAACATAGTAGAACAATGACATAGACATGACAGATACATGAGTTAAAATCAAAGCAGACGACACATCTGTTCAGAAATGTAGACACGCCAATGGATTAAAGCTGAGAAGTAGTGTTTCACTAACTCATTTTAAATGGTATTAGGTCAGTCAATGATGAAATGTTTTGTTAACATATCAAATCCTATCCTGTGCCATATGCGTGTACAATGATAATTGCGAAGAAAAGAGCTTTGAAAGAGATTGCAGAGATAAATCAGTTGTGATACAGCCTACTATATCTATATAGAGAGGGTACTATGGCACGAGTTCAATTGAGTCTATAGAGTATACAATAACTTTGTATGATCCTGTAGTTACATTATAAGGTGGAAATGTAAACGAACAGCTGCAATATTTTGGATTCCAATGATGCTAAAAAAGATTTTTACACACGAAATAACCTGTCAATGCTGTGCGTTACACGACCCAGGCAAGTCGGTCACATACTAATGGATATGCTTATGCTAACTGGTATATTCATATGTCGATCAAATATATCCTGACGTAATTAATCAATCATTGATTCATAGTAGTCAGTCATATAGTAGTTCAATTTTTAAAGAGAGAAATTAAGTTGAAAGGAAAAGTTTGACTTTCAAAATTTTTTGTCTTTAACTGCACTAGAAAAGTGCCACGCCAGATTATCTACTAAATATCCATTTAATCTAGTTACAAGATAGAATCTGTCTAATTCGAAATGCATATAATATCAGCTAAATTGAAAAATTCAAATAAAGCAAATACTTTATTCCAGTATGATTCCATTGTATGTGTCTGTGCATTAGGATGCCGCAGTGAATGTATATATAATGTATACTGCCTTTCATGTACATGCTACACTGTCTTTTTAACACTAACCTAATCCCATAATAAGTCTCAATGTTCCCAAGGATTAAATCGTTAAAATCCTGAAATTGAGAAAGAAAAGTTAAAAATATCGGAAAGTCATAAAAACTATATATAGGAGAGTTATTGCAGTTTCAAGTTTCGTGTAAACATTTGTCAGTGTTGAATATACCTCAATTCATGCTAGAAAGTATACAGGTATGATTTTTTGAATTATTTCATCGATATTGATACTCATAATGCTTTTAACTGTCATGTCGTACTTTTATTACTACTCTGGGATAGGGCGTGGAATAATAGCGATCGGGAAATTTCGTTGTCTCACTATTTGAATATTTCAGGTTACAGTTATGGGGTTAGATTATTCCATCCTTTGCTCTTCAAGGTAATCAGTCACAATAGTGCATCTGTCAGCATCACTAATGACATGTATACATTATACTGAGTATAGGCCCAACTTCAATTTCGGATAACTCCACGCGGGACCACATTCTTCCTAAAGCATAAAGTCAGCTACCGACCTTTCAAAATTGAAATAAGAACCTTTGAAATCACCGCTCATGTTTAATTAACCAGCTAATATGCAGTTCTGAAAGTGAAACTACCTTGTTGTCTGAAATTTCTTGCTTGAACTGTTTCCAGTTAGTATATTGGGATAAATGCGTCACATGAGGAGGCCACATTGTACAATTACTACAGTACGAAGCTCCATTAAGAAATGATTTCCAATCATCAATCAGACATTTAATTCGTGTTCATACTACTAATCATCCTATAATTATAACAGCATAATCTTATATCGATATCTAAGTGAGTTTAAAATCGAGAAATATCATGTCATATACAATTCAAAGAAATTGGTGCTATCAGAGTTAAGGTCCATAATATAAGTTAACCGATACAAGTATTAAAACTATGTAGACATTCGTTTTCATACACATAACCACATGGTTTTGGTCACACTGTAACCCATAAATTTTACATTAAAAGTACATTAATATTATATACATGATTCACCGACTTACATGTATTCAAATCAATTTATCAATTTAGATTCAGCAGGAACGCTTTATAAAGACATCATTAAAAACTATTCACGTGAAGTAGGACATTCTTCAGCATATCAGAAAGTGAAAATATTTGTTATCCTTCTTTTTCAATACTTTCTGAAATATTTAGTTATGTTGAAAGCTTGTCACCGTCGAGGGAAATCGATACTACCGTCCGCACTACCGACCGCAGGCAGGGGTTGCCATTTTGAATATTTTCCATCGCATAATTTAAAAGCTGGCCCACAAAGTTTAACAAATTTCCCATTTTGCCACACTTTTTAAGTTGTTATGCATAGGAGTACAAAAGATGTTCGTGTGACAATGTTCCCGCAAAATGTTTATATGGACGCCCCCTCCCCTTCCCGGGTACTGAAAGAAATGCATTTGTAGCGTAGCAATATCCAATACAGGCAATAATAGTCTTTGTAATCGTACTTCCTGTAAATCTGTCTCCTTATGTAAATCTCTCTATTCGTTACAAAATGTGACGATCGTGGCTTTAAGATATATAAATCGTTACTAGCATAAATGCTTAAACGAGACAGTCATTGTTGAATGGTGATATATGTTCTTATTCAGATAACTACGATAGACGAATTTATTTATTAAAACGAGGCTTGATAATTCAAGAGGCTAGAGCGTATACGCCACATATCATCAGCAAAGCCATCGATCTAGATGGATGGATAGGGCTATCAGTTCTTACAGAGGGTTGCACATGGGTTAATTTCCCCCAGCTATTTGCCTGCTTTTATTTTGCTGTTGATGTTGACTTGTGAAGAGCACTTTTCCAATCGTTATTCGGGATTTTATTTCTGCAGCAATATTGTTAAATTTCTTTCGCATAGATAATATAATAATTTTATCAAGCTTTGTTAGAACTGTACGTACCAAAACTTCCTGTAGAATGAAAGTAACTTAAATTTTTTTACGAACACATGTATATGTATAAACAATGTATATGATGTATTATATACTATATATTTTATTAGAAAATACATTAATGAAGCCAACGGAAAGTCGATATTAGTTGAGAAACATTTCCCTCACTACGATCGCATAACAATCGCACAATCCACATAATTGCATCCATCGCGAAACATAGTCATATTATATATCAAGTCACTCGGAATTGCTAAAAGCCGCATCATACTTGACAATAAGTATCTAAAAATGGATTTATAGCAAATGATAAATTGTTTTGTAGCAATATAACTTCAACGCAAAATTATCAGGAAATGACTAAACCCGTCGCCCTTAGATATCTCGGCCGGTATAGTCACTGATTTTGCCTGTGTTGAGAATAAATTGCTGTATAATAGTATTGTGTAAACTGCAAACACAGTCAAATTGCGGGAATCGTGAAATTGACCGTGATTCCGATTTGGGATGTCCTGTTTTTCTGTCGATGATTCGTCCTGGAACCATGGGAACCTGACTTACTTTCGGTAACGTCGTAATTGACATACGCTGACCTCGAGCTCGTCTTTTTGAGGGAGTACGATAGTAAGAATTCCATGAAGGGTTACAATTTACAAATCATCATATTAAATGAATTTGTCTTCAATGTGTATCTTGATTCTTGAATTCTGGTAAAAAGGAGGAAATCGCATGACTACATGAGAACCATATGACTTAGCTTTGATTTCAAAAGTGGTGTAACCCCTAGCAAATAAAGTGACATGCCTCTTTCAATTATAGCAGGATTTTGAGTCAGAAATTTTAAGATCATATACTGAATAGCCGTCATAGTACTACTGTTTATACTATCTGGAATAGCCAGGCGATCTGACTCTATATTTAGAGACAAGTAACATTCTTGGTATCCTAATTCGCAGTTTATAGTTGGCTGGATTGCAGCAATTGTCTACTTCACAAACTTTACTCCTGTTTATTTTTGGTCTGTTTTGTTGAGAACTGGTGAAATAAGAGTAAAATAAACACCGATGGCTTACAAAATGGGAGACCGCGGCTCGATTTCCCGTCAGTGCACAAAATCCCTGGGGGCCAACTTCAAATTTGTTGGTATGCGGGGACTTGCCAATTATTGAGGGTACCTTTTCACGGTCTTTGAACATTTTTTTGCTACATTCATTTCAGAATTTTCAGAATATTCTGTATTTAACTATAGCCATCGAGTAAAGTTCATTGTAATTTCAATCAAGGAGACGTTTCGATATGCGACTGCTATCAGCAACACTCTATCTGATGCATGCGTAACTTCGAAAAGTGTGTCTTCTCTTAAACGGCACCTTAATAATATTGGTTTAAAAACTTATTGTATCCTGAATAGATAATTATTATTGAATATTGGTTGTATATAAAAATAAATATTATTACTGTATTGTAAACGGCTGTACGTAAGAGGGAGGTTTGAACCTTCCCTGTATTTGCCAACCAATTGTTTTTAATTGACAAAAATACATACATACATGCATACATACATCAGTCATTCGTGTCCGCCGCAAATGAAATTATATAGCTCGTGTTTATAGTTGCAGGATACGTAATTTACGAAGTAAAAAAAATATAAAACCTAGCACACACCGGTGGCCCATGAATACGTTTATAACAATGAAGAACTTTATAATTCTAACCGCTAGTTTTTCTGAAGGTTTAGACGTGGCATGCAATCAGTAAAAAGAGGGTGTATTAAAAATCAGTCCTATAAATTAATGTAACAATCTAGACTCTAAATTATGCTAACTACTCATTTGCTTTTACCGGAGAGCCCTACCCAGGCTTCCTATAGAAATAGAAAGGCCGTTGGAATTCTTCGGTAGGGCTATCCATCTGCTTCTGGTCTGGGGGTATTTTGCCCGGAAAAAGGGCGCGGCATTTGTATATTTGAGAGATTACTTAACCATTACTGATTACGATATGCATCATGCAACCGTACTGATTACGATAGAAATATGTACTAGGCGGTATAATTATGCACGTAAAAACATACTAGTAAAAACTATGTGTTGACTGCAAATTCAGTTACGGGATGATGAATAATTATATATAACTTGGAGTCTGTGAATAAATTTGCGAAATGAAAAATGATTACATATACGTGAGTTACACGCGAAATCTCCTTGAAACCCTAGAAGGCTCGAAGTACAATGTAAACAGTTTAAGCAAATACGCTATTGAAACTGACGCCAACATGAAACATTTCGCTGTCGAAATATCCCATCACAATCAACGAATATGATTCTTACTCCTATCAATTCATATTCCCGTTCATGTCAATGTTTTATCGACTTATCACATCCAATGGTCATGTTATTGAATTTTCAATGAAAGATATAGATTGAAAGAATTGAGTGTGTCAAACATGAGTTGAGATTGTTAAAGCCTCTTAACGTTTTGACATGAGCAGACAAAACCCCATGTAATTCTATGGAGTGTCGATTTTAAAGCGCTATTATAGACAATTTTAGATGTTTTCACGCGCAAGTTTGATCGAGATTAGAATTAAAACGTTAGTGAAAATCTGTGAAGAGTGAGAATGTTTGAGCTATAAAAGATAGCGCTAGCAGGGAAATTTTTAGCAATGGTTTGTTGCCATGGTGTTTGATGATGATTGACGTGTGAACCATGGTTTCAGGGCCTGAGTTGGAGGTAACAAAAATTTCATCATTTTGCAGCATTTTATGAGTGAAACATATCGACTTCACTTCTTCCAAAAAAGTCAAGAATTCCAACCAAGGTGATTACACTACAGCGACATTTGTGCTAGACAGTCTCGTCGACGCTGACTAGAAGGTTGAGCCATGATTATCCCCGCCAGGAATCGTTGTCGGCGGTAAGAACACGAACGATGTCGACCAAGACATTGTAACCGTATCTTCACAGCAGCAGTAGCAAGCGGAGTCAACAACGTTATAAGGCATTTTGGCAATGGCCTCACAAAGGGTTAGTAACAGATCATCCATTGTTGAGCCATCGTCCACTTAAAATCAACTATCATCGCCCTTGTCGGATTGATATAATATGAATCACATATTTTACCTATGAAAGACTTCTCAACTCGCAACACAGTGCATTTCCAATGTTTGACATTATGAAGCAACTCTAAATTTATCTATACATCATTGTGAGCGCAACAAATTGTTGCGATTATTATTGTGTTCTTCTTTGAAGAAAGTATTGTTTTATGATGTTGTAAGAAGCGAGAGAGGGAGAGAGAGAGTCACTGTAACCTTTTGACTGTTTACAACTGCAATGATGACATTGCAGATGATGGTGATATCATTCACACAAGCTAACTCATCTAAACATATTTACATCGTACAGATTGATTTACCTGTATTTTATGAAAGGTGACTTGATTCTCTCGACAGGTCACAACGGCTTTAGCTTCTCTGTACGCTCTTCCGCTCAGCGCCACTACAGCAAATTTGTCTTCGTCGTCTGGTGTTGGTATGCATCATTTGAACGCTTTACAGCCTACAACAAATCCAGTGGCGGCTGTCGACTCACAAGTTTCAAGTTTGAATTCAATATGTGGCACGCAATCTTCCAGTGTTTATCATCAATCTTCGCCGGCATCTCTACCCTCGTCATCTGACAATCAAATCAAACAGGACAAAGAGACAATCTACGGGTAGGTGAAGTGACTTGCTCGTTGCCAAAGTGTAGACAGCCTTGGTAAGCTAACAAAGAGTTGACATGACAAGTTGTGAATGACTGTTGTAGATTTTCGATGCTATGTATAAGAGCGCTGGCTGTTGGCCCCTCTTGTATATGTTCAATCACGATTTTTTATGGTTTGTTTGAAATGCTGTCAAAAAGTTGTTGATAACCTTCAATCATACTATATGTTGTTTTACAAAAATCGTAACAAACCCATGATTCCTTAGGAGTATGACTTTAAAGTCGATTTAAAATCAGTTTCTCGGTGAAAGTTATTCGATTGCTTCCTCTTATCAACGTTAGCCTATTGATTGCTGAAAATGACATTTTAAAACTGTATAAACCGGCATAGCTATGTGTCTATCAGACGGCTGGACGAAATTCACATCAATATCACGTTTTTCTACGCTCATTTTATTTCCTGTTTTATATTATTTTAGTCATCCGTTATTCCCGTTACTTGCTTTAGTATTCGAAAAGTGTGAACTAGCAACATGTGTACCGAGGGATCCGAATACTGTTGGGACAGATGTATGTTCAATTCAATCTTTCGACGAGGATATACAAGCATTCTCAAAGCAGGTAAGCAAAAGATTATTTTGTGGGGAATTGAAAAATTTGGAATTTCACACTTGGCATGAAGTCGTTTTCACAAGCAATTGTTACTTTCTATTGAAGGTTTTATTACATCGCTTTTTATTTGCTATATTATTGGACGCATTGCAATGGGGAATAAATCAAATAATATTTCTGTGTGTGATTTATAAGTTTTAAGTATGTTTTTCGCTCATCATGTTGAATTTTAGCAGGTTTTTGAGTGTCAACATAGTCTATGTTTACTTTCTGTTAGTTAATTTTTTAAATAATTCGCTCATGCAAAGACAAGAAAAAACTTTGGTAGTATTAATTTCGTATTAATTTGCTGAACAATTAATTGCGGATTAGTAGCATAATATTTTTTATCAAACCTATACTATTCGTTCTCGCTAGTTTATTATTTTAAAACATTTTTTAAAAGTTTATTATTTTGTCTACTCGAGAGAAGTACGTACTAAAGCTTTGAACAATTTTTAAAAGCTCAAATTACAATTTTTCAGCTCCTCCACAACAACCGATATCTTCATATTTCTAAACAAAACAACCTGACACCTTAGTTTTGGTATTTGCCACTAGTTGAACGATTTTTGATTACTTTTGAAATATAGTACGTTCCTTTTTATTATGTAATTAGAGAAACTATCATGATAAAATGAGCAACAGCGTTGAGTCGCCAACTCAGTTGGCTATGTGATGTTTATTTGATATTTCAGACCAAAATGTTAAACCACAAAAATGAGAAGCTTCAGCTTCAATTTACATTGCAACCTTAGTTGTGCTGCAACTATGGAGGAAGGTATATTTTGTTTTCGTTTGCGTGTACATAGTACACTATCAACATTTTTGCATCAAACTGACCGCAATTTGAATCTCTTCTGCAAATAAGTTGTTATACATGTGATTTTTTATAGCAACAGTTAAAAGTTATCTGCATTTTCATTTTCATGTATTTTCTTGCAGCATTGTTAAATACTTGCATTATAAGTTGAAAAGGGGAAACGTTTATATCACATGAATAAAAAATGTATTTGTACTGATCATTCAAGCTCTGATTTAACTTCAGTCGTCATCACCATTGTTTAATTGCCATCCAAAATTCAGTGATCAAACGTCGACTTTATGGAATTATATATGTTTATATGAAGCTTATTAATTAGTTCACGAAATTCAACGCAGTATAAAATACCCTGTGATAGTTTTCGGATAAGGGGAACATTTTGGCCCGGACAAAATAGCCTGAAAAATATAGGCGTGGCATTTTCGTATTTTGCATGCGAGACGATATCAAACGTGAGGTCAAATTCATTGCGATATCGTACAAAACTAAGTTCAATCATCAATATATTTATTCTGTATGTACACATCAATGTTAACATCTATTTATTTTATAAGAGAAAAAATCATGTAATCGGAATGTTATTATAATTTTGTCTGCCGAAGAAAAAATAGTGATGCCAGTTATGTTGGTTTACATGCAGAGTGATGCTCATCCCGTGATTCATATGGGCAGTGAGCCGCATAGTCAGCAAAATGCTCTTGTTCTATCTAGCCTGGCCAATAGGAACATTTTGAGATCTCGTCCTACAAGTATCGATATTTTGACTATGTAAGGCAACCCCCTAAAACGAAAATCAAAATACTCTTGCAATGAAAGTGTAAGAACTTTTGAGACCTTATGATTGGTCATCGTTGTTTGTTGATGATCTTAAATTTACAAATGTGTACAACGTACATCACAGATACTATAGACGCATATAAAAAAACACCTGTTTTACACTCAGTACCCGATTAAATTCAAACTTATCTATTAATGAAGTCAATTAAGATCAAACTATACAGTATTAACATAAGAAATTAATTTAACTTCCCGAAATAAGAAGAATAATTATGAACAAAACCAGAAAAATAATTGTATCTAAAGAAGGAGCAATTTAATCGTCCGTGACTAACGCAAAATATAATGAATATGCGTAGTTCAATGTAAATTTATTGAGAATATATTCTACAAAATATGATTCCACGCACATTACGAAAACCCAAACTACGGCTGGCCATAATTGATTCTTTTCAGCAGCAGCTGCAAACCCTGCATACAATTGTAAAATTTTCCTTTGCTATAGTGCTTCGTACCTTTCAACCAAACTTTCTTGTTGGCAAACGATACCTATCCCATCAATTTCATCACCATCACCCCATAAACATACCATCAATTTCGCCTATCATATTGATCCTTAACTAAACGAGAGAAATTATTTTGAGAATGCACTTTATCAAATTATAAGAATGTATGCAGGCAGACCGTACACTGATATTTAAAATGTACTATTTTAAGAAGTACTTCACTTTACATTATTTAATCAGGCTTCTTTCAGACAGAACAAATCTGTCAGTCAATACTGTTCTGTCTCCTTCAGAAAATTACACCGTCTACAAATGCGTGTATGTGTATACATTTGTAACAAATTGAAATAGCTCTCTAGCAAAGGATTGATTTCGTATTTTATGTTATTTATTGCGGTATTTTGAAATGAATTTTGTGGTAGCGCTTTATACCCTCCCCCTCCCCTCATGAAGGTGTGCCTCTGATTAGTTACCATGGCAATCTATGTGTAAACGTTTGATTAACATCGTGACGGTAGTTAGTTAATAGTAAAATTGTTACGGATGTATTTGATCATACCAATAATTGTTACGTAAATGGTCGACTCTTCAAGCAGATGTCGTACAATCAAAATGTAACATTTGTTGTGGCAAGGTGTTAAGTACAGGAAACCCCATTTGTGTTTTATAATAATTCTCTAATGTACGCAATTGATGTCGTTTGTTGACATTTTCTTGTCATCGCTATTTCGAGGCCATGGTTGAGACTGGAGCTTAAAATTCAGAATTTAGAAAAAGTGAATGTTCTCAAAAGTTGCAAAGCCCTCCTCCTTAACTCTCAGCTTATCTCAACTATCTCCCAAGATTTTCCAAGTGTCTTTAAACAGATTGTACGTACGGTCTGCAGTCTGCACATAGAAACAGTACCAGTTTCAGCACACAGTAATTGAGAAGAACCGTAGCAGGAGTCAGGGAGTGTGATGTGATTCTACATTTCTCATAACAGCATGTATTGACTCTATACGTGGTAAATTAGGTAAATCAGGGCTTTATTCTTGGCAATGAATATTAATCAGAGTTGTTGATATTTATAATGTTTCTACTTGCACGCCAGCCGCCAGGGTCAAACCACGTTAGACTTTCGTTTGAGTCGTTACATCTTGTGCAGCTCTGGTAATATTAAGTAGTCAACTGATTCCCGCAAACATCGTCAACTGAATTCCACGTGGCTGCATGTTCACTATTGTTAGAATTGCCTCAGCATTGTCCTATCAATATTTGTAAATTGTTTGGGAAATGGTTTAAAATCGTTGAATTTAATAACATTGAACATGATAAACGTTATGTTCTTTATCTTCGTTTATCAATTCTGTATATGTGCATTTCACATAAATACGGAAATGCCCTATCTAATATAAATGTCAATGTTTTTTTGGTTTTATATTATCTTGTATTTATTTTTATAATCGTGCGTGTTTATGCTGCTGACATATTTTTAATCCTATCAGTTGACACACATGACAACCGTCAATTAAATCAGTTTGACATTAAGTCATCAGTTTGGCATGAGTTTATGGTATTATCACGAATCTCTCGTTGCTCTATATAAAAGGTGGTCTTGGGTTTGTTGTTTTAGAAAGGTTCGAATTTCTCGTAACCATCTATTTGTAATTCTTTTGTAACTTTGATTTAGTTTCGCGGAGACAAATCCATTTTCACGGCCGATGTTGATCTGGATAGTTTGGTAAGTGATTACTATTTTTGCTATGTAGATACTTTGATATGTCATTTATATGTGTGGTGGTATGGTTCGCATTTAAGGAACTCGATTTACCGCATGAGAGTTAGTCAGTATTGTTGGTACTCACTGATCCCTGCCAGCGATTACGAAGAAATCATTTTTTTGAGGTTTATATCTTGTCGCTTTTAACTGTTACCGACAAACGTTTCATGACAGAATCTGTTGTCTTTTTCGACATTTGTCGACATGAAACTGTCAAAAGTACATAAGGCTGTGCCGGGCGGGCGGGATAGCTAGGTGAATGATAAACGACGCTCTCAGCTCATGTATCAAGCCCATATGTTTGACTTATTAGTTGTCCTTTTGTTTTGCACCTCTACAGTATTTTGCCACAGTACCAGAGTTGATTTTGAAATTTGACCATTTGGTCCGCCATTTGGTTACTAGGATCTGTGCTACAGTGACCTTTTTAAACGATAGAGTCAGTATATCAGATCAGTTTCCACAAACGCGTATATTTTTTTCGTAATAATAGAAAGTCGCGCCAAACTATCGCATTGCGTATTCTGCTTATCCAAACCACTTCGTCTATTATCATCATTGTTTACTTAATCTAACAAGTAATGTGAGACTGACTATACTGTAATATAATTTAATTGCGCACTTTCTATTTGTAAGTCTATGATATATATTATAGTGGCCTCTTTTCACATAAGAGCATAGTGGAATTACCGTAAATACTGATCTCAGACGTGACATTCATTGCGTATTAATTTCTACAGGGTACCCAGTCTACCGTGACTACATTGATTGAGTTTAGGGAAATCTCAGTGTTCTGTAATTTCAGAGAGTAGTTGTTATAATAAAAACAAACTGAGTGAAGATGAAGACGATACCTTAAGGTTGTAATGAACTTTGTTTTAGGTAGGCGTATCTGTTATATCGATTGGTATTCAATTAACAACACGTGTATTATATTTAACAGACAAGACATCATCACTATGCTAAGTCTTGCATTATTGAAAGTTGACATGTATGATCTCTTTGATAGTTCTCATCAAACTCTACACTTTGCACGTGGTATAGTACATAAGGTCATTAAACAAAGTCCATTATACACCTAATAATATGATCATTGTGGTGGATATTCACTCTCTAATGCCTGCTTGTTGCTGATTCTTATTAGGCCAGAGGAATTAGAGCAGTAGTTTCTCGTCAACGCCGGCCATTAGTTTTTATGCTTCGTCAACAATGGCAAAATTAATCATTGTGTGACTGTGATTTCAAATCCTCAAATTGTTGCTTTTTAAAAAACTATTTATATTTGTTATACAGTATGAAAGAAAGTATGATATGCTTCTACATAAAAGTTAGATTTTTATTTGCATCTAGGTATCTTCTTGTTATTTGTATTTGTTTGTAAGTGTTATGGATATCAAATATAATTTTATTTATCTTCAAACACGAAATCAAACCTCGAATCACAAATAAATATTCTTGTGAAATTGTATTCTCTCAGTGTGTATGATGCGTCCAGGCGTCTTCGGTGGAGTGAGTGATATATTGTCTAAGTCGCCGCCTACAATCCGAAATTCTAGGCCACCTTCGTAATATGAATTCCATAGTTGGCTAGGTGACTATTTTGCTGGCTTTAACGAGGTTTGATCTATTTTTGCTTTGACAATTTAGAATTCCATTCGTAACAATCCATTCTGTTTACAGACTCACATGTTCTCTGTATTGACGAGATCCATAATTGACATTGCATTGTGAGTAGCTGCGGCGCATCGTTGCGCATTGACAATCAAGGCCTATCTGCCATGAAATCTGTTGAAATTGATCTGCAGTGTCTCGGCTGAGATCAACAAAGAGCGTTTAAAATCATTGCTCTCAGCGAAGAAAGCCATTCATCTAGAAATAAAGGAGTGGTATGGGTGCCTTCGTTAGGGCGACACCGTCTACATTACTTATTAGATCCATAATTACGCATCGTCTTATTAAATCCCACGCCCATGTCTATATGCAAATTTTGTTGATTTTTAATTTACAAACGTTTCAAATGACATGTTTCCTCTCATTCCTGTGCTCTGATTTTGTGTGGTTAGACTGAAGAAAACCATTCGTCAACAGTCCATCATCATCGTCACTTTGTGATACTACAATAACATATTTTGAGTTTTATTTTGCCTGTTTCAAAACTCTTTGCTTGGTTTCTTGTATAAACACGTGTACATACTGTTTTATTATTATGGTAACACCGATAAATGAAGCAATGTGGAATGAGATGTACTTTCATGATTGGTCACACAATCAATACAAACAACATGTATACGTTTTACTTTACATACAGTATCCACTACATCTTTGTCTGTCAACAACCTGTCATCCTCAGAGTCAGTCCTATAAAATTGAACAATTACTTTAGTAAGAGGTTTTACCAAACAAAGGGTAATTAGTACTAGGGTAATGGCTAGGATTAGTAGCCGCATTTATTTTTTGCTTGTGAATTACCACTAGCATTGTGTGGAGTTGATGTGTGAACCTGACGTGCACGGGAATCCAAGAAGGATGAATCAAATACGTTGCCACACCTTGGTTTGCTTTCAGTTTCAAAACGTCGTCACTCCGGTTAAGACTCTTGTTCCCTGGCTATTGTCCATGGACATGGTTAATCTTGTAACCGGCTTCTTCACGTATTTCGTTAATGATAAGGTCTTGTTTGCTTTCGAAAGCACGTAATCCTTCTCCAGACAGGCATCATTTATCCGAATTAGAACGTAAAATAACAAACAAATGGATTTGGTTTAATGATTTACCAAAAGGTATTTCAATAAATACACCTGTCAGAACGTGATGTGCTATTTTATATTAGAGCCTTCTGATAAACCTTGAAGTAGACTAAAGTCAACACGTCGTTATTTGACCACATACAAACCACAAGGTATTAACCAGTATATCCGGCTGGAAGTTCTGATCAAGCACTGATTTCCTGTAATCTTATTTTCAAATTTCCAAAATTGATTCCCCTCTCTTCTTTACAATGTAATGCACTTGGACAGGATATTTTTAGATTAACAGTATCTTCTGTATCCTTGGGCAAGGCTTACGCCAATGACTCTGTATATGAGGTGCGAGTGTAATGTGTTTACTGTGTTAACATTTTCGTCTAGAACTGCGTGAGAGTGGCTTTTGCAGGAGGGGCATTCTGAATGTACTAATCCCTACATACTTCTTTGTTTCCCTTGACTTTTTCCGTGAACTTCTTCAATCTTATTCGAACATCCCATTTTTCTGACTACACCCTTGCACAGATGGATGAGAAAACATATATAAATACATGTGGTTGCTCAAAAGAATACGGTGGTGAAGAAGTACGAGAAACGTGTAATTTCCACGATGTATGTCTCCATACATGACGTTGTCTTGAGAGCTCTTGGCTTCGCGTTCTCATAAATTTCCTTTGGGCACATGCTATTTGACTATTGCTGTTCCGTATGTATAGATCTTGTAACAAATCCACTCCAGAACTTGGCGCCAACAAGGATTTATTGACGAAAGAGATAATGCTCATATTTACAACATTTAAATATCGTTTAGTTCAATCGAGACATCATTTTCAATATTATAGCCTTGGGCATATCGCTGAATCATGTTCATATTTGATCCAATGATGAATACCTTCGCCGTGTGTTGGCATTATACGTTGGGATCCTGGGAGTAACTTCCATTGCGCTTCGACGGGGTATTTCAAATAGAACTTTGAGAAGATGACCATAAAATGTTTTAGATCATGAAAAAGATACCCCAAATATTTTTTTAAAAAGGACATATACCCCTGAAAATGAGAGGGAAACTTTCAATGGGGTGAAACAATATACGCTAGGTTAAAATGAAATTTATTCATCAAAACTATTTTCTCGTAAAGCAAACCCTAAACATTTTTTCTGGTAATTGAAAAAGGTACCCTCTAATATTTGCATCATGGAAGCTACCCCACCAATGTTGACACCTTCGCTTAATGGCAACGTGGAATCTCCTAGACTGGCTCAAGTCCCGCTTTCTTTTGATGCCTCATTTTCATATTGGAAAGCGATCACTTCCCAATCCATCAAGATCGGCATAACACAGAAGTGAGACTTGAGCAAGTCAAGGAATCTCCAAGTGCTGGAGTTATTCGAAAAGAATCGTTTAGTCCTAATTTTTCCTATGTCTGCCACCCTTTACTGATCAGTTTAGCAATACAATGAACTTTAAACTTACCAATTTTAATGCACTGGTAGCTCAGTGGCAGAATGTCCGGCACTTTGTGGGGGTTAGATTCCTCGTCGGTGCCCACAAAATGACATTTTATTTTTTCTTAGTATTCAGTTGTATGTTTGTTGGTGTCCCAATAAACAAGCATTTATGGGCTGTCATGGATGGTCTGTAAAATGTAACATTATGTGAAAGTAAGGCGTCCTTGCTGATTTCCAACATTTTAATTGGGCTTTATGGGTAATAACCAACAGATATTTGATTTGAATATTTATTGCGTTACTGTTAGATTCATTAAAGTCATGATGTCCCATATTCGAGTAGGTTTGGAACAGAAGGGCCAAATTTCCCTGCTGCTACGTTTTTTTCAAGTTTCACAATAGAATTTAGACCGTGTGCAGCACTTCTTTATTGTACTCCAAGACTAATTTTGGGGCAAAGCAAGGGGCTTCCAAGGCACCCCCTTATTCACTGCAATAATCAAACATGTCAGGATAATAATAATTTTGCGAATATGTTGCGTGAAAACTTTCATTTTGAAAACAGTTGCTGACTTGCCTTCCTTCAAACAAATTTTTTGGCTGAATCAAAGCGCCTCGCTTTCAAAGGCATAACCCATCTAAGTAGCCCTAATTATGTATTACAATTCTGACTGTTTTAATGCTTTATGGATATTGGAATTAGCTATTCACACACTGTGTATGATATATTTAATTCCAATAAAATCTATAAAGTACAGGTAGGGGACCTAAAAGTTTAAGGACTGGATTATGATCATTTGGGATTTCATACTTTCTATCGTTTGAATATGATCCATGTCATTCTGCTTCAAAGCCTGTCAAATTTATTAAATGTTGGGAACACTCTTTTGGAATTATGAGGCATTTTATATTCATTTCCTCCTTCTCCAGATTCTTCTAGATGGATATTATCTTCGCATATTCAATTTTATTTTTCATTGGGACATTTTGGTCTACTTTTGTTATTATCTATTCCTTAGATGATTGAAGCCATCAAAGTATTACGTTTTCATCTCCTAGAACTGGAAAAGGTAATTAATCTGCTTTGCTATTCGCGCCTATCCGGCGATTTGGCAGGAACAGTGTAGCTACGTCCATGGTATCCATTATTATCCAGTTAAACGTTAATGTTAAAATGTTATGTTAATGTTACGTAAATGTTAAAAATTTCCTATATATATAAAAAAAAAAATAAAAAAAAAAAGCTATAGGTCTAGGCATGTTGTAAATAAGAATTATTATCCAGTTTGACGTGCGATCCATAATGGCTGCGTGGACGTAACTGCATTGTTTCTGCTAAATCGCATGCGGGCCTCAATAGAGTTACTGACGATTTTTCAAATTCACCACGCAAATTAAGTTGAACCTAGTGAGCACCCGTCGTCTAGCAGTGATAGATTATTAGTACAGTCCCGGGGAGAGGGTAACACCAGCTTTGTATTGATTGGGGGTTGCCACTTTGAGAGAACGTGAAGTACCCAAAAAGTTTCGACAATCATGTAAATGCTACCCAAAAGTCACTCAAAGATATAAGTATTTAGTCAGATTTTTAATGTTTATTTTCGAATTTCTTCAAATTTCATAGTTCTCTAGAAAGTCAAAAAGAGAGTCTATAAAAAATCCCATATTATCTGAAAAAAAACTACCCAAAAAGTGCTTTCCTCATCTGGAATATGGTCTATTTCGGCCGATGAAAGGATTCTGCTATTTAAATATTGGTAGATGGTAACATGGTGATTCTTAATGATGAATTGGTCTGCTGTATCTAATGATGAATTGATGTGATGAATGCAATCTGCTTGAATAATACTGAAATCTGCATCTGCAGTAGACGTGTGGAATATAGAATAGACAATATAGAATTAGTTTTTCTACTATATAATCAGAAATTTCCACTGAACTAAAAGATTTTCAAAATGAGGCCCATAAGGCCACAATACGATCCTTGGCTTAAAACTTCAGTCTATTTCATCGTGTATGTTCGTCTTCTTATGCCTCTGACTTACTTTGTCTCTTCCTACCTTACAGCCGTCCGTTAATTTATTTCTCACGGACTACCATCTTTGGTTTCTATTGTATCCCATAATCCTCTTTTTCTCACGGAAGAATTTCAAAATAAATCTGACGGTATTATACTTTTTAAATTTAATAATCGATTATAGTTTCGATAATTTGAAAATATCATTAATTTTGTTTGATATCTATTCTTCCATTACAGTTATAAACCAATTGTGTTTCTCTTTCCTCTCTATATTGAGAACTATTTTTAGTATCGTCAACCACTTGAGAGGTTTGTTCTTCATTCTTGAGTTCTTGAGAATTCTCACATGAAATCGTACAATGATCTTCCCTCGATAATATGATTCTACAAAATATTATCTATTTTATAACTTTTGAAAATAGCTAGTATTGTTTATGATCTGGAAAACCATAACATGAAATGTCGTATTGGTCATCCACTGCACCAATCTAAGTTCATCATAAAGTATTCTTCAATGTCAAATCTATAAGTATTAGCTAAATGTTTGTAGCAAATTGATTCACATATACTGTATATATCTCTCACCTATAATGCGTATTACTTTACATAGCAATAACATCAAAGTATGCCAATTATCATGTCATGCTAAATAAGGACATATATGTTCAATACTCAGGTCGGGGGTAAGTCCGGAGGGGGACTTCCATACATGGGATGTACGCTACGGGGACGTGTCATTTTCAAGGGGTGCCCTTTCCAGATTCTTTTGAAATTTTACTGTGTCGATTTAGAGATTATTAAAATTTTTGGAGGTTTTCCTTTGTTTTGCTCTTGAAAACATGAAATTTTAATATCTTCATTCTCACCTGTTGTGAAAATTTACGGTTTTCCTCTATTTTTGAAAATGGCGCACCCCCGTCAAAAAATTACCGAAGTACCCTAGCTGCAGCTTTCCCCTCCCCCGGGGTTTGGGCATTTCATAGAACTCAATGTTCAAAATTTTGCTGCTTCGTTTTAGCTTTGAATTTGACTTTTGTTGCTGAAAGAATTGTAGAGAATATTTTGATTGAAGCGAATTAAATAATTTTCAGGGCAATACAGTAGTTGCAAAAATCCCGAACATGGACCGAAATATTTCTCGGTGTTCCAGTTGTAGACTTTATATGACTGCATTATTATGGCTATAGACAATTAGAATTTTGAGCTAGTATGTGTACTAATATATATATGGCCGTGCCGAGAGAGGTGATTTCAATAGGGCTGTCTCTCTGGGTATGTTTGATAACCAGTTCGTTTTCTGTTAATGGTTATCAGGAGATCAGTAGTTTATGATTAACAGAGTAACACCCGAAGAAGTTTACCGCAACCCGTAAAATTGAAATGAATAACATAGATAGGACATGTAGATGAGTTATATTGATAGTTAATTATAATATAAGTTGTTATAATATAATATTTATTTATTAAAAAAGAAGTTACACCAATGCCCTCCCCTCAACTCATTTGGAACTTGCGGCATTTATTGTTCTAATTTTCGCTGATTACATTTTGTTCGATCTATTTTATTTTCCGATTTTTCCGACTTGAGAGTATTAATTTAGAAAAAATCAGTTAAATCGATTAATTCTGTTTATTAATTATTTCTTCAATAGATTTAAACTTATATGTCTCAACTAAATAGTGTGGGAACGTTGTTAGTGTTGCTTTCCCTGATTTTCTACGTAAATGTACAATTGATGGAGAAGAATACCGAACGGATTGGTTTATTGTTAAAATCCAACACAATCCATTTACTCGATCTATGATCGATTTCAAATGGAACATTTTCTGTCATATTGAAACAATTACATTTTTGCAAATAGAAAGATATTTTCAAACTGTCGTGTATATCATTCAGATCATCTTGTGTTGTTCTTATACAGCCATTTACTTTTTTACTTATTTTATTTTTGTGTTATTTCGATTTGACGTCCGTCAAATGTTTTTACATTAAATCTTACATGGAGCAATTGTCTTCAGAAATCTGTTAAAGTTGTCAGCGAGTTGTATTTCATACTGAATTTATTAGTCTTCAGCTTTTCACGTGTAAGATTGTTTCGACATTCATTTGTAAGCTAATTTATCCGTGGTAACAACTTCAAAGAACGAGAAAATTTGTCTGAGTTTGAAGTTACACTATTAGTAAGTCATGCTTTTAAATTGTATTCACTTAATTTCACTGTTTATCGTCGTGTGCACGCGCCCTAGTGATCTGGACAGTGGCCTCCAGGCAGACTAAATCTATAGAAGTATATACAGCGCGTTGAACACGTTGTAAACATCGTCTGGTTTCTAACAAAAAATCACATGCAAGTCAAACGTAAACACGTCGTACATAGATTCTTTTCTGCTGTAAATGTTTGTGTCTGGTATTGAGTGTTCGCCTGTGGCTTGTTTTCCTGTCCTGTCTAGTTAGACCAATGGCCCTGTCTAACCAAAGAACTGCATGAAATACTTGGCGTTAACATTTGAACAGTCGTGTTGTTCCAACTCTTGTTGTTGTACACAGACGGATGTATAACGATGCCAGGTTTGAATTGCTGATGATATTTTGTTGATATGCTCACTTTGATTTGATAACCTTGTCAATCATTATGTCATTGATAGAGCAATTGATATCGTTTTATAATCTATTGCATTGCATGGTAACACATATAGTTTTATGAATTTATAATTTATGGGTGTGGCCGATCGTTTTACTCTTTAGTGCCTTTTAGAATTTAAAAAAATTCGTATGATCAGTAATAAAGTAATTTTAAATGTATCAAAGATATTTTGGTTTGACTTGTTTTTATTGAAAAATGTTATATTGTTATTTAGATTTTAATTCTTATGTATTCTTTTTCTTCCAAGGTTCACGAATTGTGTGATAATTTTTGTAAGCGTTATATTGCCTGCCTCCGTGGTAAAATGCCGTTGGATTTAGTTCTTGAAGATGGTGAAAAGAAAGATGGGAGCCCTGTTGACCATCGCTTGAAATCTGATGATGATAACGATAACGATTCATTACCCAGATCACCACTCCCGGTTAGTTAAACTATTAACAATTGTCCATTATATAGGTCCAAGTTGGCACTGTGTAGTTTACACAATCATTTACTTAAACCGTAAGCTAGTTATCTATTATGGCACCTGCATAGCAATGAGAAATATTCTATTCACTTTGATAATCTTCAACCTGGAAATATCAATGGCTTATTAATAGCCGTCGTGTCGTGATTGGTTAAAATTTTATTAATTTTAAAAAAGGTGTCAAAGTCTTCGTGCTGCATATACATAATATCTTAAACTATCGGAACACAAATATTGATATTTAAATTAAACTCAAATCGCGAGAGCTAGCACTTCAATCACTGACATCATTAGAATGATTGAATTGATATTTTGAGATTAAGAACTTACTTTTCATTTTCATTGTCATTGTGGGTGTCTAGACATCCAAAACTAATAGAGGACGTAGACTAGGTCAGAGAAGGGGAACAAAGGGTGTTTCGTGTAACTACAATGCTATTTTATTGCTAAATGTGATCCATCCGCCTAGCAGAGTTTATTTGATGTGATGAAGGCGATATTGCCACTGACACAGTCGCAAACGCTTGGTTGTTTAAAACACTTGTAAGTTGGTTGTGTTGTCTTCCCATCTGATTAAATTGAAGCTTTATCTTGATTACTCACTGACCTCTTTACTGGTCTTTGTCCTTGACGTTTGTTCATTGAGCTATATTCAATCCTGTCATAGCTTTGAAGGCTTCTTTGCCATAGTTTGATTCATAAGTTGATGGTGTTTTGTAATTTATGACTTCTCTTGAAGCGATTCACTTGATTGCCTGGGTTATCTACCAACGCCATCTCTTTTCAATCGGTTCGATTGCTTTCATGATAATATCGCACCATTATCAGATGATATGTGGCATTCTTGAGTGCATAAAATGTCGCATCGAATAGAATACGGCGTAGTTATCTCTTTATTTCAAATTTATACTTCGCCTTCATGACTTTTAAATAGTGAAAACGACGACTTTGAACCGACTGTGTGTCTGATGAAACAGACATCCCTGAAAGACAACTTGGCATTTTGAAGCAGCATTGAACATCTAAGTGCGTTTAACAGCCCACCTGATCTGTGATTTTACGGTACAGTATTACTTTACGTGGGTTTAATATTTGCATATGGTGTTTTATTATTTCCATATACATTTGTAAGATTTTTAACTAGTCTCAGGCAACGTTTCATAGCAATAAGCGTTATAGTGAAATTGTTTTAATGATGAAATAATAATTTCTCCTTGTGTTAATAGTTACATTTCAAAGTCCTTTGACATATTACAAAGATTTACTGTGATTAAAGTTTCAATTTGTGTATAACCAGATTGATATGTCTAAGAAAATGAACTCGTAAATGAAGACGGTATCGCCCTACCGAAGGCGCTCGTATCACAGTATAGGTAAACCGTTTTACATTTATGCGATAATCCATTATTCGACTGCTATATAGTATAAAGAGTGTTTCTATGTTTTCTTTGCTAACATTGCTGACATTTTTTTAGTTATATGTATTTATTAGCGCGAACGATGAATGATGTTTTTGTAAAATGCCTATATATAAGAGTGAGGGTTTGGCAGTAGAAGATTGTCCTACACCGTCCCCCACCCTTCATTATTTATTTCGTGTTACCTTTTTTTTGCGACACAATTTGTCTTGAATTATTATTTTTCACAGCTATGAGATATGATCTAGATGAACTTCGATGTATTCATTGCTTATCATTAGTTTCTATCAGGATTCTGTTTGCTATCCCTTTTTAAAATCGAATTTCCAGACCCAGGCCTGGGCTTGTCCAGAAAAGAAAGAAACGGCTAGCATCAAAATCCAAGTCCAGATATCAAACTCGTTTTCGCTTTCTCTGCAAGAAAAACACAGAAGTTAAGCATGAGTATGAGACGATAGAAAACATTTTCACGCATTTTTGTAATGCTTTTATTACAATATTTTTTGCAAGAATATATAAATAGTAGAACAAAGATCACGAGTTAACTCCATTACTCTGTGTTTCGCATAAATACCCTTCTTTGTTTGATTTTTTCTCCGTATAAATGATTTAAATGATTTAAGAGTAACGTTTACCCCATACCAACGTTATTGTTTTGCTACGTGACTTATGGAATAGATGAACGGAACTGAAAACCGTTATAAATGATGGAATGAATACATTTCCATCTGAAATCGTTGCCGCACACAACGCTTCTAATATTAATTTTTTGAATTTTAACTGGGATTTTTATTTAGCATAAATCGATTTCAAACTGTTTCATGACATCTACAACAATGTAAAAAGTATAGAGCAACAATAAAGATACACAATCTGCTTGTTTGACATCTAAACAACATATATTGCAAAGCATACTGGTCATGCTAAGCTATTTGATTCAATCCATCGGCTGAGCATTCAACTTATTTAACGGGGAAATTTGAAACACCAAACTGTAGATGAGAGGATACGAGATTATGATTTAGGGATCACATCCTCCAATTTAGCATGTCTCAAGGTGTTATGAATTTGTTAGAAATATGGAAAAACAAGTCAAAATACAATCACAGAGACAATTCCTATGTTTATAACTTACTGGCATAGGAGAGTTCCTCTGAAAAGCTGGCTTCCACTTATTTTCGGTTTTAAAGGATTCGGAAAATCCTTTTAAAATCTGGTTTTGCTATTATTCTGCTATTTTCTCGGGGGTAACTTCAAATGGCTGGTATACAGGGACGTGCCAATTATTGAGGGTACTTTTTCATGGTCTTTGAAAATTTTTTGAGGAATCTATTTCAGATTTTCCAAAATATTCTAAGTATTATTTTTCAATAAGCAAATATTTTTGATCGAAACCCACGAAATTGCGAAATTGTAATCAATTTTCAAATATGTTTTGTAAAAAAGTATTTGGGGTATAAATTTTAGTCTAAATAAAATATTTAAGGTATCAATTCAATTGCCAAAAAAAAAACTTGGAGGGCAAATTCTGAATTCAAATTGGCACCTGTCCATTCAACTTGTCCCTGAAATTTCTTGGGCTCCCCCTCCCCCAGGGTATTTTCAAAGGATTTCCTCTCTTTAAACTTAGCTTGACTGTCATGTCTAACAGTTGTGGAATACTTATACCCAGGGAAACACAATCCCATGATATAGACACAATGCGTTAGCGGTTTGCTTTGTTGGTGGAGGTATTATTATTAAGATGGAATTCAGCTCTTGCATTGTTGCTGGTGAACCCGTTCCACTCTCTGCATCATATCCAGGGCACTTCAGGCAAAAAGACATGTAAACCTTGCTTTAAACAATAATGAATAATTGACTCACTGAAATGCTTTCAACATTTATACTTCACCTCATTTTTCATTGTCAGTGATTAATTTGACTTTTTTAACCTATGAAGTTATACTGTTTAGTTAAATACACTTTTAAAACAGGGGCAACATGATTTTTGTACTGATGTCAAAGTTTTGAATAATATGAGATATTTAATGCGTGTAGGAGTCATGTGACATATCTATGTGCATTATTTTCAAGTTGATGTATTATTCAAATTATAGATTGAACACAATAACGAGGCAAAGCTTTCCGTAATTCAGAGTTTCACGCTTTAAGCGATCATTAGACAGAAACTCCAAATGACGGTGACTTTCACTCAAATTATATCAATATTTTTTTAACTGAATTCATTTATTTTATTTTTCGTGTATAATTTTATCACAGTTTTCCATTGAAGTGATAAATATTATAACTGCTAATGTAAATAATATCCGCCCTCAAATTGTATAGGCTTAGGTAAGGGGTGTATTTTGAACCCCCTTGTGTAACGCCCACTTCAATCCATGAAATGTATATTTTTGTGTTGTGAATTATTATTTTCTAATAAAAAATTCGATTAATGTATCAAATGTTCAACTTGAGTCAAATGAACACACACACATATCATCACTGAGGAGAATTAAAATAATTTTGTGGTGCTTTTACAAACTTAAAAACATTTTCAAAGTAAAAGAAGAATATGAATTGTATATGATGTATATCGTTATTTTAAAGTAAACATGATTCTATTTTTTTCTTGGATAACTTTGCCGTTATTAAAATCATACATCGTATCTTGGACTAACAAACTCATGTATAAAAGTAAAACCAAATTTGTGAAAATTATTTTTATAAAACAAAGTTTATGAATCATACTAATATAATATGTTAGATATGCTTTCATAAACGCAGCATTTATTTCGATAATAAAGAGTATCGAATCGATTGGATTGAATAGTTGCGTTGCAATTTAGCAACATTATTATTGTATTGGCTGCATAGTATCAGCCTGTTTCTGCTTATAGCAAGCAACACTCTCGCAGCAGTGTTGATTTAACATGTTAATATCAGTTGAATATGTAGTGCATACAATAACCTGTAGAAGTTTGTTACTGCTAAATGATAATGATTCTATTCTACCATACCGCATTTTCTCTAACTAATTCATGGTATATACTGCCGCAAAAGCGTTGTATGCACTCACTGAATTGTCTATTCTTGTATCCGTGCGACAATGCGTTGATTGATATTGTTATTAATTCGCATGTCATAATTATGTTAGCTATATGAGATCACGTCATCACTGACTACTCGTACAGTCAAATAGTGACTTTCTGACAGATGCAGAAAATTATTGTGGTTTACTAAAGTATAGTGTAGAACTATCATTTTATTTGGTAACTAAAGTTTGCAAGTGGTTTTCTACTTATGGTGCACTCTATTTATGGTTACCGTCAGTTAAAGATGAATATTCTGGGAGAACTATCCATTACTTTGTTATGACTTAAATTATTATTTAAATAATAACTTGTTTTAACGGCATTCTACGCGAATCAGCTATATCTCTATCACAAATCATCGGTTATCATATAACTGTGGATTTCAATCTGATACATCTCATACGTAAAGATAACAATGCAGTATGTGGGAAGTAAGCGCTAATAAATATTCTCAGCATGCAAGTATCCTAATATCAGAATAATTGTAGAAAGACTTTTACGTTATTTGTAAAGATAATATCTGTAACTTGATTCGCAATCTTTTAGAAGAAGGTATCTAAAAGAAGCAGTTGTCTCTAAAAAGTATAATTCATCAGCGATACACTACTCTTTGACACCTTGATTTGTTTTTGTGCAATCATCAGTATATTAATGCAGCATTTAATTCGTGTGATGCCAAATGACTCTCTATCAGCACGTACATTCATCATCCATTTATTACTGCCTCGATGGTTCAACTTCAAATGATATGCTCTTTTGTTGTAAATATATCACTAGAGGCAGAGAAGGGGATCTGCCCAATACCTTGCACAAAAGACTCCGGTTCAAGTTTATTATTAGTTTTCCAGCTGTCAGGGTACAGCCTACTTACATAAATCATAAGCTGTAAAAAGTGTCTTAAATTAATATGGCTAAACACATATTGAGGCTTATTTCCATTATTATTTCCATTACGCAGGATACTCCACGCGCAAAACTTTCGCTGGGCATGCGCTGTAAACATTATTCAATTCAGCTTACACTTAGTATTCCATTTCTCATTCGCCAAAATTTCTCATTCCAGTATTCCATTTCTCATTCATGAACAAAAATAAGGCATGAAGAGGTTAGTTACTCTGAGCGATAATTTGGATTTCCTTTTCTTGTGATGGTTGATTTGCTTTACAATTCTTCAATGAGCAGTAAATAGTTTATCTTTTCCTGCCGTGTCTGACTCCAAACTCGACTTACTATAGTGTAGCAAACATTTTATTTAGGCAAAAGAGAGACATCAAATTATATTAATGTAAATGTCTACAAACTTCCATCATTTATTGACCTGTCATTTTGATCATTGCAATTCACTCTTTACTCTTTGCAACAACATATTTCACATGATACGTCTCAGAACCAATTAACTGTCTTCGTCGATCGGTGAGTCGAAGTCATGTATTCAAAAATATAATTGAAATCAGAGTCCCGCGTCGTTTTCTGTGATATGGTCACCCCGCCAGCTTTCAAGCATGAACTAGTATTCATTTCTATACTAGACGTACTGTATGTGGGGCCTTTTATAATGAGTTGGTTGGGAGCTTTGTGAATTATCTGCCATAAAGTATTGAATTTGTCTAGATACGTTGATCCTTTCTCACAGAAGTATTGATAAATTTCCCATGGCAGAGATCGCGCTTAACTATCTCATCCTATGTCAGGACTCAGAATCATATATCTGCACGATTTGAAGCTTCTCAATCGCGCCGTACGATATGCGGCAAATACAAGGACTTTTTAACGATAAATCGTGTCTTAAGATCAAACTTTAGAGGTCAATTTTCATGCATGCAATTGATGTGTCAAGGTGGTTTTTCTGTTTGACAATACTATGGTATTATTGTGTGACTTGATTTTAGTCCCACCTCTTTTGATTCTAAATACATCATTAATCCTTTAGTCCAATGGAGTCAGGCATACGCTGAGCCCTGTCGTAACGTCATAAATCCGTGCCTTTTTTGGCAGATCCTATGCGCAAAGTCGCTTTTGACAGATCCATTTTACATACGCTTTGAGCTCTATTCTGATCTCTTGTGACATCAATCAAATGTTTGAGTTGCAGTCTGGCGACGGTGTGTTGGTCAATAATATAATGTCTGAATGCTAATCAACATTACCGTGTTAAAACCAACAAGACATCTCTGTAACAGGGTTATTTGACGAGTCATCCTGTTAACAAATCAATCGTAACATAGATCCAGTTATTTTCCTAAGATTGACCTTCTTTCAAGTACATCTATACTGTAAATTTGAGAAAGGAAATAATTGTTTTATTTGGTGTGTTATCATCTTACTAATTGATAATGGAAAGATCAGCATGGCACTCGTGTGTATATCGTATGGGTCTTTATCAAGTGAGATGATATATAAATCTATATGTTTGCACAGTGCTATAAAAATAATTGTTTGTTTATTTACACCAAGAGTATCTTATAATATTTGAAGTGCCATGAACTATCTGTCGCTTTTCTGTTAACAGGTTTGTATGGAATATGACATGTATACTTGTGTATATGCCATATATGACATGACATGGCACTCATGATGCGCTTGCTAGGTTTTGATGTTGGTAATAATCCCATCTCTTTTTCTCTTTCACTGTCAACACATATCTCGCTTAAAAGAGACATCATAATCTATATCTGACGATCATTTTCCCGTGTTTGCCCTACGTTCAAGAACATTGATTGATTTACATTGCGCGGGGGGAAATTTACTGTTGACTTCACTGGCTTTGAACTTAATAACGCATTTCTATTTTTCAGTTAAAATGTCATCTAGGTTAGAGACAGAAAAGACATGCTTGTGGAATAACACAATGAATCGACGTTGTTTTGATAGTTATGCTAAAAATATGCTCTGAGATGTAGCTATATAATGTTATAATTGGATGATTTGATTGTTTTTCTCTAGCAGCCGTCGACAGGTAATTGGTCCAACAGTGGTTTGTCTCTACCCGGTGCTATTCCATCGTCTAGTGATTGTGCAGTGCCACCCCTGGAGAATCAAATGGTCAATGGTAACAACGGAATACAAAGTCAAGCTCAATTATCACAACATTCACCTATTGGTATTGGAAAAGGACGAAGCGAAGGTAGGCACATGTTAAAACTGTCCATAAAACACTGCAATGCCTGTTAAATAATGAAAGGAACATATGAATAGTTTCTATCCTACATACTATCCTTTCAAAATTCAAAAATACCAATATATGTATACTTATACTGGTTTAATAAACTGTCTGAATAGTGCCTTTGAATAGTGCCTTTACGTGAAACTCAGAGTAATGAAGTAAACTACAAATTTGTGATTCACCGTTTATGTATATCCATCTATTATTTAGAATGCATTGCGTCCCAATCGATATCTGTTGGTTCTGAGTGTACCATTGAGATCTGGGTTTAACGTCCTGTTCAATACATCCTTATTTTTCAAATGCTAGCAAACCTAGATTTCACAGGAATCTCAACGTGTTTACATTACTCCATTCTACTTCCTTACTCTTTTTCAGGGGCATTTAGAGTTCCTAATTTTCAGGGCTGGGCAAATTTGAAAACTGTGAACGTGCATATTTATCTTGAATTAAATTTTGACTGAGAGGAGCAACATTTTGAATTAAAAAGTTTAATTAATGACTTGCAATCTCACCACAGTTCAAATTTTCTTCATTAATTATGTGCAAAACACTTGGTAGTAACCGGTGTGTTTGAATGCAGGAACATATAATATTAATATCAGACTTTTGATATCGACGTTGTTAAATTTGAAGTCATAGAAAAACAAATCAATACAATTTAAATCCATCTTGATATCTACATATTGAATATATACCAACGTAACTAACTGCCTGCGTTTCAATTTGGAATTCGTGATTCCGGGACAGCATTATATTAATAAAAGAAATATTATAGTTTTTTTGTTAAACATCTTTGGCGACCAGAGCCCGGTTATTTATGTTGTTCTATATAAGCGTAACATGGGATAATGTAGTAGCAATCTGTTTTATTGATTTTATTCAATTCTACTAATGAATGATTTCCTATCGACTAAAAGCACAAAGCAATGTCTTTATTCCAATTCTCAAACGACGCGTCTGCCCCTCTATACGTTTAATTGCCGTGAAGGTATTAGGAAATTATACTGATTTCTTATGCATAATAAACTATGGAAAAATTAAGTCCTTGGGCTTGTCTTAGCCCCGATCAAGGTTTCCTGGTCTTTCTTTCACATCATGGGCTCATACGGACTAGTGCTAATGATGAATTGTTACGATTATATACAATCCGTGGTCTAGAAGGAACTACTTACATAAACTTAACTCCATCAAGTCGATACGACACACACGATACGAAAGGGAGTTTTAGATGAACATGCGTGATTGTGTGTCTGGTTATAATTCATATAATGAGAATATTTTGTGATATTAATACAATGAAGTTATATGGTAATTATATTATTTATGTCTCTATCGTTCTATCTATATTATATGATCTATATTATAATCTTTTTTATTAACTATTTGCCAAGTTTTAATACTACTGCTCTCTCTTTCACTTGGCACTTTCTATGGCCATGGCAATTGAATTAAAATATGCATACTCTATTTCACTCTATCTTGATTATATGTATATAGTATGTCATGCCAAATATTTATGGATGTTATGCCTTGACTTTTAATAGTTCATCCTTCTGGAATTGTAGAGGCATTCCAACATTTTCTTCTGAATTATTGTTGTTGATGTTTGATCAATAAATCATTAAAAATACCAATTTTCATCTGAATTTGCTTTACCTTCAGGAATCTAGGATGTCGACTTTTGTCGAATCCTGCTTATGATGTTACACAAAAGTATAAGACAAGTGCAGTTGACCTCTTTGATCTGTTCCAATTGTTAATATAATATATCATGACACATTTTACTCATCAATTTATATAAGAATAGAATCATAATGAATATGTAAGCAGTGAACATGTAAATACGTTACTCTGAGAAATCCACAACAAAACATTCTCAAGACAGCACAAGAATATATTTTATGAATTATAGCCATAATTGTGTTCTCGTCGTCATCATTCATTCAGGAATACATAGCTATGATTTTTCACAGGATTGATTGGTTGGTGAATTGCTCTCTATAATATCTGGCAAAGCAATATATATAGAAATACTGTATAATTATATATATATATATATATATATTATATAATATGTTTGTTAGGTGATAATACAATGGACCATCTTCGTGATAATGATGATACATACGCTGGGGGGCAGGATTGTGATGAGAAAGATAAACGCAGTAAACAAAAGAAACGTGGTATATTCCCTAAGATGGCTACGAATATTATGAAGGCGTGGCTATTCCAACATTTGACAGTAAGTATACTATGGATGACTGTCTATTCGTTGTATTTTGTGTACATGTGTTTGACAACATGGCTGATTGCCAGACTTCTCCTCTTTAGTTTCTTAATAACATTTCATTATTAACAAGGGATTTGTGCATTGACATGTATTGTTTTCATTTCAAAGTTACTCAATGTTCAAAACTTTTTATATTATTTTCTATGTTCTGTTTCAGTTGGCTTAGCTCAACTACTTATCATAATGTATTAGTTATCATGGAAGCAATTTATTGTAGAATTGAATTAATAAAAATTTTAATAACTGCAAAGATTATTAATTAGTCTAGTAATTGACCTATGGAGCTGACCGACAATTCTGCAGCTTGCTTTTTCGTTCAGATATACTGGATTACATCGATGCATGGCTGCTAGTGTCCATATATGTAGGCTTTATATCTCTTAATGACATACCAACAATTAGTGCAGATTCTTGATTTTATGATCCCGTGACTCTCTGATTTGATTCTTTAGATTAATAATATTTTTTGTTAATAAAAAATAGGCAAAGTTCGTTGAAACGGAACATCGCAATTCTTCGTGCGGATATTATTGAAAAGATAGGATTATCTTGATCTCATTAAAAAGATTGAATATCAATCCTATAATCCATTTCTATAATGATCTATATGATGATATCATTCATTGATAATTCAAGATAATGAATATAATAATTGATCATATTCACAATCATTTTTATAAAATTCTATAATATTTTTGATTGGTTTAACAGCTGTGAAGTAGCTACCGACTAAGTTGATAAGAGCTAACGCTTTTCCATTCCCATTGTTATATTGAACGTATGTGAGCTAAGGAAACCTTTGCTAGCATCTATAAATATATACAATGGTTTCAATTGGTGCAGCGGCCTGCCCTAAGAAGCTTTTATTTCTGACATGGTATTGTTAAGGTTGTCACAATTTTGCGTTATTCAATCCTCTTAAAATTGAACTAAGTCGATGAAATCTTTCGCAAGTCCTTTTTTCGTTCTATTGCCGACACGCAGACTGATTCCATAGTAGCTGTTACTAATTGTTTAAATACCCACGTTGATGACTTCAGCTCATTTCTTTCAAGTTGTAACGGGTGAAACGTGTGCCTGCAGCTGTACCAAAATAACGTTATGATTTCCTCGTCTGATCTTTAGAGAATCAACCATTTTGACATGTGATTTATTTATTAACCAATCACAATCTTTGATCTTTAATCAATTCGACTGATACTTGACATTGAGTTACTTGATCTATTAGGTCTAATGGTCAGGTGGTCAGGTTCACAGATTTTCATAAAGTCAAAACACTCCACAGACGCAGATCAAGAAATTTTAAACTAATCTGCAATTTTCTTGCTTCATGTTTACGGTGCTGTGAAAATGAAACTACTCTGTCTCGTGTTTTGTTCAAGCAAACTAGTGAGGGTGCATTGTTTTAAAATCCTTATGTTTTGTGGAATTATATTTAAGCCTTATTCTTTCTCATTGTGAATTCAAGATATACGGTACCAGTGCCTATAGAAACTGGAAGTAAGTTATACATTGCTAAAGTAGTTTCTACGTGAAGAACCGTTTCAACATCAATAAATACATTGTATTAGAAACGTTTTGAAATTATACATTTGTTGTTAATACTAGCCAATTTGTATCCGTAGGCCTCCGTATAGCTCGAAGCTCTTTTATCGCGACCGCCTGTCGCTGGTACAGCATACGCACGCACATAGTCGTATTCAGAAATTGAAAATATCAGGCATGATGAGTGCATTTAGGCCTATTTAGAGATAGAAAATAGTTGTTGATTGTTTTTCTCCATCTTTTTCAGCACCCTTATCCTTCGGAAGAACAAAAACGCCAATTAGCTAATGAAACAGGTCTGACGATTTTACAAGTCAATAACTGGTGAGTAAACATAAGTCAATGACAATAAAACATAACCATGGTATCACCATGAATGCATCTGCAGCGTCTGCTTAATAGCCTGCATGATATTTATGCAAACCTTATCTGTGATTAAAAATTAACTGTTCTCCCGATATATCGTTATCGCTCTAGATTGTTGACTTATAATTGCAGGGTTATCATTTCATTGAAATACACGAGACTGAAATTGATATAAGACAGTTTATACAAATTTACAACCATAATGATTGATAAAAACTATTTAATGTGTCTCTACTGTATTTTCATTTTTGTATTAATTTATTTCTTGTTTTCTATATTAGGTTTATTAATGCAAGACGTCGCATTGTCCAACCAATGATCGACGCATCAAATAGGGCTGGCAAATCTTCTGTTGTAACCGTATTTAAAGCAAGAAAACGACGAGGCTCAAGCTCTGATAGTTCATCCCCTGTACCCCCATTCCCACCTATGCCAGGCCATTATACACCCCCGTACCCTCAAGAGCAGCATTATGGCCCATCCCTTCATGGCAGTTATCATGTAGATGCCTCGCTACCTCCTGCTCATTATAATACGAAATCATATATGTCATGTGGAGATCAAGTCGGATCACCAGGAATGAATAGTGGACTGTTATCTCCTGGCTGTGGGCCTTTGCGTTCACAAGGAGCACCGTATTCTTATCGTGGTGGACCTATGACGAGTAATCAAATGTATATGTCTGGACATCCCCATATGATGGGACCTGGTGGTGGTCATCCCCACCCTCATTCGTATCATATGGGTCATCCACAAATGATCCCTTGTTCGACACAATCCCCTATTATGGGGCCACATGATGGCTTATCGTCTGTTATGGACTTACATTCTAATTAATCGGGGAGGGATACTATATTAAATTTATAGTGCTCTTCATTTAATACTTTCTTAAATTTTATTTAGAAATGGTAGAGCATTTTAAGAAAGTGCTAGGGTATAAATAGAAATATTATTTTAGAGCAGATCATATATAACTTTCAATTATATTTTAGATAATTATACAGTACTAATGAATTGATTAAATCATAGTTTTTCCTCCTATTCACTCCAAGTGAATTCTAATTCACTCCAAGTGAATCTTAATAATTTTGTTAATTTTACAATGTCGCTCATAGAGATGGCCTAGCCAAATTTAGAAGCAAAATGTTTTTTGTAATAATAATTATTATATTATATAGTATTATACGCGCAATTATTATGCGCTTTACAGTTGCTTTTATACCCATATATAAATATATACATATTATATTACGTATATACTATAGTTAAAATATTAAACAAGTTGTATAGTAAAAGTCGTTATTACAAAACAAGGCTGTCGATTTATACCGTATGTGTTATTTGTTTTCCAAATTATTCTTGATGGCTAATGAGCAGAAACACGTGCTTGTCTGCTGCTATATGGGGTATAGTAAAACTTATTCCAATAACGGACGGACATAACAGTGTAAGCTCTAACCAATAATTCTACGTTGGATGAAGAAAATCATTTAAAAATATGGTGTGTTCTCGCGTATGTCTTTGCAGCTAACATGAGCAATGATTGGATGGTTTCATATCAGATGTGGCAATAATACAACGATCACGATCAAGAACATTATTTACATTGATGAGGGTATGACCAGATATAGAATAATCAGACTCAGGAAAATTTAAATTGCCAGTTGATAAAACAGAACACTTGTCATATGCAATACGCAATTGCAACATCCCACAACCAAAAATATCGAAATTTCAGGTCGGTTTAATGAGTCTCCCAAATCTTCCCTGCTGGGAAAATTCCCCATTCATCTTAAATATTCAAATTGGTATCTCCCCCGTTAAAATTTGTTCAAAGATCCGTCCCCCTGTGTTGAACATCCCTCTTTATTCTAACAAACGCGTACCTTTTCCATCAATTTCTGAGATGTGTTGAGCTCAAATGAAGTCGCACGGTACCAATATTAATAGGGTGATAGATTATAATTAAAAAGGATGTAACGAAGCGAATTGGTATTCAAAATATAAAATAAAAAATTACATGAATATAATATAAACCATTCGTTACCTACGGAATAATCTTCTAATGTCTAATATATTTGATTCGATGTCATCTTCCCTGGGAGATTCCCTGGGTAATATGTCGAGCCATGGTGTAAATTCATCATCACTGTCTTCGTCTGAATCATTATTCGGAACAGTGGTTCCATGTACACGCTCATTTAAAGCGTCAAAGAATGCGATCATTCGTGGATCTTCGTCTGTATTTTCATCGTTGTAATTATGATCTAATGGCATTGCTTGCGTTGTTGTTGCCCCTAAGAAATCATCGATTGAAAAGTTTGATTCACCTCGAATTGGAGCTGTGTCAAGGTCATCACGACAACCGTGCATGGGAAACTGACTCCAAACCTAAAAGCGAAAAAAATGTATACATAACGGGATACATAATTAATGCAAGTGTCGATTCTGTGGATATGATATACATAAATACTGCATGTAGCACAATAGAACAACTTAAAAAAGTCTGAATATTGGAGCTTCGTTTGCACATCGTATTCAATTTGATGTTAACTGTCGTGCGTTTAGTTGCCTTTGGGAAAAGGGTTGCGCATAGGAACGAATGCTTCGCTATGAAGATCGTGAGAATTATGTTCGTTATATCGCACATATACTACAGTATACATGGAGGGAAGCATGATTCACTTACAATGACAATTGAGTATCTATTAGCAGGCAAGGAAATAGTAATTTTAGTACAGCTGCATACAGTAAACAATCAACATCATATATTTATAGGTAAAATGATTGTAGTCGAGGTTGAAGCACTTTCAAAATTCACAATTTAAATGTGTCGCGTGTTGATTGTTGAACTTTATTTTAATTGATTAATTTAAGTCGGAAAATTTTAATAATTAACCAACAAATAATGAATAAAATGTAGCTATGCAAATTTCATAAAACCTTAAAAAACTAAAAAATAACTATTTTAATTTTTCTATTCTACAGCTCCTTAAATTTATATAAATATACATTAATACTAAATTAACTGGCTCATGTTGCTTGTTCCTGAAATGTTCCTAAAACACATATTGCATTTGTACTCTGCAATGCAATAGTTATTTCTTGTCGAATGTATTTATGTGGCTGTTCGTCATTGCTTTTTTCAGTTTTTCCAAGTATGTGACCAGATTGTTGAATCATGTAGTATATAACTCACCAAGGTATATCACAAAAGATTCCAAAGAATGTGCACTTGTGGTACTATACTCAGTATGTTGCTGGCATTAGCATTGAGTGTACATCAAGAATGTTATTGTGAATGTTATTGTTGATTTCAAGAATAGAAAATAGAATTTACAATTTCAAATAATTATGATTTTGCTTCATTCTTCGAAGCTCTAGATCTCCTTAATTCAAAATGTCGTGGTATGTTTTGTTTACGCCCCTATATCCCTATAAGTATATATCTATAAGAAAATCAATTGGCATTGAGGATCGATTTAGTACGGAATCAAAGACGACACTAACTGATACAATCCGCTCACTCAATATTAACCAAATGAAACATTGCGATTACTCAATATTTGATTAAGCAAGTTCCACATATTTTAACCTTTTATATCCCATGCAAGTATATACAATTTTAGATTATTAGTCCTTTCTTATTTTTATCCTTTAATTGGTATGTTTCCATGCTTGTCACTCTGTAAAACATATCGTGCTATTAATGGTTTAAATGTTCTATGCATTCATACTGAACAGTACTACAATACGAGTAACAACAAATAAAGATGATGATGATGATGATGGTTACTATTGTAAAATTACCTTGTGTTCGGGTAACCCGGGGGGACTACAATACATCGGCTGTAGGGGACGTGCTAGTTTTGAGAAGTGCCTTTCCATATTCCTGTGAACTTTTACGGTGTAAATTTAGAGATTTTCAAAAATTTTAGGACTTTCCTTTTGTTTTGCTCGTAAAAACATGAAATTTTAAGGACTTGAAAATGGAACACCCCGTCAAAAAATTACCGAAGTGCTCCGGGGTTCATAATTACCTTTATGGACTTTTCGACACCAGCAGAAGCAAATATTTTCCAACTTTTATTGTAACGAACTTGATTAACAATTGAGCGATGTTGACGAAGAACCATTTGCGCATGCTCAACGGTGTGTGTTATATCTGTTAACAAAGAAAATTTCAAAAAAGTAAAAACGAATATTGATAATGGTGATGAAGGTCAAAGCAGGCGTTGCTGTGTCTTGTGCCATACCTTGCGAATCTCCTTCTGGTATTTTCCAAAAGTAAACACCGGAATCATCAGAACCAGCAACAACAAACTATCAAAATTAAAGAATTTAGAACGGTTAAAAATCCATAGGTTAAAATTTGTTACCGCTAATCACAGCCTTTCACTACTGACATCAAAACCAAAAATGTTAAAACCATAAAATTTCATAGCGTTTTCATTGCATTTTCAAGGCATTTTCACATTTGAATATCGTGAATATGGATGTTTTCATGGTTATCAAACTTTTTCATGGCTTAAACAATTTGTGGTTTTCACCTTTTTACATTTCCGTGGTGTTTTCACAACAATTCCATGGCATTTTTATGGTTTTGGTGTTGGTAGTGTTTAGTTGACAAATCAAAAGGAATTTTACTTGAGAGTTTTCTGATGCATGCAATGCGCGGTAGCCACAAGATAATATCGTGTGTATAACAATATTGAATTCTAAATAGCCATAAAATATAGGTCTCAGTCCATCTTATACCTGATCGTCATCTCCACCAAAACAAGTACTCTTCATCGTACATGAATTTCGGTATGAATCATGCGTAAATTCATGGATAGGTAAAGATGACTGCGTGTTGTAAAGAACAGGACCAGTTTTACGTAACAGAGTAAGAAGTTGTGTACCGTCACTATTGAACGTTACAAACATTGAGCTTTGTTTTCTTCCTTTGATGCCATATCGGAGTAAAGGTCTGTTGTGAAAATATATATTAATTAAGTTCAACCGTGTTCCCATAACTCAACTGTGTATTCGATAAACAACAATATCAATATACTGTATATGGCATCAAATTCAACACATTTAATTATTTTCTGGTGGGTTCGCTGATCCAGGATCTTAATTCTTTGATGATATATAGGTTTGGTTTCTAGAAGGGTGCAGCTTTTGGTCTATCTTTATAAATCTATACGGTCCAATTCCCATTTGCAAAAATTGCCTGTTTGATTTCATTGACATCAGCATTCTCAAACCAATATGACAAATAGAAACCTCCCTAACAGAAACTGGCATTAATTTTGGTTACCTGACAAATCGTAAAGATGATATCAGTAAACCACAGCTCAATTACATTTCCTGTTTACCAGTAATTTGTAAAACAATGTAGGCAACAACAACAACATATTTTCGCCTAGACTCGCATTATGTTTCAAAATCATCCGAGTTCAAATGACGCAGCAATCAGAAGCAAACCTACTTATATGGACATCGTACGTCATATAATTCAGTTCCTGTTTGTGAATTGGCAGCAGCAACTAAAGAAGCATCCATTGGGCTGAATTCACACGAATGATAACTTCCACTTGAGAGGGCCAGGCATAACGTCTCTAAGGAAAGAAAACAATCATTATACTACTGTAGTTATCAGTTTGTGTACCAGATGGTTATCACAGTTCTACAATTTCCGGGGTGTCCAAAACGCAATGTAAACGGCATCCGTACCACTCTTCTTTTTCAGGAAAAATGGATCGTTTCATGGAGATTGTCAGAAGGCGCAAAGGTGGTAAGTGGTAGCAGTTTACAACGTAATTTCCTCTAGACCATTCTATCCACAATCAGAAGATGGTGCTTATTTGTATCCAAGTAAAGTCAATGCTGAGTTGAAATTAAGGGCAACAATCTATAAGAACAAGATTTGAAGTGCAGGGTTGCTCTGTCATTTAAGTAAGTTAATCCTATCTGAGTTATACAACAAAGAGATATCGATAAAAATATAGTACAGATAAAAGCATCAGCAGCATCACAAGAATTTCCAAAACCATAAGCACAATGGTTTGCCTAATATCAGTGCCTTAAGCTATTTAAGTATTCTATAAGGAAACATTGTATGCTATCTCACATTGTAGTACATCATATCACATGGTACTAACTTTGTTGACATCGTATGTCCCATAATTGCACAGTACCATTTTCACTTGCGGTAGCAAACACATGATCATCATTGAATGGTAATGAAATACCATACACAGGTTCATCGTGTCCAAATAGTTTTGTGTAACTACTTCTGTTGATGAAACAACGAAACGATTGAAACAGCAGCTTAATATGCTATATACTATAATACAATTATCATCTATGAACTTAGCTGGACATACACTTGATATTTACCAACGTTTCATAGACAGAATATTGAAAAATTGATCATGCCTCCTTACGGACTTATGGCTAAAGGTAAGAGTCGTAGAGGATAACTAATAGAAAAGTTGCAATATTTTATAATGTGGAAATCAAAATCTCCAAGAATATGATTCTGCAATATTTTGAGGGTTTTGAGCAGCACAGAACTGTCACGCGAACAAAGCATTTCTTATTCTTCAACAACTCTTCTTCTAACTTTTTAAAAATATAAAAAATGATCTACCTCTCAATGTCATGCCTTATCACACGTTCATCATTACCTGAAAATGAACGAGAATTAAGTTAATAAATATGCGTCATCTAAATGCATAATCTCCTTTCAAACATAAATCAAAAGGGATACTCCATCACAAATATTTTATTCAAAATCAAGAACCATTCGACTGTTTAAAGTGAAAATTGTGAATGACAAATATGACACACTCTACATACTTATTTTGCATATATTCAGTGTATATATTTGTGAAAAATTGAATGCCCAAAATAAATTATAAACTACAAGTGTCATTGTGATCTACAAACCATCAGTGCTACATATTGATGATTTCTGCATGCAGTTTCGAGTTACGACCATTCAATAAAAAATGACATAATTAAAACGATATAAAATGGGTTGTTTGAAACATTGACAACAAGTAGAAGTAGTTGATTCTACTCTGGTAATTTATCAGAATATCTGTACTGTAACATTTGAATCTTAACCTGTTTCATAATTTCATTCACTTACCTCCAGATAAGATATGTTTCATATCATGCTCAAATTTTAGACAGAATATATTTGACAAGTGTTGGGTTGGAAGTATCTGGTGCTCTCTATTACGATTGCGCACAAATGAACCAACTTTCCAAAGCAGAACACGCCGATCATCACCACCTTTGATAAATTGTGAAAAATTACATAAAATTACTATTATCAACTCATGGTTCATGAACTATTAATTACCATTTCATGAACACTTTATAAACTAATAGATCATGAACTATTCACTACCATTTCATGAACTATTCACTACCATTTCATGAACTATTCGCTACCATTTCATGAACACTTTATAAACTAATAGTTCATACACTATTAATTACCATTTTATGAACACTTTATCAACTCATAGTTCATGAATTATTCATTACCATTTCATGAACACTTTATCAACTAGTAGTTCATGAACTATTCATTATCATTTCATGAACACTTTATCAACTAGTAGTTCATGAACTATTCACTACCATTTCATGAACACTTTATAAACTAACAGTTCATGAACTATTAATTACCATTTCATGAACACTCTATAAACTAATAGTTCATGAACCTTCCATTAACACTTCATGATGACTTTATCAACTAATAGTTCATGAACCTTCCATTAACATTTCACGAACACTTTATCAACTATTCATGAACCTTCCAATAACATTTCATGAACACCTTATCAACTAATAGTTCATGAACACTTTATAAACTAATAGTTTATGAACTATTCACTACCATTTCATGAACACTTTATCAACTAATAGTTCATGAACTATTCATTACCATTTCATGAACACTTTATCAACTCAAAGTTCATGAACTAATCATTACCATTTCATGAACATTTTATTAACTAACAGTTCGTGAACCTTCCATTATCATTTCATGAACACTTTATCAACTAGTAGTTCATGAACTATTCACTACCATTTCATGAACACTTTATAAACTAACAGTTCATGAACTATTAATTACCATTTCATGAACACTCTATAAACTAATAGTTCATGAACCTTCCATTAACACTTCATGATGACTTTATCAACTAATAGTTCATGAACCTTCCATTAACATTTCACGAACACTTTATCAACTATTCATGAACCTTCCAATAACATTTCATGAACACCTTATCAACTAATAGTTCATGAACACTTTATAAACTAATAGTTTATGAACTATTCACTACCATTTCATGAACACTTTATCAACTAATAGTTCATGAACTATTAATTACCATTTCATGAACACTCTATAAACTAATAGTTCATGAACCTTCCATTAACCCTTCATGATGACTTTATCAACTAATAGTTCATGAACCTTCCATTAACATTTCACGAACACTTTATCAACTATTCATGAACCTTCCAATAACATTTCATGAACACCTTATCAACTAATAGTTCATGAACACTTTATAAACTAATAGTTTATGAACTATTCACTACCATTTCATAAAACACTTTATCAACTAATAGTTCATGAACTATTCATTACCATTTCATGAACACTTTATCAACCTTCCATTAACACTTCATGATGACTTTATCAACTAATAGTTCATGAACCTTCCATTAACATTTCACGAACACTTTATCAACTATTCATGAACCTTCCAATAACATTTCATGAACACCTTATCAACTAATAGTTCATGAACACTTTATAAACTAATAGTTTATGAACTATTCACTACCATTTCATGAACACTTTATCAACTAATAGTTCATGAACTATTCATTACCATTTCATGAACACTCTATAAACTAATAGTTCATGAACCTTCCATTAACACTTCATGATGACTTTATCAACTAATAGTTCATGGACCTTCCATTAACATTTCACGAACACTTTATCAACTATTCATGAACCTTCCAATAACATTTCATGAACACCTTATCAACTAATAGTTCATGAACACTTTATAAACTAATAGTTTATGAACTATTCACTACCATTTCATGAACACTTTATCAACTAATAGTTCATGAACTATTAATTACCATTTCATGAACACTCTATAAACTAATAGTTCATGAACCTTCCATTAACACTTCATGATGACTTTATCAACTAATAGTTCATGAACCTTCCATTAACATTTCACGAACACTTTATCAACTATTCATGAACCTTCCAATAACATTTCATGAACACCTTATCAACTAATAGTTCATGAACACTTTATAAACTAATAGTTTATGAACTATTCACTACCATTTCATAAAACACTTTATCAACTAATAGTTCATGAACTATTCATTACCATTTCATGAACACTTTATCAACTCATAGTTCATGAACTAATCATTACCATTTCATGAACATTTTATTAACTAACAGTTTGTGAACCTTCCATTATCATTTCATGAACACTTTATCAACTAGTAGTTCATGAACTATTCACTACCATTTCATGAACACTTTATAAACTAACAGTTCATGAACTATTAATTACCATTTCATGAACACTCTATAAACTAATAGTTCATGAACCTTCCATTAACACTTCATGATGACTTTATCAACTAATAGTTCATGAACCTTCCATTAACATTTCACGAACACTTTATCAACTATTCATGAACCTTCCAATAACATTTCATGAACACCTTATCAACTAATAGTTCATGAACACTTTATAAACTAATAGTTTATGAACTATTCACTACCATTTCATGAACACTTTATCAACTAATAGTTCATGAACTATTAATTACCATTTCATGAACACTCTATAAACTAATAGTTCATGAACCTTCCATTAACACTTCATGATGACTTTATCAACTAATAGTTCATGAACCTTCCATTAACATTTCACGAACACTTTATCAACTATTCATGAACCTTCCAATAACATTTCATGAACACCTTATCAACTAATAGTTCATGAACACTTTATAAACTAATAGTTTATGAACTATTCATTACCATTTCATAAAACACTTTATCAACTAATAGTTCATGAACTATTCATTACCATTTCATGAACACTTTATCAACCTTCCATTAACACTTCATGATGACTTTATCAACTAATAGTTCATGAACCTTCCATTAACATTTCACGAACACTTTATCAACTATTCATGAACCTTCCAATAACATTTCATGAACACCTTATCAACTAATAGTTCATGAACACTTTATAAACTAATAGTTTATGAACTATTCACTACCATTTCATGAACACTTTATCAACTAATAGTTCATGAACTATTCATTACCATTTCATGAACACTCTATAAACTAATAGTTCATGAACCTTCCATTAACACTTCATGATGACTTTATCAACTAATAGTTCATGGACCTTCCATTAACATTTCACGAACACTTTATCAACTATTCATGAACCTTCCAATAACATTTCATGAACACCTTATCAACTAATAGTTCATGAACACTTTATAAACTAATAGTTTATGAACTATTCACTACCATTTCATGAACACTTTATCAACTAATAGTTCATGAACTATTAATTACCATTTCATGAACACTCTATAAACTAATAGTTCATGAACCTTCCATTAACACTTCATGATGACTTTATCAACTAATAGTTCATGAACCTTCCATTAACATTTCACGAACACTTTATCAACTATTCATGAACCTTCCAATAACATTTCATGAACACCTTATCAACTAATAGTTCATGAACACTTTATAAACTAATAGTTTATGAACTATTCACTACCATTTCATAAAACACTTTATCAACTAATAGTTCATGAACTATTCATTACCATTTCATGAACACTTTATCAACTCATAGTTCATGAACTAATCATTACCATTTCATGAACATTTTATTAACTAACAGTTTGTGAACCTTCCATTATCATTTCATGAACACTTTATCAACTAGTAGTTCATGAACTATTCACTACCATTTCATGAACACTTTATAAACTAACAGTTCATGAACTATTAATTACCATTTCATGAACACTCTATAAACTAATAGTTCATGAACCTTCCATTAACACTTCATGATGACTTTATCAACTAATAGTTCATGAACCTTCCATTAACATTTCACGAACACTTTATCAACTATTCATGAACCTTCCAATAACATTTCATGAACACCTTATCAACTAATAGTTCATGAACACTTTATAAACTAATAGTTTATGAACTATTCACTACCATTTCATAAAACACTTTATCAACTAATAGTTCATGAACTATTCATTACCATTTCATGAACACTTTATCAACTCAAAGTTCATGAACTAATCATTACCATTTCATGAACATTTTATTAACTAACAGTTCGTGAACCTTCCATTAACATTTCATGAACACTCTATAAAGTAATAGTTCATGAACCTTCCATTAACACTTCATGATGACTTTATCAACTAATAGTTCAGGGCAATTCCATCGTGATGGAGTTTCAATTTACAGAGGTTTTTTGCATTATTTATGTGGAAGCGCTTGTTTCAGAACGACTTTCAAATGATTAGACATAGTATATATATTATGTTTACATAATTATAATCATTCTAAATCAAAAATGTTTTTATTTATCGATATTTTTGCAATTTACCTTCGTGATGGAGTTTCCTGAAGAAATTCCATTTTTCAATCGTAAGCTTGATTTTTTAAATTCCTGTGAAGTTCGGGCTGGAATTTTACTGAATAAACGATGATTGTATAGCTTAGTGGTATATAAATTGAGTCCCAACAATTGAAAAGTGATTAAAACTTTAAATAATCTAGAATTATTGATTATTCGTCGTGATGGAGTTTCACGCGTTTCGTGATGGAGTTTCTTCTGTGAATTTCGCTTGTGATGGAGTTTCATTGCTGTTAGCCTTGATGGAATGTTTTAAATTACAAACTTAAAATAGTCTTTTGTAGTGTTCCTGTAGTCTTCTTCTTCTATTTTTAAATAAAATACGAGGCAATATAATGGACTATGATTTGAATAATATCTGATTTGGCATGTAAAATTTGAAATTGGAACGATCCGAAGTGTCATTGCCTTGTGTATCGCTCAGCGCGAGTGAATATTTGATTTCGAATTTGACACCTCTGCGTGAATAAAAACATTTTTATTCAAATATTATGCCGTAAATGATTAATTTTAAATCAAATAATAGAAATAGTAAACAAGCAAGAGAAATGGAAGATATTATATATAATTTCAAGTGGAAAATGAACTAAATAATAGTCAAAGTTTGCAGCGAAAACATATTACCATTGTTTAGTTTAGTTTTGTTTTGACTTGTTGAAATCGTAGTTCAGAGACGCCGCTGTAATTAAACACCTTTTGCTCCGCCTCTTGCGCGTTGTTCCTCAGTGTCAAATTTATACGAATGAATGAGTTTCAAAACACAACAGGTTGTCGTGATGGAGTTTCGTCATTGAAATTACTTTTTGTGTGTCGTTGGCCGGTTTTTATCGTGAAATATTGCCGCAGGCATGCGTACAAATCAAATCTTCAAACACTGACAAAACAATTTTTTTAAAGAATGACCGTGCGAAACATAATATTAACTTTCGTCATTTTTTTCGTGATGGAGTTTCAGGAGGTTGAATAAAGGCCTATAATTTCATAATTCTTTAATTTTTCGAGTGAAATGTTTTACAAACATATTAATATTGGTTTATAACGTATGTTTATGTGTTATTTTAAAAGTATTGTTTAAACTGCACGCAGTCATAAAGAAAAATTCTCCTCGCCAATGGCGCGTTTTTCGTAATTATTTTTCGACGCGCTGATCTTAAAAACCAAATTTCATTCCCAAAAATATTCAAATATATAAATTTTTTTTTATATTCATGTATTTGAAGTAATAAAGAATACATCTGCATAATTGAATTGGCTGGAAAACGAATTTTTATTTTCAAGTTCGAAAGGACATTTTCATGGAATTGCCCTTCATGAACCTTCCATTAACATTTCACGAACACTTTATCAACTATTCATGAACCTTCCAATGACATTTCATGGACACCTTATCAACTAATAGTTCATGAACCTTTCATGAACATTCATGAACACTTTATTGACTAACAGTTAATGAACCTTCCATTAACATTTCATGAACACTTTATCAACTAATAGTTCATGAACCTTTCATGAACATTTCATGAACACTTTATTGACTAACAGTTCATGAACTTTCCAATAACATTTCATGAACACTTTATTGACTAACAGTTAATGAACCTTCCATTAACATTTCATGAACACTATATCAACTAATAGTTCATGAACCTTTCACCAACATTTCATGAACACTTTATTGACTAACAGTTCATGAACCTTCCAATAACATTTCATGAACACTTTATCAACTAATAGTTCATGAACCTTCCAATAACATTTCATGAACACTTTATCAACTAATAGTCCATGAACCTTTCATGAACATTTCATGAACACTTTATCAACTAACAGTTCATGAACCTTCCATTAACATTAAATGAACACTTTATCAACTAATAGTTCATGAACCTTTCATTAACATTAAATGGACACCTTATCAACTAATAATTCATGAACCTTTCATTAACCTTTCATAAACACTTTATCAACTAATAGTTCATTAACCTTCCATGAACATTAAATGGACACTTTACCAACTAATAGTTCATGAATATTTCATTAACATTTCATGAATACTTAATCAACTAATAGTTCATTAACCTTCCAATAACATTTCATGAACACTTTATCAACTAATAGTTCATGAACCTTCCAATAACATTTCATGAACACTTTATCAACTAATAGTCCATGAACCTTTCATGAACATTTCATGAACACTTTATCAACTAACAGTTCATGAACCTTCCATTAACATTAAATGAACACTTTATCAACTAATAGTTCATGAACCTTTCATTAACATTAAATGGACACCTTATCAACTAATAGTTCATTAACCTTCCATTAGCATTTCATAAACACTTTATCAACTAATAGTTCATTAACCTTCCATTAACATTAAATGGACACTTTACCAACTAATAGTTCATGAATATTTCATTAACATTTCATGAATACTTAATCAACTAATAGTTCATTAACCATCCATTAACATTTCATGAACACTTTATCAGCTAATAGATCATGAACCTTTCATGAACATTTCATAAACACTTTATCAACTAATAGATCATGAACCTTTCATTAACATTTCATAAACACTTTATCATCTAATAGTTCATTAACCTTCCATTAGCATTTCATAAACACTTTATCAACTAATAGTTCATTAACCTTCCATTAACATTAAATGGACACCTTATCAACTAATAATTCATGAACCTTTCATTAACCTTTCATAAACACTTTATCAACTAATAGTTCATTAACCTTCCATTAACATTAAATGGACACTTTACCAACTAATAGTTCATGAATATTTCATTAACATTTCATGAACACTTTATCAACTAATAGTTCATTAACCTTCCATTAACATTTCATGAACACTTTATCAGCTAATAATTCATGAACCTTTTCATGAACATCTCATGAACATTTTATCAACTAATAGTTCATTAACCTTCCATTAACATTAAATGGACACTTTACCAACTAATAATTCATGAACCTTTCATGAACATCTCATGAACATTTTATCAACTAATAGTTCATGAACTTCCCATTAACATTTCATGAACACTTTGTCAACTGTCAAATTTGGTTTCAATTATCAAAATAGCAATAGTATGAGGTTTACTGTGGTGATTCAGGCATTGGACCTCGGCCCACAGGGTCTTGAAATTCAATCCCTGGCATTAGCACTACAGTATCGACTGGCATCAGGAAGGGAATCTGACCATCGAACTCACACACATTGAAAAAGAAACACTACCAACCAGTTAATCACCTCGTTGTAAAAAAGCCACTAGTTTACCCAGCTGTAAGAAAATGACAAATGCAACAACAAAAAATGCATTTCTGAAAAGCGTGTGGTTTTCATTCATCAGCATCAGAGGAGTAATTGAAGACATGTTAAGGCCAGAGCAAACAATCCAATTTTGTTGGTTCGACTTTGTTGTATGCGAAAGTAGAACATTGTTGGATGCATGAGCAAATGACAATTTGATTTTATAGCTACTTGCATATGACTCTTTTATAACACTTAAATTGGACTTGAAAGAAGTATTAAAAACTATTCACATCTTATCAAATATAAAGTTGAAGGCGACAAATAAATTCAAACGATCTTTTGCATAAATTATATATATAGCTTAAATTGTATTTAGCTTTTGAACTGAAAGTTTCTGATGTCCTTATTGCTTACAGATTCTTGGTATTTTCGATTCAGAACAATCAACAATTTCTAAATCAACATGATAAAAATTACCAGAAATGCAACCGGAAAGAATTAGAACTGACTATTGCGCCTGTATATGCGCTCGCGTGAAACAGAGTCGAAGCGACAAAGTAGGCTCGTTTGCGCAGGCCTTAGCCTTTTCTGTGACCTGGTGAGCGATGTTCTGATGAACAGTAATTCAGTTAAATTTATTTGTTTTAACCTTGTGCTCTAAGAACTAATGCAATTCTCAGGAAGCAAACTTAAACAATGCATAATTCACAAAATCATAATTTCATTTACGTCCATGCAAAAACACAATTTTCAGACGCCGTGAAAATGTGCCCAAATTTGTTGCATAGTCTCCAGTGAAATCACGGCATTGCTTGCGCAGTATTATTTCTATTACTGGCCTTTAGAGCTGCATAAGCCTAAATGCATGTACATGATCACATCACAACATCATTATAAAATGACCTACCCGATGCAAGCCATACATCATCAGAAGAGAATTCCATAACATTTACACAGCCAAAATGACCATAGAGTTCTTTATTGTGTAGATTTACAGCATAATTCAATTGTCTACGATGAACAATCTTCCACGGATGATTGCAATGTCCATTTTGAATTGCTGAAATACAATCTATGGTATTATGGCATGTTTTTCTGCGCATCTTTAATAAAGTTTGTGATCAATTCTAGAAAGCTATACTCTATATCATAAGTATTTTCGTCTATTTTCTTTCTCAGGAGGTGAGATTAAGATGTCGCAGATGATGGTAATCATTCACGCTAGGTAGTAAGGCTAAAAACATGCATTTTGATATCTATAATCTTGAAGTTTGAAAAATTATAATCAATCCATGATGGGCCGTTGGCAAGGATTAGAAATTGCATCCATTACTTTTCAGGAAGCTTTGGAATGCTACCATGATACATAAAATCATTTTCCAATGGAAAAATATGTCAATAACATCAATTACCAAATGACCAGAGTCCAGACAAATTCCAGATCTGTATTCGTTTTTTCAGCAAAACATCTATCCTGTTCATGAAGCCTCTCTTTGAAAATTAAGAGGCTGCCAAATGTTTCCTAGAAAGTTTTCCTAGCCTGTCGGCAGACTTCAATTTGATTAATTACTTGCTACTAATAATTATGCTTTTGAAGATTGCCACTTTGTTAAATTAAGAATCTGCTTAATATTTGACACGGTGAGAGCAAAGCCAACAAAAAGAGATTGATGAGGTGGTCTGCATGAACCAAGTTTTGCATAAATTGAATTGTAATCGATCTGGAGAGACATATTGCCGCAAGAGGCACAAGCCCAACCTAAGAGACTTGGAAAAGTACACTAAGAGAGCATCCTTATACCTGATCTAATGTGTCTAGCATGTCGAATTGTCATATGAGCCTTCTATCCATGATTATTCCAATATGCTCTGCACAATGCCAGTACGATGGTGGTCAGTTATTGATTAATCATAGAAATGTAATGCATGATTTAGTATGGTAGGTATTTGAGTTGTTGTAATTCAATATTTAGCAGAAAAAGGATCTCCACAGCCCAACCCTCTGGAATAATTTATAATTTTAGCCGTGAGTCATTATAGTTCAGCATAATTAATAATTTCAATAATATGGATTTCTAAAATTGTTCGTCTGTCACAAACTAATCGCTTCTTATAGATATTATAAATTTTAATTGCCTCCGACAGTTAGGCAAATAGTTCACTATCACTACTGTATAGAACTATAATGAAATCACATAAAACTATCTAGCAGCAGGCTATATATGATTACATTCTCGTCGGAGCAGTCCGAGCAGCCCCCCCCCCAATACTTTGTTGTTGAAATATAATTCTGGGGCCATTTTCAAGTTCTGTACTGGTGGTAAAAGTATGTAATAGAAACTGTTTTGTACAGTAAATATTTAGGCATATGCATAATCCAGGCCAATAATGACTAAGCAGTATGCAAGCGAATTTACACAAGAAAATTCCATCCCTCAAGTCGTAAATCTGAATATACTGTATAAATTAAAAACTACTTGTGGTATTTTCCGATCACGAGTTCAAGCACTGAAATGACAGATAGATTGTTTCTACTTCCAAAAATCTATTTTCATTTGGATTCTAGAATGAAGGATAGAGCTTATCGGGATGCAGTATTTAAAAAATTTTCAGGAGAGTATGGTCCCAGATTTAAAAACGAAACAGTTCATATTAAGCAGTATTGTTTATTCCTTCCAGCCCCTACCCTCGTTCCAAATTTTATTCTGGTGGTCCTCACATTGGAAAATACTGTAGTTAGAAGGTAAACGTGAAAGCTATAGTACTACAGCATCTTTGAATCCATTTGAAAATATTCTTATTTTTCCCGGGACTGCAAGCACTACGGAAGCAGATTGTGTTGTCCAATTCAACGGTCCAGTCAACTAGGCGTCTGCTATATGCAATGTATCTATAAATGCGTATACCATTTACATCTTTCATCCAAGTGGTTTTTCCATATTCCACTTTTCATCATCATTTGAATCGGAATCTTGCCTCAATGCGTCAATTTTGGGATGCTGGACCAATTCAAGAGAGTGATGTTAGTGCATTACCCTCCGATATCAGTCCCGTATCAGTCCCGATACAAGTAGCTAGAGATCGCATCAGTATTTTGATGAATTCAAACCGGTTTGATTTTGCTGATATTTCACATTGATTCGGATCACTTCACCCGTCGTAAGCTGCGGTTTCTATAGCAACAAGCCAATCGCAATACCTGTTGTTGATTGACTTTGTAAAAATTTAAGGAAATTACGATTAACCCTTGAATCTAACGGTATCACGATATATATATTTAGTAGAAGATTCCGCGTATATTTGAATAGGAGGGAAGCAAAGTCTCAAGAGGTAGGAGCTGACATTTATAATGATGTAATTTAACTGTAAGAACTTATCATTTCCAAGGAAAAGATGGTCTAAGATAATTGTTTTCTATACCACTTGGCCTTTGTTATGTTGAACAAGCAATAATATATCCAGTAATTGATGGTCTTGAATTGTCAGCAAAAACATCAACTGAAGTTGGATAAATCAAAACATTTTAACAATTAACAATGTTTCATTTAAATCTGGATGTTTCTCCTTTTTGATCAGTCGTTTGGAACAATATTAACGGAATGGAATTTATAATGCGCAGGCAATGGTCTAAAAAACGACTCAATCGTTGAGTGCCTATACTGTCACTTTAATTCTTCATATGTTGGTATCAAATTCTAGAGAAGAGAACCAGCAGACCAAAGTAGATGACAAATAGTTGTCATAAATATGTATATTACGTTTTAATGGCTGTCATTTTTCAAATTTGTTTAAACTTTGTTCAGTTGTCTAAATATGACATCCGCGTCTACCTAGTTCACGGAGTTACCCCTCGCAAGGACATTTATATCTACATTTATATTAGCGGAGGTGAAATCGCAGCGTATGCTTTATAACATAAATTGTGTACAAGTCAATTCAAGATTACAGAATAAGTTAAAGAAGGACAGATCTGTAATGTATCATTGCACTGCATATATTTTTAGTTCTAAAATCACTTTTATATGGCGTATGAATTAATTGTTTGAGTTCAATACCGACTGTTGAAAATGTACACATAATTAGATCTATATGTAGAATCATAGATGGCTATGTAACAAACATAATAAAAACTCAAAAAACTCCTTACAGTGAAAGTTATTGGGATCATATGAGCTTCCATATATTCCTCAGTATCGTGTAATATTATTAAGGTTGATGACAATGGTTGATCGCCATATTATGATGTTTCTATATAGATAATGTTCCTTGCTTGGCACGCTGTGTTGGTCACCACTTTCCTATTAGTGTCTTTCCTTGTGAATGATAGTTATGCTGCTCCTCACTCGAAAAATAAAGGTAAGTGTAATTCTAATAGTAAACCAACATTACTATCATTCATGCTTTTCATGTTAAGAATTTCTTAATCAGTATAATAGAGTTACAGAGTACTCGTCATTATATGTAGGCTGTTAGCCATCGCACATGTATTCTGTACCAAATCAAATATATCGGCATTGAAAAGTCAGGTTTCCAAAATATTATTCCTGATTCCATCACTTGATAACAAAAAGCTTATTAACGTACCCATTCCATATCACCATGTGAAATGGATATTGGTTATAATAGTGTATATTTTATCGGTGTCAACCAAAGGCCGCTGAAGGTACAGTAGTACCCAACACTAATGATTACGAACATAATGGTATTCTCCAGATGGGGCTTCCTGAAATCTAAATTATAATTAGATATCATAATGGTACTTCTTCACTTGTTAATCACAACCGTGACATTTTATAACTGAATAATCACATAGTATATGCTGGAATTATCATGAAACAATTTTCATCATTGCATTGCGTCACCAAAGTTTGGAATCCAAATTATGTAAAGATATTATTACCATTGAACGAGTACAAAAGTGATTTACTGAACGACTATGCGTATTGATTTTTCTAATTACGATGATCGCCTGCACGCCCTCCAGCTACAATCATTTGAATTGCGTTGGGTAACGTCCGATCTGAGAATGGTGTACAAAATGCTAAATGGAATTGTAGATGCTGATGTTGATACATTATTTAAAATAAAATCAACGACAAAATATGATTTAAGAGGTCATTCTGTAATGTTAGCTCCAGTTAGTTGTAAAAATATTACTGTTGGTTCCATTATTTGTATCCGTGTTGTAATTACATGGAACTCTTTGCCTGATAATACAGTCCAAAAAAATTACGCAATTTAACAATAATTTGTATCAGTGAAATTAGCATCAGAAAAATCTTCAGGCATATAGTCCCATGTTAGTAACATATCATAAAATGGTACGTTGATTGATGCCGAGGCAGCAAAATGGAATGTTATATGTTACATTGTTTTTAAGTTAAGGACGTAAGCGAGGGTTAACATCAGTAAGTTTGGTGACACCAGGAGGGAGATAGGCAAGGCTATTAATTATTTTGTGCATAAGGTGACAGCGTTGTTAAATATTTATGTCGCAGTGGCTTCCATCCTAGTTGCTTTATTGTATAGACATTAATCTCTCTCCGTATTGTAAAAGTTTCCACAGATACTAATAAATAGCACAATTTAATCACTATTATAAGTTCATCACTATCCTATCATTACTGTATAAACAATATTATAGGTTTTATTTAAATGGTTTAATTTTTTCATTAATAACCTGTCAATTATCTCTAATTTAATGTTGAAAAATATATCTTATCTGATCTTATCTTATCCTATCCTATCGTATCTTATTATATAGCTCATCTCCATGTGAAATTACATAAACGTACAATAATGATAGGTAAGAAATGTATTATTATCGCTGCTGGACTCAATATAATCATTATACAATGAGGCGCTCGAAAAACTGAAGGTCGTAATTTTCAGACGATACATCTTCTAATTTTGCTTAATAATTAAGACTACTAACTCCCATGGTGTGAAATTGGTCAAAACGTATCTGCAATAATCCCCCGAATAATCCTTTGTTCAAAGCAATGTACAATTGTAACTCATTGAAGGCCATTGTCAATTTGGACAGCTTTTGTGGTTACTAGTAATTACTCCTTCGTTTTTTTTTAAACTAGAAGACATATTCAGCAGCCACAATAGTCACCGATTAGTCTGCGTCAATTTTTATATATCAAATCATAGTATCATTATATTACTGGAGCTTGCATGCGACATGGTAACAAGGGCTATATTTGAGACAATCGATCACAAATAGGTGAAGAAACGATTTTTGTAAAAACATTTCGGGCACGTTGGTAATAGTATTGCATTGATATTCATTATCGCATATAATTATCTTCTTTCGTTTAGGAGGAAGAATTTGTGGCAAAAGAGATCCCATGGTACAAAACCGTCAAACTATTGTCCAGCCATCTCCATCTCCATCTCCGTCTGCACTTTTAGTAACAAGAAAACCGTGGCCAGATCAGCAGGGTGATGAATCAAAAGTCCCTCTGGTTGACGCATGCTGTATTGAGCATGATCGCTGTCCTAGAGTAGTTCCTCCCCATTCACAAAAATTCGGATTTGTCAATTCACTAGATTATACGTTATTCGACTGTGAATGTGACGATAAATTCTACATGTGCCTGAAGCAAATCCAATCATCAACAAGCAATACAGTTGGTAAAATGTATTTCAATGATTTAAAATTATCATGCATGTCATTCAAAGAAACTGACAATATGCATATTCAGCCAACGATTCTCCCACGAACACCAAGTCAACCTCCAAAATCATTAACTGCGAGAAGAACTACACCCCTCGCCATCAAACCTACTACACGCCCTGTTACAACCAGTATTATTGTACAGGATCCATTAAGCAAAATACCAGTGGCCCGACTTTCAAAGACATTCCGATAAATGATGCCATCAGCCTATAATAGAGCGCGGAAATAAGATGTAATTTTCGCCAATAATCTTTCAACTGCTTTACTATATAATTATCAGAATGAAAGCTATATTTTTATTAGTAACTATATCTATATAACTCGTTTCGTATTGCCGGGTAGTTTGTACCAAAGAGTGAAATTCAATTCAAGGATGTGTCCGATGTGTGAGAGTGTGTGTGTCTGTTTTAAATTATTTATTCTATTCGGATTTAATAATTTTGCTGTGCTATAAATACCAATACCTATACTTGTACATTATCTGATAAAATACGGAGCTATATACTTTAAGTATCAAATATAGTTCCTGATATTAGTGTTTAATAGCTGTAGTGCTTATATAATCACATGATTTGTATTAATGTAGACTAATGATTTGGTGATGTCAAATTGAAATTAATATAAAGATTGAACAGGATGATCCATAGAGATGCTACTGCGATGGACTATAGCTGATTGTAAATATCAGAGTTGAACTTAAGTAATAAAACCTTATTGACGATTACGTATAATCGATGGCTCTGAGTACAAAACATAATACTGTGAGTGTTACAGTGCAAAATTCAGTAATAATGTAGTAATAATTCAGTATAATGAGTACGAATCATCCGGAAATCCCATTTGTACGATCTTGTTCCCAGGAATCACTTCACTCTGTTTATATATTTTTAACATGGCGGTCAAAACACATGGCTCCTTCAATTTTTATAATTTTGTTGCCTTGTAAATCAAAGAATTGGGGTTAATACTAATTTCGGTATTGGCAAAATGAATAAGCGACCCAATCAACAAGAGACTGAGGAAGATATCCTACGTCTTCAGCGTGAGTTTTACAGCTCTACCTCATCCCCTGCTGCCAAACTCATTAAAAATACAACGGGTGATGTCTGCAAGACAAAGGGAAATGCATCTGACAATCCCCAAGTGCCAGAACGACATACACTGCCAGATATCGTCGGTAAGCAATATTTTTTTGTGCAATAACTATATTTAAAGGTCCAAACTTAAAGGTCCTTAAATCTGAATAAATGATGAATGGATTGAATGATAATGAATGATTTTATGATAGACATTTTTGATAATAGGTCTTATTATATTCCGTCCCCTTGTGCCAGTTTGCAGAGTACGGCAGAGCTGCTCCCGAGATAATATGTTCAACATCTCCAGCCGCCCGTAAAAAATTTTCTGGAAAATTACTGTTAGGCCTATTTATCTATAGAATATTGTTTTTCCGCAAGCGGAGAAGACAAACATTTGTTTTTAAAGCCCACGCGCCCCCTGGTTGAATACTTTTGTGGCCGCCCCGAGATCTCTTCGAAAAGTGCCCTTCTCTGCAAACTGTCCCCTGTGCCCTTCCACTGAATCGCTGCACTCAATTGTATATGCCTACAATGGCGTATTAGCTAGCGATGGTGTCCTGGACCTGGATCCTAGGATCCTGTACAATATTCACCTTTTGGCCAGACAAGGACCTGGACCTGGGTCTGGACTCTTGAAATATTTAGCTGGATCTTGAAATGCTTCCAAACTGAATTTTTAGAGCCACACAAAACAGTAATTGTAGAAATAACATGATGACTTTAATAATCAATAGGCACTAACTGCATTTGGATAAAATTATTTAGCTGATTATATTACTAAGATAGTTGGGATGGAATGGGGCTTTCTTTATTTTGGATCCATTCATGATCCCGTTTTCAATTTTTTTTTACCCTGACATGGATTTGGATCTCTATTAATTTGTCCGGACAAAGATCGGATCTAGATCCTTTAATAAAGGATCCAACCGCGTCTGGTAGCAAGGAGATTTTCAGGTTGTGTTTCTCATTATTCTTGTCAAGTTGATATAATATCAGTCAATTGCTCAGAAAATACTAAAATTTATAAAAATAATGCTAGGCCTATCTGAAATGTTCATTTGCCACAATTTAAATATAAACCTATATGCGAGGTCCATTTTGCGTGCTTCTGTAAAATAGACTCGTGCTTCCTCTAGCGTCTCTGTATTAAACACCATCTGCTCATCGAAGCTTGTGTAAAACTGTCTCTCAACACTGTAGGCTAATCTTATGCCTTGCATGGTGTTCTAATGAAAAACATGTAACATTCAATATGTTGTGTTGTACTTCTCAATCCTGCCTCACACAGTATTACCATACTACTACTAACTCAAAACACAAAAAACAGACAAAAACAGATTTTTTTGTTGATGGTGACAGTTGTCATCGTTTGTTCAGGTCTTTCGATGTTATGATAACAGTTGCAGTGAACATAATTCAAAATAATTTTTGGCTCCAATCAGTCTATGCCTATAATTCTTTAGAATATGAACCAGGGATGTTAAAGTTACTTTTTGAAAAGTAGCTAGTTACAGTTACCGTTACTTGGACGAGTAGAAGTACAAGTAGAAGTTACTAAAGGTAACGATTACAAGTAACGTTGTTACTTTTGTAATCGTTACTAACATCTCTGATGATAAGTAGTTTACTGCATCGATATATGAAGTTAGAATTAGAGTGCCATTTGAATAAGCCTCCGATCAAGTTGGCCGCTTAACACCTCTTTCTAATAAAATTCAACATCAAAAATCATGTTTCAGCTAATAGATAGATAGCTTAATCTGCTAGCTGATAGCTTAATCATCAGATATGCCACTGAATTATTAAAAAAGTTTCAGAAAGCGATTTTTGTTGATTGTCGCAATCATTCAAATCAATCAATCACTCAGGTCAATCCAGGATGTGAAGGAATTACATGTTGCGAGGATCCCCTTGAATTCTTACAGGCCTGATCATCGTCCATTTAATTGTCTGTTAGTAACCTGCAAATAACATTCACATGAGCTTGAAACATATAGATTTCTAACAATATCCTAGATTTGAAGAAAGGGGCATTTACGAAATCTAAATTCAAGAAATCAAGAAAAAAAGAAGACCTAACACAGGTGAGCGAATTGAGAGAATCCTTCGAAAATGTTTATCATTCAAGCAACTTATTTTACCAAGTAGTCAATCATTTACCACAGGTTTGCTACTCATAATTGATTTGCATGACTCCTAATGATGAATAATTCAGAACTATTTGTTAGTTTATCATGTAAGCAGTGAAGTAATGAAGCCCAACATTTTTATATTTTCTTTCATCCAGCATCGCTGCTCTTTTTCTTGTTTTCTCATGTGAAAATTGCCATAAACATGCCTAGTATACCACGCTACTACTGTAATACATTTTTAAAAACAGCATCTATATGTGTAGACAAAGCGAATAGTTACTTAGGTTTGTGGCCTACTCCAATAGAATATTTGATATGTCACAAGAAATTCACTCATTTTCATCACTTGACCTTTCAGAAATTTACAATACCTGAAGAGGAACTTTGGAAGCAAGAGAACAAAACAGGTATGTAGCACATTGATTAATTTGCGGCAAGGGAATTTGATTTGCATTTGTATTGTTGTTGCATTTATCATATTACCGTAAACCAGGTAATCTAATAGCTTTTTTCGCCAGGGTGGTTGGTTTATAATGTCCAGATGCCCTTCCTGGCAATAGTGCTTCTGCCAGGGATTGAAGCCAAGAACCCTGCGGGCTGAGATCTAAAGCTCTAACCATTACACTAAGGTCCCATTGCATCGTTCCATTGCATTTCATCATCACCTATTGCATTCAATTAAACTCCTCTTATTTTCCTTTCCATTGATTTTATTTGTTCTTACTTGTTTACTGCAGGTTCTGCCCGTGTCATTCTCCAGGGTATTGTTCAGGATGTAATGGTATGATTTTTTTTACAATAAATTTTAAAATTTTTCGTTCCGCTAACAGTTAACTACAGTTTCAACTTTCAACTTTCAACATCCTTGTGGTAAAACGCACTAGCCCGTGATGCTGTATGAATGTGTTTTTAGTAGTAGTAGTAGTATAGACAGTCACATTATGAGAATGTGCCGTCCCTCTTACGTCTAACATATTTGCTACGCAAAGAGTGCCACAAATCATTGTCAGACATATAGCTGACAAAGAAACTTGTAAATAAGACAATTCTCATTATGAAAAGATTATGAAAAGATACTACTTGCCCATAGCCCGTCGAAACATCTCCATCAGTTGCCAGTGAAGGATGTCATGCAGCGGTTGAGGGGCATACGTCTTTGATCTTTCGATGTGATATAAAGAAGACATAAGAAAGTGTGTCTTTAAAAATTGGAATAATGCGGACTGTTCCTAGAACAGTGTGACTGTTGTTGTTGAAACTCCACATTGCAAAAAACCATTTACCACAAATTTAGGTTACTGATGTTAATTGTTAAATTTGGATGCTAAGGTGTAAACATTTGATTTACAAAGTATAAGTATATTACCGGTTGAACAAATTTTTCTGTCGCTTTGTTAACTACTGAAATGCTGTTATATAATTTATTACTTATAATATAATGTGTTGTAAGTTGTCTTACTGATTGAACATAGGGCTCAATGCTTTACACCAGACCTTTAAATACTATATAAAATATGAAATCAAAAATCAGACAATCATGTTTGCTACTCAAAGTTTCATGCCAAGGCGATCATCAGGCAATCTATTCAATGAAAAAATATACACTATACCTTCAAGATATATACAATTGGAGTGCTATTATTTAGTTACGCTATTGTTTACATTTTACTGAGGAGGGATATTCATTGTTAGTGATTGCGGTGATAATTTTTGGCTACGTTTTAAAATTTGACAGGTAAAATTTATTTTGGTGTCTACATTTTGATATTATTTCTGTTTTTTTTTTATTGAGTAAGCGTTTGTCGGAGTATGTGATGTGATATTCCTTAAAATATATAAATTGTGTAAATTTCAAGCAAAACAGTCATCCTAGACAGATGTAGAAAGGCCTGATTTTGTTAAAAAATTGTGACTTTTAATTTGAACGATAAGGGATATGCTACAAACAATTTTCTAATTTTGACTCCGTATTTCGTTGTGAGTTTTGAAAACATGAATTTATCAAATATGGCATAATTTGTAGGCTACATTAATATATCCCCTGCGTGAAACAGTTCAGGAGTTCATGAACAGTTCATGAACTCCTGAACTGCTTCTTTTCCGCAGGGGATATGTACTCTTGTATGAGCTCACATTGAATGATCCTTCACTGCTCTTCCTATTTAACATTAAATAAAATTAGATAGACTACCCCCTTGAAGACAGCATACTACCATTTGGTGTTGACCTGCAAGTTTATTATCCTTAGCTTTTGAAGAATTTGTGTTTTCAAGGGTCTGCTTCTCATTATTAACAGCATTTTGTTTTAAGAACTGAGATAATAATTTGATGAACTAATACATATTTGCACGAAGAAAATTAAAAGTGGACTTTGTGTGTGCTATGGCTTATGCTTGCCGTCTACAGGAAAGAAATCAAGAGTTGCCTAAAGAATCAACAGGATTATGCTTCAGGGGAGGCTTTCCTTCAGCATTTAAAATTGACAGAGATGTTGTCAAGGTTAGTATTATTGAAGACAATCATCTGTAATAAGTACATTACAAAGTGATTCTGTTCAAAAGGTATCATCCAAGCATTCTTTACTGATCTAAGGCATATACTGCAGATACATTTCAACAGATCTCATGGCAGATAAACACAGATTATCAATGTACCAACCGTTTTCCACAACCTTTTTATAATGCAATAATGTTTAGACCAAAATCTATTTTAGAATTATAGAACAATAGGTGGAAACAATAGAAAATTAATCTCCGGCGACTGACTTAATCATTTGAAAATAGTTCATTTTAATAGCAAAAATATACATCAGTGTGTTATGTTATTTCAATGTTCTCATAGTTTATATCTGAATATATGATAATTTATGGAAGCGAATTGAATTACCAAATGCTGTTCAAATACATATATATTAAAACTCAAAAATCAAATTGTAAAACGAAGTACAGTATTAGATTGTTTGAATAAAGTTGAAAAATTATTTTTCTAAATAAACTTCAATAAATAAAAGCCTCTTTTCCCCATAATCTTTTCTACTGACATAAACTTTGTAATTTAAAACATTAAAATCACAACAAAGTATTCACATAACGTTTTTTGCAACAAGATCGCGCTTCTGTGAACATGATCCAAAACGTAAATTGAAGCGAAAACACAACGTTATCTGTTTCAGAATAAGGCACAAATAATGTTTGGACAATATTTCAATAATGGCTACACTAAAATAGCACTGTTAGCTATTCATTAATTAACAGCGGTCGCTTAAAACAATGAATAGTCAAACATGGGACCGAAAAGGGCGGTCGTTGGTCGCGTTTGAAATGTGGTCGCTGAATACAACACTTATCGTTTCATTCAACAGTGGCCCGAAGCATGGTCGCTTACAAAGAGTGTCCGCTTAATAGGAGTGGTCGCTATGACGAGTTTGACTGTATATCAATGCTGAGCTTCAGTACATCAGCAGTAGTCATTTGTCGCTAAATGTGTCCAAATTTGATCTGATTCGTTACTATCGGGATCGGATTTCAGATTGAGTTTGAATTTATTTTCAGCTTTCAGATCGGATCAGATTAGGCAGAAATATGTCAGATTAAATCGGATTTGCAGAAAATGTTTATATTGTTTTTGCAGTTATCACTGTCATTAACAGCATTTTATCATATGCTTTTATTTGATTAAACTATGCTATAGTCATTCTAATTATGAAAGAAATTGTTGTGACACGTTTATCATTAATCACCTTCTTATAATGTTCAATCAAATTTCAATATTCAAAATTTTTTAGAAGGCTACAAAAAATTTAGTTAGAAACAGTATCAGGATGTACAATCTGAAATCTGTAAATATGTCTCAAATGGTGTTTATAATTTCTAATAGATGAATGATGATGATCCAGATGGTAAAAAGAGTTTGTTCGCTAGGCAATTTGAATCTGGGAAGGCTCCATCAATCGGCTTGATGGATGGCACATTGAATACCATTCCATCTATGTCTACCAGTTCTATTTCGAAGACAGAATCCGTTTGTAATGAATCAAACACAGAAAATGACATTGAAATGATAACAGACTCTATCAAGGTTAATGATGGTGGCATTAATAATGAAAATATTGCCAGGTTGAAAAAGATGTCTGCAAATGAAATACTCGAAGAGCAACAAAAGCTAAAAGAAATGTTAGGTATGTCCTGCATTTTAATGAAAATAAATTAATAACGAGAGTGAAATAGGGATTGTGCGGGAGGGGAATTGAAACTCGAATCTTGACTATTTATAATTGATCGAGGCATATTTATAAACTAATATGAAACAATAAATTTTATAATATAAAATAGCATTAAAGGGTAAATAGCGTAAATAGCATAGTGTAGGTAGCAGATTAAAAAAATGATGAAACTAGTAATTTCTCCACTTCCCTATAAAGCAAACATGTGAACAACCTTTGTGAAGAACAAGCCCTTCCAATATTTTTCCAATGAATAGCCAATCACAAACCAATAGCTGCATGCTCCGTGAGTGACTGACATTTAATTTCCAAAAGTTATAATGTGCAGTTACCTAGGTCATTTCCTATCTGCTATCATAAATTTTATAACTTTGACTAAATATATTGTTCTCCAATAGGCCTATGATATAAATTTATATGGAATGTAACTTTCTTCAAATTGATTGGCCTATATGTATATATTTTTTCAATTTATATATCAGGTGGCAATATGATTGAATTTCTCAAGACAAGAACAAAACAGAAAAACAAGTCTTCAGAAAATACCATTTCCTCTCCAAACATTTTAGAAATGTCTCCTGAAACGTCAATGCAAGTAGACAGCATACAATCAGACAAAGAAGCTGACAGCCTTAAACATGATCTAGGAATTGATAAGAATGTAATGCACATGGAGAAGGCAGAAACAGAGAAATTGAAGTGGATGGAAGATGTTGATCAATGTGATAAAATGGAGGTGATAATACCCCTTCCGTATAAATGATTTATCAAATAGGCTTATTTTAATTAGTTGCCACATCTTTCGCAATAAACAGTCTCAGCTTGATCGAGATCAATCCCCTTTCAACTTCATTGTGAATCCTTAAAGTGTGTATATCGCCTTTTTTAAATAATAGATTTGGATAGAACTTATTTTTCTATTCGTACATGTTGTTTTCGAGTTTTTACACAGCGCAACTCTTTCCCGGTCAAGATTGACTTTAAACATAGCATTTTGGAGATTCTCGTGTCCCATATTTGAAACCAAAAAAGGAATGATGTTATTTATCGCAAGAGAGTTTGATCATGATTTTTGGCCAACTTTCTACGTTTTAATTGCTACATGCCAAAAAACTGTTGAACCATTTTACATTTTTTTAATTAAATATTTAACTGTTCATCGGATTCTGCTGGCACATTTTCACATGTGAGTGTGTTAATTGGCAATCTGTGTCTACAGCATTATGTTATCCATTCAAGATTTTGATACCCACATTTAATGTTATATTTTATCCCAATCAAGTTGCAACCTTTTTGTCTTGGAGTAATGTTAATTGCCTGTTTGATTTGTTTTACAGAAAGCAACAACTGCAAGGTTTGATTTTGAAGGCAATCTTGTTCCTGCATCAGCTGAGATCTCTTTTGATAAAGGCCTGCATCACCATGGTAACGAACCGCATGCAGCAGGATATAGTCTTGATGAGTTGTTTCAATTGGCAAGGTCAAGTTTCTTGAAGCAAAGGGTTTTTGCATTGACCACTCTAGGCAGGATACTTGAAAAGGTTTGCTGACTTCATTTATGGATTAATTGTGCCTGTATTATAGATATTCAGTATTCTACTACATGTAACATATCTAAACTCAAATGAGGTTCTTCACTGAGAAACTAATGATTTTGATTGATTAGTAAAAGTAGCAAGTGTACACACTCGTAGGTGCACACTTTTTGTTTGTAATCTTCATTTGTCTGTAAATCTGGTAAAATAGATCTCCCCGAACAAATAACCATTGTGCTTAAGGGGCAAATTTTAGCCATACATATGTAAAATTGTATGTGCTTTCTCGTTTGGATCAATCATGTTTCCACAAAGCGGGTGAACTAGTAGCTTTTTCAGCGGTGTGGTTGGATAGCGGTTTTGGAGTATGTTTGCATTTAATGGCCAGCTGCTCTTCCAGGCGCCAACCAATACTGCTCATTCTGACAGGGTTTGAACCCAAGACTTAGCGCTCTAACATCCTAACTAAACCGATTACACCAAAGCCAATATATCATTGAGTAATCTAATCTTATCTAATATGATTGATTGATTGATTTTATATTATATACAAGTTGATGAATTCTAATAATTGTACCTTCAGCGCCATAACTGTTCAACTAAAGATCATTTAAATATTGACTTGATTGAAGTTCTTTGTGATTCTGGTTTACCATTTCTTCTACGTTGGGCACTTGATGATGAAGTTGAGTCTGTTTATGGTGCTGCATTGTATTGTCTCAGAGCAATGTTGGTCTCTCATGCTGATCAGGTAATTCAATAGTAGGTCTATGATTATGGGTTCATGTTTTCATTCTTATCTCCACGTGCCACAATATATTTTCCCCTCAGACTCAAGATCTAAAGAAAGTGATATCTCTAATAGAAGAATCTGAGTCAATGCTTTGTTATGAAAATACAGTAGTTAAAATCACAAATCTTTTGTCTCCATGATGATTCCACTTTTTCAATTTTCATTTGGATAAAAATTATAAATCCTTTTGCAAATGCCTTTTGTTTTTGTGTAACATAGATTACTATGAAGAGAATCAGTAACCTTCCCTTTGATATATGTATCCCATCGTTATGCCCTATTGAAGTAAGAATCAAGAAGAATGCAGATGGCACAATGAAAAAAGGAAAGACGACTATAACAGATGCCGAAATGGTCAAAGTGGATGTCATAAAGGTAATGAATATCCATTAGAACAGTCAGTATAAATCTGATTATCCCTGACTGAAACCCCTGGGAATTATTACCACGCTTTCTGGAATCAAGGGCGGATCCAGGATTTTGGGTGACTGATGCAAGTGAATCTGCTGGTTGGGTGCCGAAGGCACCCAAGGCTAGGAGGGTCCGGGGGGGGGGCATGGAAAAATTTTGAAATAACATATTCAGATCGTCTTAAAATAGGCCTTCTTTTGCATCATCCATATCACAAGATATAAAACATTTACAGTTTTTTTGGACAGATAATTATGGATTTTTATTAATTTTCATTGTCTACTAGCAATTCATTTTGGAAATTGATCAGTCATCCGGGCTTCATTTTGAAAATCGAATCATTGTAGACTTCGGAATCAAACGTTTATCATTAAGATTTCATAAGAATATAGTTTTCTTACTTCATACGGGAGAAGTATCACATAGCTCCGTCATTATCAGAATAAAGCTTCTAGTTGAATGACAATTGTTGAGGCTTTAACATCACGATATTATTTTTAATTGATGGACTTTGCACTGCATCACTTGGGGTATGCATTGAGTTTCAATATTATTGTATTCCTCTGAGGAGATGGTTGGGGATTGATGCATTTTTTCAGAACACATGAAACTGTCAGAAGCAAAATGATTGACACTAGTGCAGTCACTGAAGCAAGAAAGAGCTACAAGCTTATATAATGGTGTTTGGTCTGTTGTAACCATAGTTGTAGCCATGCTTCAATGAATAGGCCTAGGTTGTATGATAGAACAGTTCACAATATTTACGCACTGAAAGAAAGGGTATTGTAATTTGTAAATCGTTTTTAATTGTCGTGATAATAATTAAAGTCATCAAACTGTCTGGCCAGGATAGTAGTATCTTGTTTTAATATAATTTTGAAAAGCGCTATCAAAACATGTTGACAATAGCAAAAATGTGACCATTCTAATAAGTATTTAATTAATTTTAATTTTGACTGATGCAAGTGCATCAGTTGCACTACCCTGGATCCGCCCCTGCCTGGAATAAAGTTGTTTGATGATATTCTGCTGTGTCTTTCCTTAACTCGGAATTTCACATGATTTCCACATGATATCATAATGCATTTAACTGTAAAATATCGAGAAAAGGATTCAACTCCTAATCATTCAAATTATAATTGTCTTGCCAGTATAGCTATTATATTTGAACAATATGCAATCATTTATGAGGTCTATGCAAATACATATCCAATTTAACAATGTATGTTATTATGTTAGCTATTTGAGTTATCACATTATAACTATCTACTGTATTGCTAAATGTTCCTTTCTGTTCATTATACATAGGGATTTCTTCAAATGCAACTGATTGACAGAATGACTTATATTATGACAACGTGTTCTCCTTTGCTGCCCATTGTGGAAGATATATTGTTAATCATGATTCGTATATCACACCATTCCAAAGAAGCTGCTTATCAGATAGCCATGAACAAAAGTCTCATAAAGTGTATCATTGAACTGCTGCCTCTGACATCTCATTTTGGAGATATTGATTCAAATACAAGGCTCCCATTCTCAAAACCTTTGGCACTTGCAATGAGACTTCTTTGTTGTCTTACTGTTGCAAGTAGAAGCACCGCATTAATGCTGGTAAGTTATTTTAATTATTATCATAACTGTTTTGTAAAGCCCCACATCCCCGTTCAATTGATTAGTGGATGTATTGGGTGCTTTGACTGCCAACTAGAGAATATGAAATTGCATGCTACTACCAGTTACTTCAGCTAAAGGAAATCAAAGCCACATTGATGATCTGTAGAAGTTGAAATGGTATATGTTTACTAACTTTACTTAATAATTGGATGAACTTACCCTAATGATCATAGGTGAAAGAACTAACCTTCTCAGTAATATGTATCTGTATCCTTATCATTAGATATCTGACCATGGTCTCACAAAAAGAGTTGCCTGCTATCTAGCTGCAATGTCAACAAATTTTGATGCTGCTGTTGGCAATCAAACCACAATCACTTTGGTTGTCAACTCTTTTGCAATGTGGAAAATGTTTGTTAACTATGGTTTGGTAACTAACTTATTAAGGCAAGTATAATTGTAATTTGATGTTTTCACAAGCAATTCACAAACTATTCACCATAAGGCGTTCATGACAGTTCTTGAACAGTTCACGCACACATTATTTTTTATGAAGTGAAAGTGCTGTCTATGCAGTTTATGAGTTGGAATGAATACTTCAGTGATCAATATTTGATAAATAATTAAACATTTGAACTGTTTCTATGAACTGAACTATGCACTTCTGATGATTCTAATCAAATTGGCCCGATGACATCAATTTTCCATCTTGATTAAAATTTAATAATTTTTTACTTATTAAAATTGAGATAAATGACATCAAGAAAAGAGACATGATTGGCAATATTTCGTTATCTTCATAATAGGCCTAACATCGTTAGACAAGAGAATGATAATTGAAATTTACAAAATACATATATAGAAAAATATTGCCAATTTAATCACATCCATGAACTTATCTCCCAGAAAATATTAATTCTATTGGCTATTAATAATTTGGAGATAGCATATGGATGCGATGCTTGGTTGGCTGGAGACATTGAAGTTGTTACCACTTACCACTGATTGAAGTTAATCAAGGCAAACATGCGTCACTCCACATGCGGAATCAATCAATATCACATTGATATTTGAAATGCCCACCATTGTTTTTATGCGATTTGGGTTTAATATTGATGCTGTATCTGTTTGCGGTACTGTACAATAGTTGTATCAAAGATATATGTAACGATCTTATGTCAATGGACCATGTTTGAAGATCATTTTAATTTATTTTGATTTTTTCACAGCGAACTGCATCCTGTAATGATGTCACTGTTCCAATCACTGACATCAAAACCTTTTGTATCAAAAACTCAATGCGAACAAATTAATGATATTCAATGTAGTATTTGTAGTCTCTTGTCAGCTCATTGGAGTTACATAGCAAAATCAAATCAGGCCAAGAATGCATTACCACAGCCCACTATCAATTCATTACAAAGCTTCCATGCCATGATGTTGTTTTGGTTGCGATTTGCCACAGAAGAATACTCGAAAAGAAAAGTAAGAAAACTTGGATCATTCAAGTTGTTGAGAAAAAGACTTAAAATTATCTTTTTTTTCTTTTACTAATTATTTACAGGTTATAGAAATTAATAATGAAATTATGAATAATTTTCTTGTCGCTATCCTTCATTCTAAAATGTTTTCCAAGAAAACTTTTAATCAATGAAATTCTCTTTGAGCCTTGAAATTAATTATTTTCCAATTTTATTTTCAAATAGTTTTCCAAATGTTGGATTTAAGTAGTTTGTATGCGTTTTTGATTTATTTAAAATTCATCAATGAACTCATCTTGTTCTTATCGTATTAGTATTTTGAATGAATGTGTATTATTTCAGCTTGGTAGTTCTTCCATTCTTGGTTGTATAATGGGCTACTTTTCTAACTACATCAAAGGACTTTCAAAGGTAAGGCACTGTTAAGGGAAGCCGTCTGATGCTGTTTAACAAAGGAGTTTTATTCCTTAAAAAAAATTGGTTCTCATCCACAGCACAAGCTTAGTAGTAGTATAGACAGTCACATTGTAGGAATGTGCTGTCCCTCTTACGCCTTACATATTTGCTACACCAAGAACACTACAAATCACGCTCAGACATAGCTGACAAAGAAACTTGTAAATAAGACAATTCACGATACAAAGCATTATGAAAAGATACTACTTGCCTATAGCCCGTCGAAACATCTCCATCTGCGAGTGAAGGATGTCATGCAGCAGTTGAGGGACATAAGTCTTTGATCTTTTGATGTGACCAAAAAAAAGACATTTAACGTTGGTGAGCAATAGTAGAGGCAGAAGGAGATAGTTTCCTAAGTTTAGCAGTAGACATTAAGTTGGGTTAAAGTATTCCTAAAGCATGCTGAAGCATGCAGTCATAAGCTGAGTCAAGTCGAGTCAATAGTGTGGTTGATAGAATCCACGTTTCAGATGCATATAATAGAGCAGGTTCTATCGTGTGTCTGAACATTCGTAACTTAATGTCAGTATTGACATCGGAAGCCCAGAATTTATTAAGACCTCTAATGGCTGCCCAAGCCTGGCCTCTACGTTGGGTTAAATCATCTGAAGAAGAAGTACATAGCCTATAGTACTTGAATGAATCTACAAGTTCTATGTCACAATTTGATGTAACAAGGTGTGCCTGTTTTATGCCTAAAGCAATAAATTTCTTCTTAGTCGAGTTAATTGTCAAGCCTACCATTTTACCAACCCGTTCAACTTCATTGATAAGTTGTTGTGCATCAAATATGCTATTTGTGAAGATAGCAATATTGTCAACGAATGAGAGGTCTGATACAGCACAGGCTTCACAAGTTTGTTACCCTGTGTACGAAGTTTCAAGAGAGATTCTATCGAAGCAGCTCATGCATTTGTTTTTCTGAAATCAGAAATGAATGTTCATTGTTTTCAAAATCACAAAAATCCATGAATAGTTCATGAAACATTCATCACAATTAGTATTCAATAGATTCACTTTAGGCTATACCGAATACATGTGAAACTTGTGATTTGGGATTTAATAGTCTGTTTTCTTTTTAAGGCTGATGTCAGCATTGATGTTCTTCTATCAGCAATTGAAACGTTACTTACAAATGATATCAGGATGTTGCTATCATCGAATCACATTCAAGATCATTTTGAACTATTGAGGTTCGTATTAAGCTGTTCAGCTTGTTACTGCTACATGTTCTGAAAATATACCTCACATCCAGGGCCGGATCTATTATTTTGGGCCTAAAGCAGAAATCATAAATAGGGCCAAAAAATTCCCCCAAAACTTTACACTTGACAATTAATCCCCAAAACAAAGGTGTCTGCAGATTTGTGATCTTTAATTTGAAAAAGGCCTATTTTCGGAAAGGCCTAAAGCATTTGCTTATTCTGCTTACACCTAAATCCGACCCTGCTCACATCATGAATAAAGCTACAATTAGATCATGTGTAGCCTGATCAAAAGAGCAATCCAGTTGGAATATAATGTACAAATTTAGAATAAAAAATTTGAATTGATTTTGGCAAAATCATCACATCCAATTCTGCTTATTAGCACCCCTTTCACAGGACTGGATTCATGTGGTAGCAATAGTCACATAATTTGGAGCTGTTACTAATAAACAGGACTATTCAAGATTGAACTGAACCACTAGAGTGACTAGATGGTATACGAATATTCTATGAGATTGTCCACATATTTTCACATTAATGAACTCATAAAGCTTTTCTCACATTGGCTGTGTAGACTTGAATGTAAAATAGTTGATCCAAAGGGATCATTTAAATAAACTTGATTTTTATTTTGAATCCGAAGTTTGACATTTTGTGATAACAGCAATTTTCAATGGTACTTCCAAATATGCACCAAACCAATATATTTTAACATATTTTATGTAGTTAAAATAGTTTTTTTTTTAACTTTTCATGCAGGAATTTCATTTGTGCCAATTTGAAATAATGATATTACAAATTTACTTTTTAAAATATGGAAAATAAAATAAAATTATTTTAAAATAAAAAATAAATTAATTAACACTGATTTCCCTGGCGAAAAAAATTGTGGAGTACATGAACTTTCTATGAACTGTTTATGGACACCTTATAAACAGATCTTGGAAAGTTCTCGAAAAATCCCATAAAAAACAGGCCATTTAACATTCATGGACTGTTCATGGAGTTGTTCATGAATTGTTCATGGAATTGTTCATCAACTATTTATAAGGTGTTCATGACCAGTTCATGAACACTTGTAAAGTTTATGAACTGTTTATGAACAGTTCAGGACCCACTATATACAAACTAATCCTGAATTGAACTCAAAACATTTCAATTGCCTGAACAAATATTTTACAAATTCATCGCATCTGCAACAACTGTAATGTAATTCAGACATGCTGCTATTTGTTATGCTGTAGTGCTATATCTGATGACATTGAAAATAGCTGTATGGCCTGTATTTGTATTAACAGAGTACTGTAAATTCGTTATTATAATTCTACATATTATCAATTATATCTGATTTGATCAAAGCTCAACAAAACTACTGATTCATCTACTTTTTTGCTTAGCAAACGTTGATACAAATTATCAAAGTAGATCTCAAGTGAGTAGAGTACTGGCTCCTAAACTGCTTGACACGGTTGTTGTAAAAATACTTTACTATATCTGCAATCATTTTGGATTTAAAACAATCATAACAATTAATTACACACGTGACAAAAACCAAATAACAATCACTACACTGCTGTGTATATTATTATTATTACCTTATTAGGTTACATATAATTGATAAACTATTGATTTTTATTGTTTCAGTGAAGAGTCTGATCTACTCTCCAGTAAACCAGCCACCAATTTCAAACAAATAGACTCTCTACGTGATTATGGAACTGATAGATTATCAAACTGCATATCTAATACTATGTCATCTGATTCTCCTCATATTCTCTTTGGTGGTTTGATGACTGTTATTGATACAGCATGTTCAATTCATAAAGGTGTTCCTGAACAGGTAACCAGTGGTTATCAGAATACTCATTTTGTAGGCCATTTAACGTTCATGGACTGTTCATGAACTCCTGAACTGTTTTTCGCAGAGGTTCAGACAATGGTCTTTATTTACAGGTTTGATTGATTCAATAGATGCTTTTCTTATAGCATTGAAGTGACCACTATCGACAGGTGACTGCTATATAGAGATGGCCACAATCCCCATCCCCCTGTATAATAGTTTCTGAATGTTGAATGGCCGAGAAATTTTCAAAAAAGGTTCATGAAAGACAGGACGTCTAGTGTAAATGAACTAGAATTGCTCCTGTAACAATGCATGAACTCAACCTATTTTATAAAAAGTTTATTTTCTAATTTTTCTGCAGGGTCAACTTGTTATGTACAGTACATCCGTATTCATTTTATCCATTTCAGTTTGTCAAACTTTTCCAAATGGATGGAATTAGAAATTATTTAAAATCAATATCAGCATCTAAATTCGCTGCCAAGGTAACGTAAGTTCATGATTCTTCAATTTCATCCAATATATTCGTATCCCATATCTGCCATGACGTGTTCAATGTTTCCTCTATAGGCCTACAGCTATATTTTCGTTATGAAAAATCTTTTCACTAATCAATACATTAGTGTGTAATGTATATATATATATATTATATGTGATCAATCAAGAATCAATAATGTTAACAGGTTGGTTTAACTTGTAGCAAGTTGAAAATTATCCAACAATCGTTTTGCACTCTTCTGACCACTGCAATTTTATGCATAAGACACATAGATGTATACAATTAATTTATTTTTCGATTAATATAATAATTGATTTGATGTCTTTATTTGCTCATAGAATGCTTCAGAAATTATTTCCTGTCGTCTTGAACTACACGGAGCTGTGGCAACACTGGGGATATTTGCCAGGGTATGCCCCTATTACACCTTTACAATTTTATAATGGTCAAAATTACATACTGTAGCTATTTTTGTGCTGGTAGAAGACTTGAGAAAATCAAAACGTTGCAAATTATGTTATTTCTATCTGTTACCAACATCATAAAGTTCAATTTATGTGATGTAAGTTGGCTGATTGAACACATGGCTCAATGATAAACAGCAAAGCTTTAAATAATATTTAATATTTATAGTCAGAAATCAGACAATCATGTTTGCTTTAAAGTTCAATTTCAGTAGTAATTAATGTTTTAGTTGACATGTCTTTCATGTAACAATTGACATTTTTTATTTTTCAGGTTCTCCCCTTTGTAATTAAAGACATTGCCTTGTTGAAATTATGTCATGAAGCTGCTTTCAAAATTTTTGCTATTTTGCCATGTGGAATGGAATCTCATGCTGTTCGGTTAATGTCTAATATACTTTTTACACCTGAGATATTTATGTGAGTCGTCAAATTGGATCAAAATTAATTGCCTCATCGTTAGGAGCCTGCAATTTAGACACTCATTAGGATAAATTACATGCTAATACAGGGTTATATTTACCTACTAATTTATGACCTCATCCGGCGTGGCCATGGAAGAGGTTTAGAATTGTACTTCTGAGTTCTAATCCTTGTTGATAAATTATTCATTTTAATTCAATTTAATTCTGTTTCTTAACAATTCATAAGTTTATCAATGATTGTTAGATGCAACGCTGTTAGATGTATGAAACATTAGAGTAGGCCCTGATTGGATCGATTTTGACATAGAATAATGCAGACTGTTAAATTGATGGTATTATTCAATGGGATATTTTCTATTGTTACTCGATTTTACTGATCATTATCTCAAATATTGATGTCATAAATTTAACGATATTTATTTGTATGTAAAATATGTTCATGTTTGATATTTTATTGTATGATCGAACCATTGTAAGTTATAATTGTCTTCTTGTATAGTTCAATCAATTATTTTTATTATCAATTAGTTAACCTCATTAATTAGTATAATCTTATTAACCATAATTTCATTAAGCATAATTTCATTAAGCATAATTTCATTACGTATTGTATTCATGAAATAATAATAACCAAGTGTTCTCAATTATACATATAAAAGTAGATTTAACATTTATTTAATCAGATTCCTGAAAGTTTTATAAGAGACAGGATTGTACACCTTAACTCAGCTTGTTGTGTTTTCTGAGTGGTGTTTGAATTTCTCATTTGTCTTTTCAACTTTAATTCTTCAATAAACTTACAAGCTAACGGGCCAAATGGCAAATACAAAATTGAAGATCACTGATGTTGTTGGAACTTACAATGGAGAAGGGGACGCAGCAGAATGGTGGTCCCGTTTTGAGATAATCGCAGAATTACAAAATTATGGTCAAGCGGATGTTCTTTCATTGGTACCACTGTTATTGAGAGGTCCACCTTTTTTGGTTTATCAAAAATTATCGGTGGAAGATAAAAGAGATATCACGATAGTCAAGAAGAAGTTACTATCAGCATTTTCATTGTCTCGGTTCGCAGCATACGAACAATTGCGATCGAGAACTTATAAGAACGGAGAGAATGTAGATGCATACTTTAGCGACATTCAGAGATTATGTGAATTGTCCGGTATGGGAGGTGCAGGAGTTGCGTTTGTAATTGGGCTACCAGAGAAAATCGGTATGCAACTACGAATACTTGGAGATGCATCTGATGCTGATTTAGTATCAAAAGCCCGTGTTTTGGTAGAGGCGGATAATGCAAAGGAATTTAAAATGAATGAGCCTATTGTCTTAGCTGGAGTGAAAGCCGTTAATTACACGAATACTAGCACTACTAAGAAATATTGTTATAAATGCAAATCTAATGGACACCTGACTAAAGACTGTCAAACTGAGAGAAAACCAGGAGAACCAGTTACATGTTATCGCTGTGGACAAGAAGGGCATATATCCTTTGGCTGTAGAAACCGTTCGGGAAACGGCCTGGGGATCGTAGCGTCTGCGGAGCCAACTTCGATCCCCAAAAATTAAAAGGCTTACTAACTATGGAAATTATCGTTAATGGAAAATCTTATTGTGCTTTAGTAGACACTGGTTGTTCTTTCTCTATTGCGTGTAAAGATTTTACTGAAAATTTACAAGTAGTTCCTGATCAATGTCTTATTACAATGATGGATAATACAAAGGTTTCATCTATGGGTATTTTATCATTCAATATTACAATAGGATGTATATCAAAAGCTGTATTATGTCATGTGGTTAGGAAATTAATTGATGGTATTGATTTTATTTTGGGTATTGATGCAATAAAAGCATTTGATGGTCTTTATGTTAAATCAGACGGCTCTTTTGAATTTGGCTGTCAACGGCAACCATATTTATCGGCTGTTGTTGCTGCACCTAATATTATCAATAGTAGTAAACCTTTAACGCATGATGATCATGTTATATTAGATGATACAAATTTTAGTGCTAAATTTAATGGTAGTTGCTGGACGGTCGCCTGGAAATGGACGGACGGCCATCCTCCTGATTATATGAAAAATACTGTTAGTCAATATGGTATGGATAAAGCAACAAAAGAATCCTTTGATAATACTCTGGATAGTTGGATAGAGAAAGAATATCTAATTTATTATGATGAAACCAAATTTGGACCACCGAAAGCATTAATACCTTTATTCGCTGTTACGCAGGAAAGTAAAAATAAAGTTCGTCCTATTTTTGATTTTCGACAACTTAACCAATCTGTAGATTTATATACTGGTGCAAGCGATATTTGTCTTGACAAGCTACGTCAATGGAGACAAAAAAGTAACAAATGCGCTGTTGTAGATTTAAAAGATGCGTACCTCCAATTAAGAGTTGATGAAAAGTTATGGCCATATCAGACGGTCATTCATCGAGGTAAACGCTGGTGTTTGACACGCCTAGGATTTGGGCTCAATGTAGCACCTATGATAATGTCAACTGTATTACGAAAGGTGTTAAACATGGATGACAATGTTAAAAGAGGTTGCGATGGCTACATAGATGATATATACATTGACGAAGAAATCGTGTCTGCTGATTATGTACGTCAACATTTATTAAAATATGGCCTTACTGCAAAACCTACAGAGCGTATTGATAATGAATCCCCTGTTCGCGTTTTGGGGTTGAATGTTCATTCTGTTGGTAATCAATTGCGTTGGGAAAGGTCAAATGAGTCCCATTTACGCGATATAGACGTTACTACTTTAACAAAGCGTGAACTGTATTCACTTTGTGGTCGTGTAATTGGAATTTATCCAGTTTGTGGGAGATTAAGAGTAATGGCTAGTTATCTAAAAAGGGAAAGTACTGGAATAGATTGGGATGACATTGTACCTCAAAATGTACGGAAGCATTGTCAAGAAATGTTACAGCATGTACTTAACGAGAATCCATCCCGCGGTCAATGGAATGTGGGCAAGCAAACCAAAGGTGAAATATGGTGTGATGCCAGTTCATTGGCTTTAGGTATTTGTGTTAAAATTAATAATCATATTGTGGAGGATGCCTCCTGGCTACGAAAAGATATATCTGCTCATATTAATTTAGCAGAGTTAGATGCTGTTTTGAAAGGATTGAATTTCGCTATAGCTTGGTCTTTATGTGATATATCTATTAAAACTGATTCATCTGTTGTTCATGGTTGGCTATCTAACGCTTTGTTAAACAAATCTCGTCTAAAAACAGCTGCTTCTAGTGAACTATTAATTCGCAGAAGAATAGATTTATTTGCTAATATTGTAAAGGAATACGATTTGAAAATTAGTATTGACCTTGTTCGTTCTGATCAGAATATTTCAGACAAATTGACAAGAGTTCCTTCTTCGTGGTTAGCAAATGTTAATATATCTGCTGTTGGTACTTTAGCACCACTTATTACTTTAAAATATTTGCATGAGATTTGTCACGGGGGAAGTAAACAATTACGTTATTTAGCCCAATCTGCAAATTTAAATGTAACTGATATTGATATTACTGCTATTATTGATTCCTGTGACAAATGTAAATCAATTGATCCAATTCCTGTTACTTGGGAAAAAGGAAATTTATCTGTTGATGATGATTGGTATCGTTTAGCTATTGATGTGACAAAATTTAAAGACGAAAAATATTTTACAATTGTCGACGCTGGACCTTCAAGGTATACTATTTGGCGTCGGATTGCAAATGAAGGTACGGCTCAAATTCGTGGTCAATTATTATCTATATTTACTGAAAGAGGACCACCAGCTGAAATAATTTGGGATAACTATAGCACTTTTAAGTCTAATGATATTTGTACATTATGCGAAGATTGGAATATTAAATTATCACCACGTGCTGCATATAGGCCGCAAGGCAATGGTATAGTAGAGCGTAACCATCGGACAATTAAAACTATTGCGTCTAGATCAGATTGTAGTATTTCAGAAGCTGTTTATTGGTATAATAATACAACAACACATCGTATGTCTAAGCCGCCTTCTCATTATTTGTATAATTATGCTCCACGATTGAAATTTGTGAAGCCATGCATACCAGTAAAACAATTTATTCCTGATTATTTAGCTGGTGATTATGTTTGGGTTAAACCTGATTCAACACTTAGATGTTATAAACGTTGGTTGCCTGGTATTGTTATTGAACAATTATCTGCACAAAAGGTTAGTGTAAAAGTTAACAATGTTAGTTCAATTCGGCATGTTGCTCATATACGAAAACGTCATTCTACTGTTGAAGATCAATCTGTTGAAACCGCTTCCATTTCTAATCCTGATGGTGACTCAAGTTTATCCGAGGAATCGTCCACGTCGGATGATGATGTTGATGAAAATATTCCAGTTGGTCGGCCGATTCGAGAGCGTAGACAACCTCAATGGTTAAACAACTTTGTTTTAGATTTGTAAATCTCGGGGGAATGTATGTAAAATATGTTCATGTTTGATATTTTATTGTATGATCGAACCATTGTAAGTTATAATTGTCTTCTTGTATAGTTCAATCAATTATTTTTATTATCAATTAGTTAACCTCATTAATTAGTATAATCTTATTAACCATAATTTCATTAAGCATAATTTCATTAAGCATAATTTCATTACGTATTGTATTCATGAAATAATAATAACCAAGTGTTCTCAATTATACATATAAAAGTAGATTTAACATTTATTTAATCAGATTCCTGAAAGTTTTATAAGAGACAGGATTGTACACCTTAACTCAGCTTGTTGTGTTTTCTGAGTGGTGTTTGAATTTCTCATTTGTCTTTTCAACTTTAATTCTTCAATAAACTTACATTATTTTTGCGGGTTCCATTTCGTTCAATTCGTACAAAGCAGATGGGACAGATGTAAGACTGAATATGGCATCACCAATGCGTCACACAACATTGGCATGTGTCACATAAGAATAGCCCACTAAAATTGCAATCGGTTTATTGTATTTGATGTAGTATGATTTTGGAAAAGTTCTTTATGGTTGAAAGCCATTTTACAGTTTTAGATAATGTAAATACTGTAATACAATTGTTGCCAGTAGTGATTTGCAGTACTCAGGCAGTTGAGCCTAATGGCTTTTTTTGTGGAAATAGCCTTTAAATAAATCAGTGATTTTGATGCAAAGATAAATATAAAATTTGATTGTTGCAATCTATTAAAAAAATGACAGAGATGTCGATATTTGAATACACTACAAATCTAACATATAATAAATATAATATATTATTAATGTAATGTTGTGTGGAATATCTCTTCTTTGAAACACCACACACCCGATTGCAATAACTTATAGCTTTCAAATTCTTATTTACCTGTTAATTCCTTCCTTCCATTTCGATGGACATAAAATAATTATTCACTTTTTATATATAAAGAGTCATTTCAAATGTTAATAGAAGATTATTTAAATTACATTTCTGAAATACAAATCGACTTTAAACTTGGACCAATCGAATTTTTTAATTATTTTACATCTGTATCAATCATTTATTTGAAAGCGTTTTTTCGTAAGAAACCTCCATTGCCGATGCAGGTATACAGACCGTTTATAAATATTAAAATTTCTCATTCATTTTACAGGGCAATATGCGAAGGTTCTGACGTCATCTCTCGAGAATTATCTCATCTCAATATCTCATCATCACCTAGTGGGAACAATGAAAAATCAACTATCTCTGTTGTTGAAAAATATATGAAAGAACAATTCAGCATAGTAACTAGGACTTATTACGATTCATGCGTAAGGCACATGCAGGTGCAAGACAAATACATTTCAAAGTAAGTCCCAATATCTGAGATAAATGAACTCTTCTAATGAATAACGGTCTTTCTGCAGATGACACTATTTTATTTGTATCTGGTCAAACAATTACATATATGAAAGCCATCTCACCCCATCTAGATTATTGTTGTGTGGTCTGAGGGAGATGCAATCAGGGTTTAATAGATCACCTTCCATGTATACAGAACAGAATTGTGCTTCAGTACCCTATAGTGCATAATGATATATTCTTATTCAAATATGTAAGAGGCGACTCGAATGAAAGGTAATTATAAACAAGCTTCATATAATTTCATGGTTTTCATTTAATCAAATAACATAATCTAAACATATCTACCTTCCTTCGTTTCCAACGTGATCGACTAAATAATTGCAAAATCTCACACAGGATATATCACGTTTGCAGTCACAGCTTATCCAATCACATTCTATGAAATAACAAAAACATTTAAATTGTTTCAAGCATTTCAAGCATCAAATAGATCCCGCTTGACTATGCGTTATGCTGTGCTAACTTGTGCCATATTATTTAGTATTTATATATATATATCATATTACTGAAACCATATTATTTTGTATAACAACGATCTCACAAATAGGAATTTCAATTTGATCAAGATTTTTCATAAACATTCAAGTACCTCTACACTTTTTTTTTTAAAAGAACCAGTAAATTTTGGCTTACAAACTGTTTGCTTGCAGATCATCTGACACTCCAATCAATTCACAACTACTGGATGCAGCTGAATCATCAATCGTTCCAATTGATTGGGTTTTTCTTCCTCTATTGGAAATTTATGCAGAAGCTATTCGAAGGTACCACTGATTGTAACCTAGGATCCATATCAAATTTTTCTTCCACTATTAATATAGGCTAGGCTACTCAAAGTGTAGCTCAATCATTTTAGAAAAGACATCTAATCTCTACATTACATTACATACATAATACTTGGTTAATGGCTGTTATACGATTAATTCCCTTTACAAAACACAGCCTGCTGAAGTCTGAAGACCTTAGAGGACTTCCAAACATTCAACACATGTCATATGCCAGGGGCACCTTATTATGATTAATTTATGATCATTTAAACTAACAATTTTCAGATAGTTTCACAAAGTTTACTTGGGTTCCAATCCTCATGTTTATCTGTCTTGAGCTTGACATTTTCTGATTTGTCAAGAATCAAAATTTGTCGGCATTTTTGTTTTCAAGTTTGCTTCTGCAATCTCAATTGCAGTAAATCTTTCATTTCACTTCAAATTTTCTGAATGAGCTGATTGTTTGTTATTTTTCGTAATTAATCACTGTGGCTACTTTCTTTATGAATCTTGGAAATACTGGATCGCTACTGAAAATATACTGAAAACAACCTGGAATGGGATTGGATTCTGAAACCATACTGAAATTCATCTGAACTGAAATATAGAATATTCTCATTCTACTGAAAAACTACTGGATCACACCTTCGAATTTGAAAGCTACTGAAAGGGCCCAATTCAGTAGGCTATTCTTTAGGTTTTATGATTTTCAAAATCTGTAGTGTTTGCTAAGTACTGTTACTTTTCATTGCAGTGAAACTATTGGTGTGACCGTAGTAGAACACACACCGCAGACAACACGTATTGCAACTTCTTCATTGATGTTTCTACTACTATTGGAATTGTGGGAATACGAAGCTGTGACATCATTGTCAATTACAACGAAACTAACCAGAATTTTATCAACATTTTTAATAGGTAAGAGTTTAATTTATATACCAAATATGTCAAATATTTATTCAATTATTGTCATTTATACTAGAATAACATAAATCAATTTCTTTTCTTAATTCCCGCCTTTGAAAATACATTTTACTATGACATTTGACACAGTCATTCGTTCGAAGTGTTGGTTAACTGTTAGATTATTTTTTCAGAATTTAACATATTCACCCCTTCATATCAAATTAACAGACTCAGACAGCCTTCATCACTTGATAGGAATTATGATGACGTAATAGTGTTTTATGGTTGAACCATTGCCTTATCAAACCTTCAACCGTGGTGGAAGATGGCATACCCCTGTTAAAACAACTCATGGGAAATCCATGAACCATCAATGAAAAGGTTCATGAAAAGCAGGCAATTAATATTCACAACAGTTCATATAAAGTTTGAACTGTTCATAAAGTCGATGAACTTGTCATGAACCGTCATGAACATTTCATGCGTTTTGGGAATATTTCATTGTGTTCATTAACAGGTCATGAACTTGGTAAAGGATTATTATTATATTACATATTCTATATCATACCCTATTTGTGCTCAACGCAGTCACCCTTCGTGAAACGGCAGCTCAATGCCAGAGCTTTTGACCAGGATTCCATTTGTCGTTGATACAGATATAATAAATGCTATTTGTGTTTGTATCCGTATGTACATCAGTTAATGGCTCAATGCCCCCCCCCCCCTCAATGAAGAAACAGTTGTGCTGTTCTGAAAGTCTGATACTTTATGAATCACATATCATTTTCCTCTGACAAGAATACTCCATTTAATCCCTTACTGTTTTGTTGCAAGTTTAAGCTTTTTCTCTGCCTACATCGACTATTACTGCTCATTTTTACATTTAGACTTATAGTGTTTGACTATTCTTGTTGTCTTGTAGGTAGCAATTTATTCTTAGAAGAGACTGTTCATAGTGCTTTGGAATGTTTATTAAAGTTTTATACGAGTGATGCTAATCTGGTTAAATTTAACTTCGAAGAGAAAATCCCAGGCATTCCATCGTTTTACGATCTGTAAGTACCATAAAAAACATGTATGTAATTCGCAAAATCTTATTAACCTGCTACATGTCACTTTAGCATAGCCAAAACAAATAGTCCTTAAGTCTAATCATGCAATGTGACCATACATAAAGGGTTGGCGTATGATATACTGTAAGAGTGGTATGGACTGTGGAATGGCTATTGGAATTGTAGCTTTACGCTTGATTATAACATGCAGGCACCAGTGTAACATTTAATTAGTTCATTTGTTTTTAACGCTGTAGTAACTCATCTTTCCTATCTAAGTTTGTCTTCAGAGAATGAGATAAAGCTATGTATTCGATAAAAGCCTAGACTATATGTTGATTGTTTTTGAAGCTGCAGCATCATTAGAAGTTCCGTATGTGATTAATTTGCATTCACTCAATTAATTCAAATGCATTTGCCTTGCTAGAGAAAAGACAAGTGAATCGTTAAAATTAATGCTCTGATTTATGAGCTTACATTATTGGCGGATAGAACTGACTTGCTGTTAGAAAGAATTCACTAGAGAATCCTCTTTTATGTTTCAAAATGCTATGCCATCCAATAGCAATATTACGTTGATGAACTCTGGTATAACGGCCACCTGTCTATAACGATCAAAGATTTTACATGGCTGCATTGCACCATGGCTTGATAGGTATTAAATGGTGTTAAATAACATCTTTTTATGATTTCAGTTACCTTTCATTACTACAACGGTACATATCATCGTCGTACTGTGATCCTGTATTTGCTAACTATGTACTACTGCCACTTGGTGGATGCCATTCAATTAAATATCGTCAAGCAATTTGTGGAGAATTCAGTGATATATTCAGAGTATTTCCATTGAAGGCAAACGAGGTAAGAAGCAGTAGGTTGTCACATGCACATCTTTTACAACTAAATGTCAGACAGAAAATAGTCAATGACATGAAATTAACTCAGCCTAAAAAGTCCCTCCCCAACAGCTAAATATCATTTCCGTATTCAATTTTCTAATAGCGACAAACCACTGCCTCATCTTTGTAAAATCGCAGAATAAACGTCCATTTCCTGAATCTAAATAGATCATTTTTGCAGCTCATTTTCTAATCTAATAGCCACATCTTCGTTAAATTACAGCTAAAAATCATTTAATCGCATCTACTGTAGCCTCTGACAAACATAACGATTTTAATCACCAATAATAATATTTTGAAAAAGAAATATATGTTTGAACTATTATGCATTTCAAAATATGATGTTCTAATTTTGTTTACATTTTTGATAATGGCATCATTAAATGTTTTAATTTTGAATTTATAAATCATGTTTATTGATGTTTATTAGAATGAAAGTGTCTATCCATTATTCCGTTTGATATATTACATTGGGGTTTAAAAATTGTTATACATCTCATGATCACACAATTGTATATCTGATGGAATTCATGAATACCCCCTGGTCCCTCATTCAAATCACATATTTGTTATTCTTTTTTACTGTCTATATGGTCCTTTACACATGATTTTCTCCTTAATTTCATAATAACTTTGTTAATGTAATTTATTGCAGGAGTTTCTATTATGACTCTGCAATTTTGTCAGAATAATAGATGCTTTTTATTATTTCCAGGTTGCATTCAATATCTCTTATTTATTTTCTGGTAATGAAGACGTTCGTCTTTTGAGCCAATACGTGGAATGTGTCGATATGGGTCGTATAAGGTTAGTACTATAGTAATACTAGGATGTCTTTCAAATTTCTCGCAGATGTGTCGTATGTTCTGGGGTTCGCATGACCCTTGTTTGGGAAATGCTCCAATGTCTTTAATTATAACAAACCAGAATGAGGGCTTGATTTTATTCAGCGGCTTGTAATGAAGCATGCGATGAAGGTTTGAAGGACCGATATAAATGAAGGGAGAATTTCGTGCATATTAATTGAGAATAGCCACTGTTTGTTGATCCGTACCATTGAATTGCATTTTGTTGCATTTGCGCATGCGTTAGTTATGTGACGTTTTAATTTGCCATAGGTTGGAATGGTCTCCGCTATTTTACCTAATTGCTATCCATCATCTGAACTGCTTTATTTTCAATACAAACACCAAGGTTAGTTTAAATAATATTGTTCGCTTATAGAATCCGTTAATTCAGATGTTTTCCTCCTGTAGACATTATTAATTAACAGTAGTTTGTTTTATGTATCTGACTCATTGAATTCTTGTCTCTACAATTCTATGTGAATCTAAACTACTATGTTGTTGATTGTTATTGCTGCACATTAATTTGATGATATTATTTTAGGCTGAGGACAAGGAAAAGCAAACAAACGAAGGAGAGCATTTTATGAAGCTCATTTTAACGATGGATAATAAGGTTAGATATAAAATTATTTGTTTTGAAACAATAACTTCAATAGATTCCAGACATGGAAATGTATAGTTATCTAATTCTTTTGAGAAGTCGGGATTTTACTCCCTTTCTTATGGAAATGTTTTGAGGCTTGGTCAAACATTTCTTATTTTAACGATAGAATAAGAGACAAAGATGAGGCAAAAGCATCTGTTTTACCCAACATTGAGTACTTTCATATTCATATATGTGCATATCTGAGTTTACATTCAACATAATTAATCTTTAATTTATTATTATAATTATTACGATATCACAGTATACCTTATTTCTACATGTATATACCCTATTTGCCCGTGTCGAATAACTATGCAAAAGTATTAAAGTTTGTTGTTACAAACTAAAAATATCTGGAATACAAGTCTGCAATTCATAATCCGCATTAGAAGTAGCAACATGAATGGTATAAAATGGCAAGGAGGTTGTTGGAAATAAAATTATGTATGCATCGTATAGTCAGCATGTTGTACTGCTTGTTCTGTTTTCGTGGGCACTTAATTTCATCTAAGGTCATTCAAAAGTGATCGAGAAATATTATTTGTAAATCGCATATTTTCTTTCTCCGTTGTATTTTAATTTGCCAACCCGGAGGGTTTCTTTCTGAATAAATTGAGCAACCAACCAGAATGCATAGACTGCATACTAATGATAGATTTACAATCAGAGATTGATATTGCTCAATTCCAAACAGTTGTGTAGATCCTGTAGATGTAAACAACGATCGATGACTGAATCAAAGAAAACACATTCCAAGTAACAGTAGCGAAGACTAAGATTTTTAAATTTTTTAAATAATATTGAGATTGTGTGTTTTGATTTCTTGCAGGCGCTAAAAGAAGACATTATTTATTACGACACTGTTGAAGAATCTAACCCCAATGGATTTCGTAAATATGCTAATTTACCACCAACAAGACAACTGATGCTGAGAAAATTTCAAATTTCTTAACAAATTTATTTCTGGAACTTAACGATAGATATTATGTTCTACCGCAAAGTAGGAACTACGCACAGAGCAACGTCTCTCGTTTCTTATTTGAGATAGATAATGTTATTGTACATATTGTCTGCTGAATGTATAATATTTCTAGGACAACTGTTGTCATGAGTGCAATGGTAATTATCCAGCTTTAGATATCGAATCAACATTTGACAGACCGCGCCCAACCCTTATTGCACATGCGCAAATATAAAGTAATGATAATATCTTCTATAGCGGAATATATTAAAGCGATATAATTTACAGAAATTAGATTGTGTTATCAAGACAAATCATTCTACCGAAAATAATTAATACGGTAATATCGTACCACTCATGATTAAGTATGTCATCTGGTGATATATAAATACACATGGAAACGGTTGTGTATCGGCTCCAGTCGGACTATTGGTTATAGCAGCTGTCGCATCTGGTCGCTGTCTTTGGACTGGGTCAGATGACCGTCGGATTGCAGGAGCCCCGGAAACTCCTGCAAATCGTGGCCGCGTGACCGTACGGTCGCTGTCCCTCCGAACGCTTCCACTTCGCGGGCTTGGCATGGCCGAAGGTTTGGCTGTAGAGCTTTCTTGCCTAAATATTTCGTTTGCAAGAAATTCAAGAATTATTCGGTTATTATTTTTACGAATGAGGAATCGAAACCAGCCATGCGAAGGAAATCTCACAAATCTTTACTGTAGCAACACAGGTGAACGTCAAGTGACGTCACTAGGGTGACCTTTTCAATCAGGTAAGCAGTCAGCGGTTGTTGCTTGAACAACAAAAACCCAGTTACTTACTCACACAAGAATCAAGAACTTTTCATGTCTGAAGCTTTTTTGATCTACATCTCAATTGAAGCTCTCTTTTAGAGAAATACAATCAAATAACACTGTTGAGCTATCAAAGTTATACTTCTCAGGGAATATTCAATCGCTTATTAGTCAATAATTTGTATTCTCTGCTGATTTTTACGTCTTTATGGCTTAATTTGTTGTCGGAAAAATCTTTACATTATGAGCGGCGAAAGATCGATGAACCAAGATGAAATCATCTCAAGTACAAAAAATGTTCTTAGAGGTTTAGAAACATTAAAGATTGAACATAATGGAATACTTGACAATATTGATGACGACAATAACGAAGGAAATGAAGAAGATAAAGATTCTATGGAGAAGGAATCAATGATTAGAAAGTCATTGGAAAAAATTGAGTTGGGTCTAGGAGAGGCACAGGTAATTTGAAACTGACGCAGGCTAGGTTAGAAATCATATGAATATCTTTTTAATAAATTTTTTGATCGCTTTGAAGAGATTCAGCTACATCATGTAGGTGGATTACCCTGGCATGATAGTTTAGTAGCTTCGAATGAATGCAAATAGAAATAGCTATTTGTAGTTTCCCTAGTTTTAATAGTCATATCACATGCCATGCGATAGCATACTTTATACTTTCGTACTATTAAAAAGACAGACATCCCACTTAAATAAAAAATAATCATACTGAACTTGTGATTTGTAAATCAGTTTGATGCTAGAAAAATAAATTTAAACTCACTCAACTCAAATCATAAATTTTGTTCCATCCTATTGTTACTTTTTTCGAAATGATTAGAAATGAAGATACCCACCATGCTTCATATACTTTCTTGTTTAGATTATTTCATGCATTGACTTTGAAACTTATAATATTAACGTTGAAATGAATAACACAGCGTTCAGTTATATTCAGCACCGGACATTATTCAAAACATTTTCTACACCTCAAAACACCTGCAAAATAATCAAACCTTTGCTAGAACGGTTGTTATGCAGGCTTTATGTTTTGTTTATAGCAGTTAGGTGCTTTCCTAACAAATGGATTTCCCAAACAATAAAAGATTTTTGCACAATTGTTCTCTGTAATCCACTCCCACGATTTTATTGAGCGTCTCAGAATAATCTTACTTTGTCCTTCAGATTAGTCATATTGGTTCTTGTTGGTTAGCGCAATCTTACTCTCCTATTTTATCCTATTGAGCTTTATTGTCATTTCATTTCAAGAGATTCTGATGACCATAGGGTGTTTTAAAGTTCAAAAATGTTCATGTCGATCACATTGTATCTTTTGATCACATAATTTTCTTCATAACCTAATCTCGCAATCTCACCGTGTAGGCCTACTGACATGTTATCAAAAATTGGTCTGTGGAAGGTGACAAGGAAACACCTAGGCTACTATTGCTTTCTCATAATATGAGGATATTCTAAACATTCTCTTTTCTTTGAAGTTTGAAAAAAATCAGCTTATGTTCATGCATATAGGCCTACCTCTAATTACATAGCATATAGGCCTACGCAAGTTGAGGTTCATACAAAGTTTACTGATTCTTATAAAAAAACGTGTATAACAGTGATGTTTTTTTGGGAAACGGTGTTCTCTCAATTCTTTATCTGGGGGAACGATGTGCCCTCACTACATTTTCTATTTGAATTGAAGTTTTATATGCTCGCTTTCTTGTTTAAAGTGACATTATCACCAATATTATCAGTAGGCCTAACAACTAACATATGATAAGTAGGTGTATTATCATATTTAAAATGAGATTTGTGGATAAGACATTTTTGAATTGAGGAATGCCTTGTTTTAATGTCATTTGCCGTAATAGCCTATAATAGATTTTATTGCAAAACCTTGACATACCTCTGGCCCCTACAGAATTTATGAGCTGTTCCCCCACCATTTTATTTCACAAAAGGGCCTATGCCTATCATGTGAAGTTTAGCTCCAACTGAATAACTTTGTTGTTGTAGATTTACAATGTTCATCTTTTTACATTGAAAGAGCACAGCTATATTTGTTCTTTTTAATCATGTGACATGTTGAGTCGTTTACTTAAAGGGGCAAAATTGACCGATGGGCTCTACGCGCTTAGAGTCACATGCGTGTTTGTCGTTTGTATTGGTTCTGTGCCTGAAACCATGCTGAAACTTGAAGTTTGAAGCCATGACTTGCATTGATTATTAAATTTACACTAAGCTTAATTCAAGTTGAGCTCGTATGACCACCGGTCAATGCTGCTCCTTTAATGATATTATTCATTCAAAGTTACAATAAAGCTAAAGCCAATATTATGAAAACGAACATCTAATGTCAACCAAAGATTATCCATCTGAGATTAAGATTAAGAATGCATGACAAACAAGAAGATGTAATCTGTGTTTTTTTTTAAATATCCTTAAATTTGCATGGAGTGGATTTGGATTATAAAGAGTTTAAATAGTTTGACAATGAATTCAACAAAAATATCCTTTTCGTTCTCAGAGTAATCTGGCTAGAATCTAAACCTTAAATTGAGACAATAGGGTGTGTAACTGTGGCTGTAGACCATGTTTTCATTGTAGTCACAAGATGATTCCCTTTTAGTCAAAAGAAATGTGTTTTCATGACAATATACCTTGATGGTTTAAAATGGTACACCGTGATTACGATGCTCAATATTAAAACAGTCAGCTGATCCAATCAAGCTTGTGACAATGTGACATGATCGACCTGAGGCATTTTATACCATTTCTAGCTTTGAAAAACAGATTGAAACTATCAATCGTTAAAGATACATTTTGAAACAATGTTAAAATTTTTGAATACTGATAACAATATTCTGTCTATTACAATACATATCATTCCTTATGTAAAATTGAATACATGGGTTATCCATTGGTCATTGTAAGTCTGTTAGATTTCTGCTTTCTGAAATTCCTGCCTTTGGAGTAGGCCTACAAAATTGAATTAACAATATAAGATGAACATTATAAGAAGGCATCACCTACATCGGCCTCACTGAACGAACATTCAAAGAAAGATACACAGAACACAAAGTCACTTTGAAACACAAGAAATACAAACATAGCAGTGAACTTTCAAAATATGTTTGCGGGCTGTAACAAAGTGCAGGATCCTGGGATCTTGGTTCCCGGAAGGCCAGCACAAAATCAGAAGGTTTACATTCTTATCATGATTATTTTCTTATTCAAAATTTATTATTTTTGGATTTCATATTTTTTTATGTTTTGGAATCCATGAATCTTGCTTCAAAGTTAAGTCAAATTTCTAAAATTTGATGATCGATTCTTCAAAACTATGAAGCATTATAAATTCAATCCCAAAAGGTTTACAACCCGAGCAACACCATTCCCGGAAGAGCAAAACTTTTGTGACACCCTGCATATATGGAACCTAAAAGAAAACAGTAAACCATGCAACATCAACTTGTTAATATAAGCAATCAGTGCAGCCTATAATAACACTTCAAAAAATGTAACCTATGCCTAACCGAAACATATCACATTATAACCTACAAGAAAATCAACCTACTGAACAAAACAACCGAATTGATTTCCAAATGCCGCCTTAAGAACAAATTTTGTCTTACTAATCTAAAGACATTGTAACAATCAAAATGGAAATTTTATATAATAGGCAATGGCATAATCAATAACCAATCAACCGTAAAACATAGTAGCTCACATAGGATAAGGATAAATTTTTGTAGTCTAGTTGAAATAAATTGCCTGATGATCACATTCTGGTGTAGAACTTGAAGTAGCGGAAATCTAGCATGTTTCATTTTTTGACTCTCATTCTAAATGTTCTGATTAATTTCATTGAGCCGCACTATACCAAGAACTGGTGTGGAACAATCCCACTATTAATATTATTATATTATTATTATTATCAAGATGAACATTATCCACTTCAAAAATATATATTTGGAAATTTTTGAAAAAAAAGGTTGTTGTTGACTTGTTGTTGTTGATGGGTAGGGCCTATATTTGCTTGGGTTGTAGGAGCTTGGGCATGTGTATACTGTGCTTTCGCCTTAAAACGGCCTCTAACTGAAGCAGAGACCATCTGATCTGGTAGGCTATACCCTTACATAGCCTACAATTGAATCAGTATTCTGTCTATTATAGGTGATGATGGCACTTTGCAGTCATTTAACCCATGTAGAGGCTGATAAGCAAAAGCTTAGGGCACAAGTGAAGCGTTTATGCCAGGAGAATGCATGGCTAAGAGAAGAGTTGTCAGCCACACAACAGAAATTACAGTCTAGTGAACAGTCTGTTGCTCAATTAGAAGAAGAGAAAGAACATTTGGAATTTATGAATTCACTGAAGAAATATGATTATGGTGATGACAGATCAAAGGTATGTTTAGAAATTGAAATTAAATCATGGAATTGTTATTGGAGCCTAACAAGCATACAATGCTAATTGTACCAGTAATTGAAAATTACAGATCATACTATTATATAATAACTTTTGTATGAGACCTTACTCCCAAATTAAAAAAATTGGTTCTTTTACATGATTGGTTCCACATTTCTGAATTCCCAATTTTAAATTAGGATAATTGAAATTTGAACAGGATTGGATTCAGATTACAGATGAGGATTCAAAGTAGATTACTTGATAGTGGAATATACTATCAATTACAGTGATCCAGTTAACCCTGATGGCTCAGGTGATGCAAACTATATATGCGAGTATCTAACATCATCATCAATAAATATTCATGCAATCTCTGATTGTATTGAATTGAATATTTTGATGCTGAAGTGTATTAGTTATAATAACCTACCTATATTCTTCAATGGAGTTGGATAGAAAGTCAAAACGAACCAGAATTGATTAAAAACATTTTTAAACTCTTAATTGTCTTAATATCTTAATGTCCTGATCATTCATACCTATATCTTGATGGATGAACAATGATGGATCAGAAATAAATGTTCATTGTCTATTTGTTGATTAACTGTTTCATTGTACTTTGGTTTAATGTTTCGTAGGATGAAGGAATCGATAGTGATTGTCATGAAGAAGCACCTACTGTTGAAGATGAATCAGATCGTGAAACTGATGGTAAGTCACTAACAATGTTTTAGTTAACCTTTGTGACTTGTGAATATGAGGGTTGTCAGGTAGTAGTAGTAATTGAGACAGTAGCCGCCTACCGAAGGCGCCCGTACCACTCTTCTATTTCTAAGGGAGTGGCTCTTTTCGCTAGAGCAATGATTGTAAAGTCTCTTTATGATCCAAGCCGTACATTGCAGATCAATTTCAACAGATTTCACGGCAATATTAATTAAGTCTAATATGCAATTGACACACAGGCTCCTATAAGATATTGCTCTTTTGGCACACAAGAGGCAAAAATGAGGAATCAGAAAATCAAGAGCCGCCACAGCGAGTGCTGTGTTCGTCTTCAAGTTTTCTCCTGAATAGCTATTGTGTGGCTAGCTCCAAAATGCAAAATAGATCATAGGAAATTGTGTGCAAGTCAGTTTGTAAAAACAATTAAGCACACCTTTTATAAACGTTAACTTGAATTTCTTGATCAAATTTGAAATTCTCATTCGTGATATGAAGTTCAAATTGTAAGATCGATTGCATTTTGACCTAGTTTTTCTTTTGTTTGTACGTTGATTTGACTTTGTAACCAATCAGATTGATCAAATCAACTTCGTTATAATACAATGCTAATTATCCAAATTAAAATAGTATTAAAATGTATTAGTAATATTATTAATATATAATAATATGATAACATTTTTTTGATTATATGGTAATATTTTATTTTTCAGATGAAATTTTGAGTCAGACATCATCTGTTACTAGTTCTGTCAATAATGCTGGTGTTTACGAGATCCCTGCTCGTTTGAGGACGCTTCACAACTTAGTAATTCAGTATGCCTCACAGGTAATTCAATGTATTTTCAATTTCAGTGTTATTGTAGTTAGATGACCTATGGTAATTGTTTGAATACACCCAGTCCATACATATAGTCTGAATTCAGACAAGGACTAATTCTGATTCTTTGAACTACCCCGTAATGGATATTGGTCGAACTTCAATGACTGTGTTATTAGTTATCTCTGTGTGGACAATCATTTTGAATTGACATTAGTTTGATTCTGATGTCGTGTTGAATAGGGCCGCTATGAAGTGGCAGTGCCATTATGTAAACAAGCTTTGGAAGATCTTGAAAAGACATCTGGCCATGACCATCCTGATGTTGCTACTATGTTGAATATACTGGCTTTGGTTTATAGGTTAGTATCAAATAATATTATATATCTAAAATCTAGTATTTTACCCGCTCACATCTACAATAATAATGATATATCTGCTTCGGACTGTAAGATAGTCACATATCGCAGAATTGCCTACAACAGACTTAAATATTTATTTTTTCTTGTCACTGAATACACTCCCATATTTTGTTTTTTCAAACATCATCCCAACTTCTGAGAAATACAGCCATTTAGTGATTTCAATAGGGGAAGGATACCCTTACTTGGGTATTGTCCATGCTAGAACAGTTCATGTGTTACACACAGGGTTACACATGCCTTCGTCATACTTGTTGATTAAAAGTCATATACATCTTGAACACGAAGAAACTACTATTTTTTCATTAATCGGGATTCCATAAAATATTCCATAATTCCCTGATGTTTTCCTAACCATATCTTTAGAAATTGTGCCACACCCTAATTAATATCTTGCATAAAACAACACAAATTATCAGCTCCAGGATTTCTCAAAGGTTTCTCAAAGTTAAAGTGCTGCATAAATCCTACTGAGAAGTAAACCAGCCTTTCTGGTGACTGACAGGCCCTATTGTTAAGGTTCATGTTTAACGAAGTGCAATTTCACGTCATGATTTCCATGAATTATCGTATAAATTATACAGTTATGCATTAGGCAATTGGGTAAGCTCTCCTCAAATGTTTCTGAATTTTATCCACTTAATTAAGGGTTTATCATTAGAGCCCATTCCCAATATGCCTGGTAATTGTCATGTTAATACATATCAGAAATGCATACACAATTATAAGTATAATGTAGATTACTAAGAACTATGGATTACAATGTCGTTTATTACCGTTTATTATACATTGCATATGCACAGTATAAAATTAATAAGTCACTATGAGTGAATTTCAAGTTACCTAGTCATTTGCAGTGTAACTCTCCCATTAACTTTACTCATAATTTTTCATACTTTAAAAAGTTAGTCAAATGTTAAAATATACATATATACATGCATCCATTGATATATACATTGTGTTGCACATTGTTTTGGATTTTCTTACATGCATTTTGGTATATGCTGGTGTTGTTATAATTAGATTCACCATAGTCCGTCGTTCAATTCAATTACCACGTCACATCTTATGGGACCTGTTGAGTTTCTTTCTACTGCCTGTCAGACGCGTCTTGAATTTGCATATATCAGATGAAGGTGCACAAAATAGACTTGCATATCTTGACTTGGAGTTACCAAGTCTTGATTTATCTCGTTTTGAGGCTATATGGCCTAAGCCACAGCCTCGTCAACTATCATTCAAAGACAAAATTGCACGTCTAGCTAAACGACCTTTTCAACGTAAAAAGTCATCGCGACCAAGCAGTTTGATATTTGGTAAAAATCTTGATTCTGTCAAAGAACAACAAATGGGAAATTAGTACCATGAAAAACAATATACGTAGTATATATATATAATACATACATACAGTAGTGTATAGATTTTAATTAGAGTAACATGCAAGCCCTAAAAGGGTATCAGATACAGCTGAAGATAATCAATTGTATAATTATAATATAGGAAATATATATGTAAATATACATATCAGAAATATCTCATTAACAACAACATAGAAACTATGGGAAATAAATTACTATAGCCATATGGTTTTATAATTAACCTTGGCAATAAATTACTTTCGATTAATAATCTGTCAGCCTAAAAAGAGATTATTATTCAGCATTTATTTATCCACATTGTATTTGTTGGTTGCACCTGTCTGAAACATCTGTCACAACCTTTCTCGTTCACACTACTAGCACATCAACTAACTACACATCGACAAGTTCTCACTCATTGAATCTCAAATCACTGCTTGTTCACATTTGTGGAATTCAAGACATGTGTATTTATTCACGTCGTTCATACTTGCTGCACACGCTTAATCGTTCGATCGTTCACACCATCATTTTTGCATTTACACTAAAAATCTTTTGATACAATGGATTTCTTTTGTGCTGCTAGGTCGTTGCATATGCACCTACGCTCTTGGGAGGACAGGTATGAACGACGTATTTACACATGAATTTGATGTTGTTACCATGGTAATCACTGTCATATACAACAAAGTCACATTTGAACATGCAATCAATATAAGTTTATATTTCCCAGTCGTTTCATAATTCTAATTCGAAGCTCTTTCCAATATGGATTGTCATTGCATCAATAATAGATATCAGTTGAATTGCAGAATTGAAGTTATTTGCGAGCAATTTAGTAACTGAAATCAAAATGTTCAATTTTAACCTAGAACATCTTTTCTAATTAACGACCCCAGTTAGTGAGATCAGATGAGATAATTATGACACATGATTTTCAACATAACTGCACAAAACATCACCAGCGATTAAAATTTGGATTTTCGGAAAAACTGCCGGTTTTGGTGGAATAAGTGTAATCGCAAATTAAAGGAGGGCAAGAACAAACCTCTGCAGTAACTCCATGATTCGTCGCGGTTTAACGGTTACCGATCATCTCAAGGCATCTCATCATCATTCAATCACAGAAGCAACTATGAACTAGCCTGCGAACCTGAACCTGACTTTAAGCCTATGAACCTGCGCAGTAGAGAAGACCCTTCAGTGCTAACATCTGACTTTTGATAATGCTTTCTGACACTTTGGCAAGCATTCCATCTATGTTGCAGTCGATCAGTTAATAAAAGCACCGTAAATTAATGCAACCAATAACATTTCATATACTGTATTGCAGTATGCTTTCATCAATATCTACATACGATTGATGGATTTAAATCGAAAGAGCAGCTGAGTTTTATAAATCCTTTTGAACACATTTTTTTTCATTAATCTGTTTTGATCTTAGTCTAGTCTTCGTACTTACCACAATCCATTTATATTGAAATCGGAGCATCTTGTAACGTTAGGTACTTTAGACTATACAGCGCGCGGCCCTTCTAAATCGTAACCACGTCACTATCTGATGGAAATTAGCTCAACTGAACAGATGTTGTTATAATACAATCGTGTTTTCATTTGAAATCATGCCGCCAAAACAATCAGATCCAAGATGATAAACATTTTTCATCGCAGGACTGTATACTTACACCGTGTGATATTTCTTGGCATCAATTTACTGTCAATCGATATGCTTTTGACCATAGAAGGACGGTTGACATGTCATTCATTCATCATTTAATAGGCTATAAAAGCAATAGCTGTTGATATTAACAAATTGCTGAAAAAAGAATACGTATAAATAAAAATTTAAATCCGAAAAGTTTAAAAAATGTCATTGGTGCTAATTTAGCTAATGTATTGGTTATAGAACTTTACCTGTTCGTATAAATCCTGTGTGAGCGTTTTATCAACACATCGTCATCAGACATTTCTTTCCAAACAAATTGAAACTCGATGGTTGATGTCAACATATCAACTGAACATATCCACTGTCTTATTTCTGTTATCTTTCCATTTTCTTAGACATTTTTTAATTTTAAACATTCACTGCTTATGTGCTAACGATTACTCGATTGTCATTTTTTAAGCGTGTATAAATCTCCAATACACGTTTTAGCAAAATGAAACTGTTTTCACGTGTGTAATAATCACGCGTTGATTGCTCGCTTGCAAAAGAAACAGACGCTCATTTCAAATGTCCTCTCTTCCTCTGTATTGTTCCATTTTGTTTAATTGCATGACGCTGTTTTATTGACGAGCAAAATCTTTCCAAATGATAAATTAGAAGATGATTGTTATTAAGAAATAAGAACAAACAACCCACCTCAATAGAATGTTGTAAGACCATCAACTTTGCTTAGCCAGGGGGTCACGGTGTGACTCAATTTGTTAAACACGGGGTGTTGCAGTCTCATTTCTAAGCCATATAATGATTCAATCGTCCACACTTGATCCATTCTAATTTTTTCATAATAGCTAATGTAGATAATTTCCCTGTTAGGATTTGTGAGTTTGGACTCTGTCGTTGGCAAATCAGATCATGTTTATTCTGAATCTTCATCAGTAGGCTCTCCAGTAGTACTTTCAAATCGATAAGATCATCCCAACACTATTAGTTTAACATTTTCATTTACACATGAGTCTTTCATCTGTTTTAATAATAATTCTTATCTATATTGTTATTGTTTTTAGAGATCAAAGTAAATATCGTGAGGCAGCCAACCTACTTAATGATGCATTAGCTATCAGGGAAAAGACACTGGGACCAGATCACCCTGCGGTAGGTATCACCTATGCAATATAGATTGACGTGGTGATGTAAATATTTAGGTATGCGATATCGAGATTATCAGGGCTTATATTATATCACGGAACATGATCTATTTTGGCGTGATATCATTTTCAAAAGCTGTCTTCGAAAGTGCAAGCATTGGGTTCGCATAACTTTTTACCGAAGTGCTCTTCGCACCCATTTCGATCACTTTCTTTAATCTCACAACTAGTCATCCTATAGTTTTGCGGTTGTTTCTAGCCGTCTTGAACAGCGAGGGTCGTTAAAACATCTTCAAAAAAGTACACCGAGGTATACCCCTGGCGTCTTCAGAAAGACCGTCCTCATACCGCATATTAAGAGCGATTAAAATACTTGATCAAGCTCGATTAATCTGTCGTAACAATTGATAATGATGCCACCCTTTTTAAATTTATCCTGTTACGGGTATGACCTGCGGGATTGGAATACTCAATCAAAACTGTCCGAATGTTACTTTAATCTTATAAAGAATAATCAATTATTCACAAGGAATGTAATTGAATTTATCCATTATCCGTGAATGCTGACGACGTACAAATCCATGTAATTAGTGATTTATGTAACCAGTGTATGATTTATCCATAGCTAAGTTTAGAATTATCCCGCCAGACCCACCCCTTGGCAGTCTACTTCTCTCTCTTTCTTAATCGGTATGTTTGATAGAACTTGATTAATCGGTCATGATCGCCGATATAATGCTAGCTGTTCTTTACTACTAGTTTCTCGGTCTCTTTGAAAATGTTATGAGATCCTTGTGACTTGTATCAGCATCTTATCTGCATGGCTATGTATTGACAATTATGACGGTTTCCTTAACGAGCTCATTTGATCTATTACGATGTCACCATATGTATGCCTTGTCTAATCTGATGTTTAATTAATTGAACCGCATTATCGTTTCTGTTACTTGGAATAAAGATTATTGGAATTTTCGATAAAAAGTAAATAAGAATATCACCACCAATCGTGCATCCATATATTAGCACCAGAGGTGTACAGGAGCCGGAGTCAAACTCCTACTCCGGCAGGAGTATCTGCATTTCAACAGGAGCCGGACTGGAGTTAAGTTTTTGCTAGGCAGGAGCATGAGTCGGAGACGGAGTTTAGAATACAATCGTGGTCACTTCTTAATAAAATAAAAGTGTTTGGATATTTCTACATATAGAGGTTGGGTTCAAGGATTGGCTACGTATTACAGATTATATTGTGGAGCCGGAGTCGGAGTTGGCGTTGATTTTATTATTTTTCGGAGCCGCTTACTTTTTTTACATCGTCCATTTTTCCTTGGAGTCTTACATCGATTTATCGAGCATTAGATTTCGTAGATGATGAAGATGATTCGTTTAATTTGTAGGTTGCAGCAACACTGAATAACCTCGCTGTACTTTATGGTAAACGAGGCAAATATAGAGAGGCTGAACCACTATGCAAACGAGCTCTAGAGATCCGAGAAAAGGTAAGTGTTTGCTACTGTTTGAAATTGAACGTTAGGCTATACAACTACACAGCTATTAAAGGCTCCTATTTTGATAATAATAGTAATCAGCGGCACTCTGAGTATAACTTTTCTGTATGTGGCAGATGATATTCTGATAATTTATGAGTGTCTCCATAAATATGATGAATAATTTATTCAATATTCATATGGTTTTCGTATATCAAGACGGTGATCTCATCAACAAGACTAATTTAGACAACAGAAGCGTATGCCCGTTTCACATAAGACTGTTCGTGATAACCAACTGTACGATTTACAGCACGATACGACTTCATGTTTCTATACTCCACCATACGATACATACTCTTTGCCATTACGTATCTATGTGACAATAACTGTACACTGTATAGTGCACACATTCGTTCTCACTCACGGAAATTTTGCTATTTTTTCTACTCTAATCAAAGCATGACCCATAATGGAAGCTAACTACAACAACAGTCTCTTTAAATTCAAACGGGCATACAGATGAGATGACCGGATATGGATAATTCTGTTATTGATCTAATTATTCTTTGTTTCTGCAGGTCCTTGGTCGCAATCATCCAGATGTTGCTAAGCAACTGAATAACCTTGCACTCTTGTGTCAAAATCAAACCAAGTATGATGAGGTGGGTGAGAGACAATGTGATATTGGCGATAATGCATATTTATTAACGCAATGGAGATGCTTTTTTCCGGTTGCAAGTTAAAAAGATGGAAATCAGAAAAAGGGAAATCATTGAGAAAATTGACGACAATAACTCTCATTTTCCTCTTTTAATTATATTCGAGGCATATTGATTGAACTAAGATTGTTACAGATCTGCTATATAGATTCCTATTTTATTCCCAACACTTTGGCCGTGAATTTAACTGCATTGAACGTGTTGCTGATATTTTGTTTGTTATCATTTGAGCTGATAGACAGTTGAGCTGATTTCTTGATCGGTGTTTCAATAAATTTCTATTTTGCTGTTAGGTTGAGATGTACTACCAACGTGCTTTAGAGATTTATGAAACTCAGCTAGGACCAGACGATCCCAATGTAGCAAAGACCAAAAATAACCTGGTAAGTCAACGTGTCTTATTATTAAATTAACGTCTGCTTTATTTTGAGTGGGTTAATACCGCAGGCACCATATCAAATACATTGACTGAGAACAGCCACCCTTGAATTGAAGAGGGTACATGCGCCTTTGCTATATGGTGATACACTATACTTCACAACCACAAATATGAAAATATCGATCTTGAGAGTTGCTTGTGTGCTGTTCCTAGCATATTTTGTTAGTGGTTCAAGGAAAGAAATCTTGATAATAATTTTCTTGATAATTGTAACTTGATAATCTCGAAACTTGTCTACGAAACTTTTTTATTGCTGGACTGTGACATGTGGGTATTTTGCATTCTCGTTTTCTGTTGATGACTAAATCCCTTAATTAATATCAATACTCTTCACTAATTAATTGATTTATTTGATTGTTTGAATTTGATTTTGTTTTGCTAGGCTTCCGCTTACCTGAAGCAAGGCAAATACAAAGCAGCAGAACAATTATATAAAGAGGTAAACACATTTACATTTTCTAACCAATTTTGAATTCGTATGAAAAATATCTTGAAGGAAATACACGATGCGTTATAGCTCAACAATTGATTTGATATTTGTTTATGTAGGTGTTAACTCGTGCCCATGAACGTGAATTTGGTAAAGACGATGACAATAAGGTTAGAATGAACATTGATACTGTTGTTGCAAGAAAAGTTGTTGGTATTGTAATTGTTTGTAAAGCTGTTTTATCCACAGATGGCTATATATTATTAATGTAGGCTTCAATCTGATATTATTTAGTTAATAACTAATGGGGACTTGCGGCCCAGAGCCATCTATTTACAAGATCATCTATTCTATTCTACAACATCTATTTACATGCTTTTATGTGCCGCTATCGTCTCCTATTGGACAGATGCCAATCACATGATTTTTGAACGCCATTTTTGATCTTTCGGAACAGGGTTCTTATTTCAAGTGAAAAACACAATATATTCCCGTACATGCGCCAGTTAAAACGTGCTCAGACAGGCCAAAAAGATAAAAAATGGTGTGAGTGTTTCAACTCTTGTAAATAGATGGCTCTGATGCGGCCTGCATTCACCTCTATCTGAATATGAGTTATGATACGGCACGTTTTGCATGTTTTAAACTACGTTTCTTTCCGAGCCTGTGGATGAGCTCAAAACAGTATTTTATCATAATAAACTATATCCTTCCATTGTAACTGTGAATCTATGGATTTATATATAATTCTGACACGTATTTGGTCTTACTAACGAAATGATACAGTAAATAGCTTTTTAGAAACAATTTGCATTTGCAACAAGGTTCTTCTTTCCTCCGGCATTCGGTTGGAGTGAGAACAAAGAGTAATGGATGATATTTTCTATTCTCTTAGAGAGGAAAAGACAACGCACCGTACGGGGAATATGGTGGATGGCACAAGGCAGCTAAAGTGGATAGGTACGATATGATTACAATAAGGACCACCCCAACGTATTAATTGAAGTGGGGTCAATAGTTTTCTAATTTTTGTTTTTTAACATTCACTTGTAATTGTGAGTAATCAGAATGTTTGATTGATTGGCTTGATTGAACCTCTGAATATGAACCCTCTTCCCTGTACGTATGTATTTGACCATATGAAGAAGTATTGCTGCTTGTTTGGGAAGTCAGAGAAATCCCGTAAGCAATTACTGCTTGTGTGTTGGGTGACCTATTGACTAGAAAGATTACGAAAAGGGCGACAACTTGGATGCTTTATTATTCGATCTATTTGATTGCTGTGAACCTCTAATGACTTTGATTACAATTTGGAGTCGTTTTCTATAATATTTTTACTTACATTTGTTTTAGTCCTACTGTCACAACAACCCTCCGTAACCTAAGCGCTTTATACAGACGCCAAGGAAAATTTGATGCTGCCGAGACACTTGAAGAATGTGCTAATAAATCAAGAAAAAATGTACGTATTGTACTTGTTGATCTCTTAGATAACTTTTTAAATATTTTTATCTTTCTTGTTCGTGAAGTGGTCGGTTGGCTCTTCGTGTTCGTGTCTTGTCTTGCTTTCATCCTTTCTGCTTTTCCATTTCAGCCTCTTGATGTCATGCGTCAGTCACAACTTGCGGCAATATTGGGTCATGAATTCCCAAAAGACAACGTCTCAATTTCAGGCTCCTCAGCTACAAGTGGACTAGGGGCAAGCGTGAAAAGTGAGCCTCATACGGACGAGGATTACGAATCGGAGGTTAGTTAGAGTGTTTGATGCAACTTGCTTCATTGTATAAACTATGGCCAGTGTTATCATTATAATCTAATTATAAAAAGCCAAATGTGCGAGGAATAAGCACCGACCTGCAAGCTAACCTGATTTTATTTATAATTGGAAATTTACAACCCGATAATTGGAAATTATTGGATAATTGACGTTTTATTTACAATAACTTTTATAACACATTTTCTTCATAAGAATCAGTTAGTTTGTGCAAGGATTCACGTTGCAATAGTTTCCATTAAGATAAATACGTGGACTGTTGTTCTCATATGGCAATCATTTTTGTAACCCCACAAGAACATGGTGTCATATCATTGCTGAGGGTGTGTGATTGATTGATTGATTGATTGATTGATTGATTGGTAGATAGCAGTTTATTAAAGACATATAAACAGTTTACAATTTTAAAAATAATGTATTATAAATTTTATACGGCAGTGGTTAATTAATTACATTAAGGCTGCTTCTTGATGTCTGCACCTATATGATTATATAGATTTGGATTTGTATAATTGTAACTATAACATTAAGAATTAAGATTAAGAATTAAGATTAAGAATTAAGATTAAGAATTAAGATTTGACTAGAATATTTCTAATTGTATTTTTAAATTGATTAAATGGTAAATCGTGAAGGAGCTTCGTTCCACGGAAAGAGAAACTTCGCTTTCCACGGTCAGTTGTAACACGAGGTAAACGTTGATGTCTAGTATGAATAACAGGAATCGTGTTGGAATAAGAAGGTCTTTAGCTAAGATGATTGTTCGAAGTTTATCCTCCTGGAATACATTTAACCAATTCAATACTTTTAAATTGTCATTCATTTGTGTAAATTTACGTTTTCTAAGTACTAATTTTGATGCTCTACTGATAACATTTCTTTGGAATTTTTGTAATAGCGTTGGATATGACGAGCTCCAAACAGGGAGAGCATACAAAGCTGGCTGTATTATCATTGATTCAATTATATTTTTGAGAAGTTCTTGAGGTAGATCATGAGAGGTGTGTGTGTGTGTGTGTTGTAAATTATAATGATTTACGATTTTGTCATAGGAACGACGTTCTGGCGGCGGACCACGTAAAGAAAAAACAACATTATCTCGTCTAAAACGTACTTTCAGTAGTCGCAGTCAAAAGTTGATGGAAAAGATCGGTGCTGGTAAACTGCAGCGTTCAACTTCACGTGAAAATCTTGCTGAACATGCGAAATTATCTGGATCAGAACGCATATCACGAAGCACGCCAATGCTTGCGCAGAATAAAGTAAGTTTTAATAATATTACACCAGCGAATCCAAATTAAATAACTGACAGAAAGCCTATGGAAACTTTCAATGTTAAATGTGAGTGGAATTTGTTATGAAACAATTAAATCGATATTGAACATTTCTTTGTATCAAAATCCATGCCTATAAGCTCCCTCGGCGTTTTTTCTGCAGCAGTGTCATATATATATCCCAAGGGAAAACGGAGGGATACAATCTACGTATGTTTTCTAGTGAAATTAATGTTCTTTATCCCAGAGCCATCTATTTATTAGAGTTGGGACACGCTTTTAAAACAAATTAACTATTTTATGGTCAAATCCTTGTTAAACATTTTCGGATATGTGAAAATTCGGTTAAATGCAATGAAAATCGTTGGTGTTTTTGGCGTGCACTTAAGCGGGTTACACTGTACTAGGATCTTCCTACCTGACTTTTTATTTCAGTTTACAAGGAAAGAGGATCTCTCTAGCAGATGATGATCATCCTATCGCTCAGGTCAGATGATCCTGATTCTACCTACTCCTCTTTCCTCAGAAGATCCTCCTTCCTTGTAAACTGAACTGCTAGGATCATCCTACCACCTTGGCAAGACAGGGTGTTTTATCCGAACTGTGGTTCTTATTCCTTTTCATTGTTTGTAATATTTCCATGTGAAACTCTCTAGTTGTCAAAATATTAAGGTTTCTTTCTAATATAGCAATTTATATCCCAAATTGTTTAGAATTTTAGACTATTGGGCTGCTTTATCAAACGATAATATTTTGAATTGAGAGAGTCAGATGATTGAGGGGAATTCGATGTTGCTAAATGGAACCTAGTATCACCATGACTACTATTGTTGTAACATGGCGTCACGTCCAAATCATGCCCACCCCTGTAAATATAAACAGATAGGAAGATCCTATTGAGTAGAGCTATGCCTCCCTTGTAAACACGCAATATGATGATCCTCCATCATTGTAAACATGCCCTTAATATAGAATATCTTGTCTCGTTTTCAGATGTTGAAATCACAATCTTCGGGTAACATCCATTCGAGGTCAATTGCCAGTGGCAGTAGAGATTTACTTCACGGTCAAGCAGACGATGATATCGATAAAGTGGATAATTTGTAATCGTTTGCAAATATGATATTTTGGAAAAGAAAAACATTTGTACGAAATCATTTAGAAAATAACACTGGGACAAAAAAAGGTTTTCTATTAACTAAATTCTTTGAAAAGTTTCTAAATAAATACAAATATATTATATGCGGGATTTAAAATTAATTATGACACACACAGTTTATTGCAACTATGATAATAATATATAGTTTATGAAGATATATCACTATACAGTATAGGGTGCCAACTATAGGCTACAATAGTAATAATAAAGATCATTTAATAACAAAATCGTGTTTGTTTGTTTCGTCTGCTCTTACTCGTTGTGATCTTCAAATGAATTACCAGGACAATTTGTTGAAATGTCTTCGTTATCTAACAAAAAAAATACAAATTCTGTATTAAATTGTCATTGTAGTTTAACCAAGTTAGAAGATGCTGCTTTAGATTTTGAAGTTAATCTCTATATAAGAATTATATACTAAGGTCATTAGCAATATTGTCATTTAGGATTGTTTACATTGAGTTCCCGAGTAACTAAATCGGTCGCAGACACAATTGATCTGCTTCTGCTCCAGACACAGCTGTCAAAATTACACATATTCAGAATAAATTAACATTGACTAATTATTCTGCTTTATTCTGAATAAATTATCACAAAGCCAAGTTAATCGTAATTAATAATGACTGGCATCATTGTTATCGATTAACTCGTAATGAATGAAAAAGGTTGAATGACAAAGAACTGTCACAAACATTTGACGGTATTTTGTAGATCACTGTTGGTTTCTTTGATTAAATGATACCAAACCAACAATCGGTCGTTCGGTCATTATTAATTCGGCCTTTTCAAACCAAGCAGAAGGGGTTATGAAATTAATTAAACATTTTTTACAAAACTTGTTATTTTCAAGAGATTTTCATTAGATGTAATAATACTTTGCAATAATACTCAACAAAGTTGCTGAGTTTTTAGCCGTTTTGCTGCACACATTTTTTTTAATAATTAATTTAAAATGGGGTGTGGAATACTTAAGCTTTTCTGGAAAAGTTAGCCCGCCCCATCGTTAATAACGATCAATCTCTAACTAAAACGGTTTCCAACAAACTTTAATCAAGGGGATATCTGAAAACAATAACCCACAATAAAATGGGGAATGGCTAGAGTCAGCATAATAAATAGTGATCTAACTAACCTCGATATGAAGTGCCACACCAAATACAATATAGATGAACAGATCGCAGGTGACAATCGATGGATTGTAATTTACAGAATATCTAGCAATAATAAAAATTTGAAAATAATCATTCGAGGAAGCATCTATCCATATTTAAGTTATCCAGTCAAGGCTGTCCAGCATTAACAATTGACATGTGTACAACTACCACAACTACCTAGTAAGATCATTCCTACTAAGAAAACAACTACATACATAGAAAATGATTTGGTGATATGATTTAACATATCTGTAGACTGTATATTAATAATAATAGAGAATCAGACGGTCATATTTGCTACTTGGAGTTTCACGCCGAAGCGCTGAAGTTGCTTGCTGATCGCTTCGGCGTGAAACTTCAAGTAGCAAATACGACTGTCTGATTCTCTGACTATACTATTATTTAAGCTATTTATTTATTGCATTGAGCCCTATGTCCGATCAGTAAGACAACGTTTTGCAATATTAGACTGCTCATTATGAAATTATGATGCCATTCTGGTATACCTGATCATCGCTATCTTCTTCTTCTTCTTCTTCCTCATCTTCTTTGTCAGATTCGTCATCATTCTGTGGAGTGATTGGTTTAGGCCAATACCATGATTCTATGCACTGGAGACCCTAATAGACATTTTGGATAACAGAATAAAGATGTCGAGAATATATACAAATAATATACACCCAAGTCAGCTTTCACGATACCTCTTCAAGGGTGTTTTATTATATGAAATATTAGAGAGGCTTCTTTCATGGTCAAATTTTCGCTGATCGGGTTACGCCACATATACATACATCATGTGTGAAAGTAAAATTCGGTCAAACGAGAGGAAACCGACTGAAATCTAATTAAAACAATATTAAATCAGTGTTTTCTTTGTTTTGAAACCAACTGATTGGAAGAACTTTCATGTATAAATTACGGATCACATTTGGTTCTAAAGACACAGCCGCCAGTGATTGCTCAAATGGCAGACTAAATTTATACAGTGTGTGAGAAAAGATAAATTTTAAGAACGTTAACAATATTTTCAAATGAAGCTGGGTAGACTCTAGACTCGCAATCACATTGGATTTGCGTTTAGGCACGTGAAAAATCTATTTATTATCTCACCTTGGCTGAATCCAATTGCTCACATGCTGCTTGGCACAATTGGAGATCCTTTCGAATTTGTCTGGTAGCTAATTTACCACGTAGCCTCGATTGGAAATCTCCTTTCATATTTTCGGTCATCTTTCTTCGTTTCGCGAGAGCAGTTACCCTCGCTTTGATCATTTTCTCTTTCTTTTCCTTGACGTGTGTATCCTGTCCTAAACCACTTCGACCTAAATAAACAACATCAAAAATCAGTATGGAGGGCTGGAAATGAGCTCCAGGGAATGGTACTTCTGTATTTTTCGTACAAGGGTCGTATGCTATTTTGAGAATCGTACTAGCAACATAAAATTGCACGTTTTTCTGGAAACCCTGAACTTGCCATAGACTGAATTGTTAAAGAGCTTTTTGCATGTGTCATATTTTGGGCACCTCGTAGCGGTACACATGCCAGATTTACACCTGGAGACCGAACATTTTGTTGCAGGAAGCTAAAACTGAAGATTGTCAGCATAATGCTAAAATGATACCCTAAAAAATTGCACATCCCTGTTTAACGCCGAAATGGAAGTACCCCCAGAGTATAAGATTGCACACAGTTTAGCCACAGATGTACGCGATCTACCACCAAATGATGTAATTGCGAATATGAAGGTGATGAAAGACCCCTATCACAGGTTATTAAAAACCGTATTGCAGTGAGGATGTTACTACATTTCTAAACATTAACATGCGAGATATACGCGAAACAACATGATGGGGGTGCGAATTAGGATGAATTCCAGAATCCCAGTACATTACTACATGATGAACATTATTCCAGGGGTAGCCATTTCCGAATTGTCAGACAATAAACTTGTGTAGAGTAATGCAATAAGCATTTAGCAGTCAAGATGTACTATTATTATTTTTTAGACCCACTGTATAGCGAACCCCAGATAAAATTAGCAATAGCTTAAAAATGAGGTTCCTCGGATAACAAAATTAGAAAGAGGCAGTCACTTTTCGAAAGACTGATCAATTTCATCGGTAGCACGCATTGTTAGGCAGTGTCTTATATATTTATATTACAGTGCATTATTATGCATGCAGTGATAAAATTGTATTTTTGAAGCTAGTTGCAAACAAGATGTGGGTGTTAATTGGAATGTGGAAATGATTTCTGTAAATCGGTGAGGTAATCGCAATGATGGATTCATTATTTTTTTCAAATCGAGAATTGAAGAAATCCAAAGCCAAACTTTAGGTAGATCCATACTTCACAACCTTCACAGAGTTTGTCTGTTGTCTGTGCCATTTATGTACAATGATCATGTGCACATCATTATTTACAGGTTATGGTCGTTGATCTGTTTTCAGACACAAAACTTACACGACAGGAGAAGGTCATTAGAAACTTATCATTAAAAACTCATGCAGCCGTTCATTGGTTCCAAATATGCCCCGGGGGACTTCCATGCATCGGTTGTACGGGACGTGCCATTTTTAAGGGGTGCCTTGTTCAGATTCTTGTGAAATTTTACGGAGTCAATTTAGATATTTTCAAAATTTTTAGAACTGCATTTGCTGTGAAATTTACAGCTTCCACTATTTTTGAAAATGGCACGCTTTGGTATTACGCTCTCGCCGGAAAAGTATAGGACTAGATAGCAAGTAATTAGAATACAACTAATACAGCGCTATATACTGGTGTGCTGCTGCCTGATAGAGGTATGTGTTGCTATTAGACAAATAATAACGAAAGATCAAACGACGTCATGACGTAAAATTGAAACAGCTAGGAAAATAAAATAAATATCGCAACAGTTAAAATAAAATATAAAGTATTTTTTCCAACGTATAAATATAAGTTAATTTATAAAATTTCATATTCTATTGTTGATACGTGCATTATTCATCATCGATATTATCTGGTATAGGTTTTAACACAAAAAACAGAGTCCCACATAGCCCAGCCACCACAGCCGAAATAACCAAAGCAAATGTAGGACTAGACACTGTTAATACCTGAGCTATAGTAGGACCAATCGCAGACCCTGTTCTAAAGGCCATGCTTAAAATTCCAGATGCGACACCACGCAGATATGTGCGGTACATGAGTGGTAGCACAACAAGGAAATAAGAGCAGATAGCTGAAAGCATTAATCTTATCATATAAAGTCGTACGGAATAAATTAAACCAGTTCTCATTAAAGATAAAAAGCAGACGGTTGATAAACCAGATAATATTGGGATAAGTATCTTTATTCTCTTGAAACTAACAATAAGACAAGCCAACAACGTACCGCATAGATCGCTAAGAGAAGATCCTAAAATGATGTAATAGTCGTTCACATTTAAAATACGACAGCGTTTACACTGTGCAGTCACCTTTGAATGGAGTTCATTACCATCGATTATATCCTCTAAGCCTATCGTAGGTAGAAATATTGAATTATAATATGCAATGGCAGCAGATAAAAATATACATAGAAGAACTAACGTTTTCACACAATTTTCTTTATTAAATAAATCTATGATTTTGCCACGATCCACTTGATCAGATGTAGAAAACGCAACACTGCCTGCAGGTAATTGCTTTCCATTTAACTTGGCAATTCGTTCTAACACTCTCTTGAGACCATCGTAGTCTCCTGATACAGCACAATATTTAGGACTCTTTGATAAATTTAAACAACACAAAACAGCTACAAGTGTTGGGATGGACGTGAGTAACGCATAATAACGCCAACCAAGTGAATCTAACAGTAAAATGGCGATTAATGATGAAAATATTGAGCCAACTGACCACATCGGCATTATAAATCCTATTCGGCATCTTGTTTCCGTTGGTAAAAACTCAGCTGCCATTGTCGTTAACTGTAGTTGGCAACCAAGTCCACAGCCAATTAAAAATGTAAATAATAACATCCAAATAAATCGAGTAGAAAATATAAGAAGAATTGAATAAAATGCTACAGTACTGGCAGATAACAACAGACTATTTCTCCGTCCAAAATGATCAGAAATCATCCCAAACAATGGCGAACACGTTGACATACCTGTCATAAAGGCATTACTTAAATAAGATACTTGTATGTTGCTTAAAAGGAATTCACATTGTATCATCGGTGAAATTATACTGATCATGGTAATCTGTACCCCTTCCATCATGAATAAAATACTGCAGAATAGTAACACATAATTCTGGAATCTTCCATGACCAAGAGAGCTAATTACTTCATCGAGTGTGTGAATATCTTCATCATCATCATTTAAATCTTCATTTAATTTCAACGTGATCATTTTAGCCTTCTTATTCTAATGTCGCATAAAACAGATTTGCACGTTAAACCATCGTTGAGGATATAGGAACAATCTTCTTTTACTTTAATGAGGCAACAGCATCCAATATAAGACAGCGTATAACTATCAAATACCTCGAATTATATTGCGTGATTGAATCGATGAACACGTCAAAGTATAAGTACGAGGTTAATCTCCGTAGAACCGTTTTCCTTCGGAGACTTTTAGGGGTGGATGTATAATTGTAAACTTCCTTCAGTACCCACTACAACAACTGTTCAAAAATATACACTCGTTGACTTCGTATTGACTTGGAAGCTAGCAGCATCGAAGGCTAACGTTTGTAAATAAAATATTTTCTGGCTGAAACATTTGGGATAACGAACTACGGCGGTGGCCCAATAAGATCGGCTAAGCAAAGTTGCATACCAGATTTAATTCATGATTTTAGGAATCAAAAAATATTAATACCATTAAGACTTACAAATCTTAGCTGAGAAATGATAGATTGAAGATTTTGATTTAAAATTATGTCATGCATGTACATTTCAATTAATATTATCTATTTCAAATCTCATTTGCTGTCGATAATATCTGAGATGGATTTATAAAGCACGACGAAAAACATTCTACACGCCACAGATACTGTTGTTAAGACAACAGAAGACAATACGAGGTTATAAATCGTAAACACTACTGTATGATAGTACAGTGAGTTTGCAATGAAATAGCTTGCATGATTTATCTTTCCATAAATTATGAGGATAAGTTTTGTAAGTAATTACCCGCGGGGGTAACTTCAAATGGTTGGTATACGGGGACGTGGCAATTATTGAGGGTATCTTTTCATAGTCTTCAAACACGAGAATTCAAATTTCAAATATAGTCTGAAATCCAGGATAAATTGATTAAATTTTAATCGATTTCAATGGCAAAAAGCAATAACTAGAGTTTCACAAAGCCCAAAATAGTCTGAAATCCACCAAAAGTCTAATAATTCTCATGTCTGAGTCTTTGAAAATTTTGAGGTATCAATTTCAGAATTTTCAAAATACTCGAGGTATTATTTTTCAATGAGCAAGGCAAAACGTTTTGATGTAAACCCACGAGATTGTAATCAATCTTCAAATATGCGTCGTCGATAAAAAAGTATTAGGGGAATACATATTGACCTGAATAAAATATTTGAGGCATCAATTTTGGAAAACAAAATTTTGGAAGGCAAATTTCTAAATTCAAATTGGCATATGAAATTTCTTGAGTTACCCCCCCCCCCCCGGGGGTAATTATAAAGCTATACACATTATACAGCTATCTATTCTAGACGAGGCATCTGATTAAATTTTAGTTTCAAGACAAGTAGTCATAAACTTGCCAGCTATCGAAAACAGATACTTTTTCAGTAAACTGGAAATAGTTTCTTAACTTTCTTTGAGCACTTACTATAATATATATTACACAGCAATGGGTTACCCGAGTGGCTGAGTGATCTGCGGAGGTTGGGCGTGTGCATAGCCGTGGCCTGTAATCAAATAGGGGGAAAACCACAAAGAAAACCCTTCATTTGATAATTGCGGTCTGGAGCCGCAAAAGGAAGCTATGGAAAAGATTTGATTTGTTTCGTAGAAAAACAATAATTGGAACATAGAAATAAAACTTCTGCTTATAAATTGGTTCAAAAATCAGCGGTTCTGATGATACAATTTACAAAACAGTTGGTTCAAAAATGACGAATTGATGGATGAACACACTGTTTTTGAAACTCTTTTTTTATATGTTAAGATTATATTAATTCTCTTTAAAATAAATGCTTGGTCACTAGCAAAGGTATGTGAAAATATAAAACGCTAGTGGTCGATACCAGTGTCTATATTAGTAGGTTGACATTGAAATCGATTGCAAGAGGATCGCGGGAGAAGCAAATGATGTGAATAATGAATACCAGATTCTCAGTTTTGTATCACTGATTTTTCACATGACGGTGATACAGCTGGGTTGGCAAAAAGATTCAATGTACAACATCCTACCGAGCCAACCTTCACACAAATGCTTAACGATTAAAATATATTCTTCTTATTGTGATCAGACTAAATGGCTCGTCGGAGGGTTTTCAGGATTCGCTACTCATTCTAAACTCTGAATTTTAGTTAAAGAAGAAGTACTGATAGTAGTATACAGTCTTCATATAGTCACAGAACAAAGTGTCAAAAAATGTAGGTGTAGAAAGGGTTGAACTCCTTCGCAAATTCGATATGGCCAATCACAGAGTAGAATTGCTCTCCGTAGGAATTCATCTGAAATATGATTGGCCTATGTTAGTGAAGAGAACAAGAAGACGTTATTGCTGTTCATTCGATTACTGTAAAGGTTTGTAACTTTAGGTTGATGGAAACTATTTGAGACAACAGCTAGTCTATTACCTTGGAGCAATATTGTTGTGTTGTGGCCACAACTTTATATTACAAATGCCTAATGTCTACAAGAAATTACATGAAACTAATTTTAAAAAGTTTTTATCTAATTTACTTTACAGTGTATAGTTATCTAAAATTAACATTGTGTATATGGTATGTCATTCATCGTCAATATTATCGGGCACAGGGCTCAGCATACATAAAAATATTGTACTTGAACAAGCTACCAATGTCAAAACAGACAAAGCTTATATTGGGTTATAGACAGTTAAAAGTTGTGCTATCACGGGGCTGATCACAGCCCCTGTTCTGTAGACCATACTTACAAGACCTGAAATTGAGCCCCGCAGATGGGTCTTGTACATAAGAGGCAGTAGAGCCGTAACAATTAGTATAACTGCTCCAAGTGTTGATCGTAGCAAACCAAGTCGTACAGAATATAGATCACCAGTTCCCATTAATGAGATAAAGATAATGCTTGATAAACAAGATAGTATCACCGAAGGTATCCGTATTCCGTAATATGATTTAAACCTAATTATAAAACAAGCCAGTCCTGCCCCGCATAGATCGCCCACAGAGGATTTCAAGTTGGTATAATAGTCATTAAGATTCAACTGACGGCAGCGTTTACATTGTACCATCTCATTTGAAGCTGTTTCATATTGGTCAATCATTTCATCTAGGCCCAAAGCTGCAAAAAATATTGAACTGTAATATGTTACTCCTAACCCTAACATTAAACACAGCATAATTAATGTTTTGGATTGATCTTCTTTCCTCGATAATCTCAAAACACTGCCATGATTTTTATTTTCAGATAGTGAAATTGCACCGCCTCCTTTAGGTAATTCTTTTTTATTGACTCTAGCAATTCTTTCCAAAACAATATTTAGACCTGTATAGTCTCCAGATACTGCACAGAACTTTGGACTCTTTGGCATATGCCAACTGCTAAAAATACCCACAATAGATGGTGTTGCTATAAGCAAAGCGAATACTCGCCAGCCAAGTACACTAAGAACTGAAATAGCGAATAAAGAGCAAAGGATGCAACCCAAGGACCATGCGATGAGAATATAGCCGAGATAATATCTTGTGTTTGTAGGAAGAAATTCAACAGCCATTGTAGTTAACTGTAACTGACAAGCAGGTCCGCAGCCAATTAAAAATTGAAACAGTAACATCCATATTAAACGTGTAGAAAATGCAATGAAAAAAGCACCAAATGTCACAGTAAAGGCCATTCGAGCACTAGATGACTAAAAGTGTGACGATGATTTGGTTGAATGTAAACAGTATTGTTTGTGGATGATCGTGTTTTAGTGGTGTACGGAGAAAAGAAAAGGGTGGGTATCTATAGCAAAGGACAACCCCCCAAGACGGTTATGAGTAAAATTAAAACTGTCGAAAATTAACATTACTTCTAATTGAGTCAGTTTTGCATAATAGATGAAGTATATACAAGTAAAAAATAGTAATTTTTATGATGTTTTATATCGTTTCATTCACTTTTCAATGATATTTGCCAAAATGAAGTCCAATTATTCACTAGTTTATTATGCTCAACTGTTTGGTATTCTGCTGTCTAATAAATAATGATTCTTTATACTCTGTATCTTGAAAACATTAGTAGGATACCCTTCATTTCAGTTTCAGTAAAACAGTTTTGATCAAACAAGCATTTCTTTATGAGTTTAATTCGTTTTTTAAATTAAAACACTTAAATTTGAGGAAAATATAACTAATATAAAAATTACATATTTTAAAACGAAATCTTGCATCTCAAATAGCTTGACATCATTTTCAAATACTGCTAAATTTAGCTGAGATTTGACCACGTCGACTAAAATGAATAGAAACCAGGATTTCAATTCTGCCGTTCAATTCAAAGCAAAGTTCGGCGCATGTAAAGCATGACGTTTGAAAAATTCCAAAAGAGGGGGATGCTATTAAACGGCCTATTATGTTAACGCTCTACTGCCCTTGAGTACATATTTTGTGGTTGAGAAAAAGGCTGGAGATCGCAATGGATGGCCTTCAAGGGCCTCGAGTGAACGGCGACAGTAAAAAACTCTACATTAAACTCACAACAGATAGCAAAAACAATCAAGTTTACTCACTGGACGAAGTAATAAATCATGTTGGACATGGAAGATTTCAAAATAATATTTTATTATTTTGTAGTAGTTTATTTATGGTCGAAGGAATTCAAATTACATTGATCAGTATAATTTCACTCATGATACAATGTGAACTATTTTTAAGCAGTTTTGAAGTATCTTATTTGAGCACAGCATTTATGATGGGAATGATAATATGTTCACCTCTGTTTGGATTCATTTCTGATCATATTGGACGAAGAAAGAGCTTATTACTTTCTGCTTTTGTTGTGGCATTTTCCGCCGTTCTTTTTCCTTTTTCCACAAATTTTTATTGGATGTTACTCTTCCAATTTTTAATTGGTTGTGGTCTTGGCTGTCAATTACAACTAACAGCGATGGCTGCTGAATTCCTACCAACAAATACGAGACATTATCTTGCTTGTATAATTGTGTCATGGTCTGCTGGTTCACTGCTTTGTTCATTTACTGCACTTTTATTTTTAGATGCACTTGGTTGGCGTAACTTTGTTTTGCTAATGACAATCCCATCAGCTTGTGGTTTATTAAGCAGTTCGCAAATATCAAAAAGTCCAAAATACTGTGCCTTGTCTGGGGATTATACTAGCCTTAAGGAAGTCTTAGAAAGGATAGCTAATTCCAATCAAAGAAAATTACCTGATGGCAGCCTCATCATTTCTATTACTGAAAATGTAAAGCGTGGTAATGTGTGTGAATTATTCGCTAAAGAAAACACTGTCAATACCATGGTGATGTTAGGTATGTTTATAACCACATCAATTCTTTACTACAGCTCAATATTTTTTCCAACTGTAGGTTTAGAAGATGCTATGAATGGAATTATCCAGGAAAACACATTTATAATACAATGCAAACGTTGTCATTCTTTGGAATTGAATGATTATTACGCAATATTGGCATCGTCTACTGGTGATTTATGTGGTGGGATACTTGCTCTCGTCATTACAACATGTAATAAGAGTGGATTACCTGTTACTGCACTTGCATCTCTAGCAATATTATTATTAATTTCCCTATTCCAGACTGGTTTTATGTACTCTATACGCCTTGCAATGATAAGATTACTTATTAATGGTAATGCAGTAATCATGATGACGTTACTACCATTTATGTATCGGACACATCTTCGTGGTGTATCATCTGGACTGGCTAGTATGATATATCGCACAGGTGCTCTTATTGGAAGTAGTTTAATTCAAATTTTAGTTGTTAGTGATCCTACAATAGCCATAGTTGTTCTGATTATTGCTGCTTGCGCAAGCGCAATATTTGGTCTAATCCTGGGCACTGTGCCCGATAATATTGACGATGAAATCGTTCTTTAAGACGTGCTTGATTGAAACATCGGTCAAGTTAAATCTACTGCATAATAATTTGACTTTTGTGTTTGTGTAATTCTTCTTCATCTGAATCATGTTCAATGTATTTTAATTCTGATTATGAGCATGTTCTGAGCAAGCGGCAAAATATCAACTATTTATATCTATCAACGATCATGGAAGAGTCTTATTCACAACGGTACTAATACTACTTGTATCATTTTGTCTTATGCTTTCATCCACTCTTAAATACACATGTCTGACACAGCTGCCATTGTTGATCACCGTATTTACATTAGAGGTTAATATTTGATAATAGAGGATAAGTACATCATTATCAGAGTGATCAATGTGATAGATCTATACACAGCTTCAGTTAGCGTTACGTATAATTCATATAGGACTAACGATTAATTCCCAAACGATGTCCATGGAGAGATATTGTAGTTGAAGGATTCCTTACGGTGATGTACACACCATTTTGATAGGAAGTAAATCATTCCCTTGTGATCGGCTACAAAGTAAATCCACAATCGCACAATCGCAATGAGGCTAGCTACCAAACCAATCCATTCACAACGAACGTGATTATGCAGATTGAGGCATTTCAGAAAATTGTATTAAACATTATATTGTATTCACAAATAGATGAGGATTCACAGATTAAAAATTTGTAACAGACTACTATGAAGTTGAATGCAATATAGTCAGTTTGCAATTCGAATATATTATGAAAGTAATTATGTATGCGCAGTGGGACGACTGATATTTAGTAAATGAGACAGAACATGTAATGATACAGCAACGAGTGAGATGTTGTCCATTCACAACTATATGAATTGCAACTAACAAATCATTTACAAGGGGACACTTATTTGCATAACAAATACATGTTACAATAGTGTAACAACATGTAGCTGTGGTTTAAAATGTTTGTATCGGCAACAGCAAGAAACTTTTATAACCTTGATAATAGCAGTAATTGAACCGGTATCGTCTATCGAAGGTGCCCGTGCGACTCTTCTATGTCTAGAGGAATGGGTCCTTTCGCTATAAAGAGCAAAGATTGTAAATGTTCTTTACTGATCTCAGCTGCGACATTGCAGACCAATTTCAACAGATTTCACAATAATCTGCCTCAATTGTCAATGCGCAGCTACTCATGATTTATAACCTTGTAAGAAACAAAGATGATGCAAAGCCTTTCCCGTTACAGTGTAACCCGCTTTAAGTGCAATTCGGATAAGTGAAATTCCCGCTTAACTGCAACTTGGCTTTGAAAACATAGTAACTATTTTATGCTCAAATCCTTGTTAAACAATTTCGGATAAATGCAAATTCGGTTAAATGCAATGAAAATCATTGATATTTTTGACTTGCACTTAAGCGGGTTACACTGTACATTTATTTTTCATATTATATAATGCTCTGTTTTAACCAACATTGAGCACTTTACATTATATGTGTATCTGAATTTACACTCTCTAGAATTAATTTTTTTAATTTATTACTATACCCTCAAACGAAATAATGAAATTATATTTTAATTGATCAAGCATGGATGTTACTGTTAGTGGGGAAATGGCTGTGTGATGGACATTCAAACATTCAATTAAATGGATTATTGCTGATTATTGCTGACGTATTTTTGTATTAATGCATGTGCATTGTACAAGTTTGTGAAACTGATATATTTCTAATTTGTGTTCTTCTTGTTACTTTTCATTGATCCCGCTTGTCGGTTGGACAAATGAAGATTCGGATTGCCTTGACCGTTGATCAGATGATATTTGCACGCCAGGATTGATAACCATTTGTGATCACTGGTATACCGCAGCGACAAGTATGATTTTCGTATATTTGAAGTTCAAGCGAAGGAGGTGTATATATAGGGTATTAATCCTAGCACCGAAACTGGGCAGGACAACGTCTTCCTTTTACATCCCTGTCTTCTATTAGGTGAACTTCTTCTCGTCGTATTTTCCATCTCTCAATTGCAACTTCATACTATTGTGCGGTCACATGAAATCGTAACATTGAATATTGTATTATGCACAAAAGTTATCCCTTCTGCTTGAATGAATTCAAAAATGTTCGCTCTGAAGTATGACAACTGATTTCATTGTTTCGATCATTTTTAACACCGAGTTTTTAAATCACGAATAATGGCAACTAAAAGGAAATTGAAATGTTTGGTATTGGAACTAAAAGATAACTGCAAGAGTGATGATCTGTATACACTGGATGAAATAATTAACCATCTTGGTCATGGAAGGTTCCAAACTTATGTACTGTTATGCTGTTGCTTTTTGTTTGCGATTGAAGGAATTCAAATTACTATGCTCAGTATAATTTCTCCTATGATACAATGTGAATTATATTTAAACAGTTTGGAAGTATCTTATTTAAGCAGTGCCTTGATGCTTGGAATGATCGTTTGTTCACCTTTATTTGGAATCATTTCTGATTATTTTGGAAGGAGAAAAAGTATATTACTTTCTGCCTTTACTGTGACATTTGGTGCAGTTTTCATTGCATTTTCTACACGTTTAATATGGATGTTACTGTTTCAATTTTTAATGGGCTGTGGACTTGCTTGTCAGTTACAGTTAACTACGATGGCTGTTGAATTTCTTCCTACAAACACAAGATATTATCTCGGCTATATTCTCATCGCATGGTCCTTGGGCTGCATCCTTTGCTCTTTATTCGCTATTTCATTTCTTAGTGTACTTGGCTGGCGAGTATTCGCTTTGCTTATAGCAACACCATCTATTGTGGGTATTTTTAGCAGTTGGCATATGCCAAAGAGTCCAAAGTTCTGTGCAGTATCTGGAGACTATACAGGTCTAAAAATTGTTTTGGAAAGAATTGCCAGAGTCAATAAAAAAGAATTACCTAAAGGAGGCGTTGCAATTTCACTATCTGAAAATAAAAATCATGGCAGTGTTTTGAGATTATCGAGTAAAGAAGATCAATTCAAAACATTAATTATGTTGTGTTTAATGTTAGGGTTAGGAGTAACATATTACAGTTCAATATTTTTTACTGCTTTGGGCCTAGATGAAATGATTGACCAATATAAAACAGCTTCAAATGAGATGGTACAATGTAAACGCTGCCGTCAGTTGAATCTTAATGACTATTATACCATCTTGAAATCCTCTGTGGGCGATCTATGCGGGTCAGGACTGGCTATTTTTATAATTAGGTTTAAATCATATTACGGAATACGGATACCTTCGGTGATACTATCTTGTTTATCAAGCATTATCTTTATCTCATTAATGGGAACTGGTGATCTATATTCTGTACGACTTGGTTTGCTACGATCAACACTTGGAGCAGTTATACTAATTGTTACGGCTCTACTGCCTCTTATGTACAAGACCCATCTGCGGGGCTCAATTTCAGGTCTTGTAAGTATGGCCTACAGAACAGGGGCTGTGATCGGCTCCATTATAGCACAACTTTTAACTGTTTATAACCCAATATTAGCTTTGTCTGTTTTGACATTAGTAGCTTGTTCAAGTGCAATATCTTTATGTATGCTGAGTCCTGTGCCCGATAATATTGACGATGAATGACATACCATATACACAATGTTAATTATAGATAACTATTTATACTTATAAATGTATGTATGTATGTATGTATGTATGTATGTATGTATGTATGTATGTATATATTATTTATGTATGTATGTATGTATGTATGTATGTATGTATGTATGTATGTATGTATGTATGTATGTATGTATGTATGTTTGTACGTATGTATGTATGTATGTATGTATGTATGTATGTATGTATGTATGTATGTATGTATGCATGCATGTATGTATGTATGTATGTATGTATGTATGTATGTATGTATGTATGTATGTATGTGTGTATGTATGTATGTGTATGTATGCCCAGAGCCCAGAGCCCAGAGCGGTTTTCTCCCTCAGTTGTATAGCTCGACAGCTTTGAAAAACATATCGTTAGAATACAGTACTCTAAATATTGTCACGAAGGCCTTCGTGTTTAGATTTTGCTTTTTGTTTCTCTCATCAAAAGAAAACATATCCTTCACCTGTGATTTGGTCTTGCGTTGCTACAGCTCAATATTTTTTCCATTCCAGACTGGTTTTATGTACTCTATACGCCTTGCAATGATAATATTACTTATTAATGGTAATGCAGTAATCATGATGACATTACTACCATTTATGTATCGGACACATCTTCGTGGTGTATCATCTGGACTGGCTAGTATGATATATCGCACAGGTGGTCTTATTGGAAGTAGTTTAGTTCAAATTTTAGTTTTTAGTGATTCTACGATAGCCATAGTTGTTCTGATTATTATTTGTTGCGCATGCGCAATATTTTGTCTAAATCCTGAGCACTGTGCAAGATAATATTGACGATGAAATAGTTCTTGAAGACGTGCTTAGCTGAAACATCGATCAACATTTTTCCAACCACAAACACGTGTTGTCGTACTTATAGCCTATATATATATATATTTGATATTTAGCGAGGAAACCTCTCTCGTTTTAGATGGTTTTCAGGAGGGTCCTATACTTACAGTAACTTACTATATAAATATGATCAAATAAAGCGTTAATGAATATTAAAATTAAAGATATATCCTTCAAATTACCCTTTTGATAATTTAAGCAGAAAATCAAAATGTTACGGGCGTAAAATCTACTAGACAATATCATATTGACTACATAGCTTAACTAACAATATCAGTAGAAAACTATCTTAATTAATTCTGATATTATATAGGTTACAGTTGTTCATGAAAACGGTTAGTAGGTATCGGTATGGCTGTGAACGAGTCTCACAAAGTCAACGTCCTGGTCAACGTGTAACAGTAAGCTAAAAAGGTCAATGTTTTCTAAACTATATTCCAGTATTTCATTCATTCTTGGTTCACATTCACTGGTAAGGTAGGACAGAAAAGGGGATCATCCAATCCTAGGTCATGGGAAGCTAGAGCATATTTAGAAGAAATTTACATTTTTTTAATTTAAAGTCAAATCTTAAAAAAAACTTGTGAAGAAAAAAGTTTAAAGTCTTCTAGGATTACACAAGACTAGCTTATTAGCCAGAAACTGCTCATGCTGATGGTAATTTCTTTTATAATAGTTGATAAGAAAGTAACAAACAGATATAGACTAAGATACTAAATGGGTAGAAATAAATAGATAGTATAAACACTCACCGGTCTTTATGTTTAAAGGGATTGGTTCTGATATACCACTTTCTAAAGACAGAATATGATAAGCATGAGAACGAATATCAACATTCAAAATCTAGCATGTACGCATATGATAACAACGATAGCTACACAATATATAGCATATACTTAATTATGAGATTTGGGCTATGATTCTTCAGAAACGGGCTTACCATTCAGGATGTTTTTGTGATGAGACTAAGAAATCTTGGTTTGAAAAGTTGTGCCATGAATACATGATAAGGAATAACACTATTAAATAAATACCTTTTAAAAAATCATGAATCAGTGCCAGATTAATATTATCAGTGGCCTTAGGCGATGAATCAAAAAGGGGCCTAAAAAAACTTGGCCGGAAATTTTAGGAAAGTAGGCTAGCGTTATTTTACTGTTTGTTGGTCCACCTTTATTCTGTTTTACATGAGCAACTACAATCACTCTCATTGACATATAAATAATTTTCTCGGTTAATAAGATGATCGTTAATACAGTAATACTGTAATAGTATATATGTGGAAATTGATTGTGTCTCTTCCCATCTGAAGTTAACTTACTTTTCATGCCAGTTTTCCTTCAACCGCTGCGATTGTTTGCTGCCATGGCAACATGATCTTTTCGGAATTATTTTTCCACAACAGGAAGTTAAAAGTCATTATGTAGAAATAATTAGACAATTAAAAACTCGACCTCAGAGACACTTTGATCAATTTATGAAGATATGTGACCGAACAATTCATTCAATTAAATTGTAAATAAAATGAACTAAGCTTTTATATATTTAATGATTTTAAAATTTCATAAAAAAATATTCATATTGCTTTTTCAATTTTTTGGTCTTTCCCACCGTTCCCTTTTCCCTTTATTTTCCGGAGGCCCATTATTAACGGTGGCCTAAGGCAGTCGCCTAAACTGCATATGGGTTAATCCCGCACCGTCATTAACGAAAAGTTCATGAACAGTACATGAATGTTAAATGGCCCAATTTTCATGAACTGTCCATGAGCTGTTCATGAAAATTAGGCCATTTGAAGTTCATGAACCGCCTATAAGATATTCAAGAATCATTTCATGAACTATGTGAATTTTTTTAAGGAAAAGACCAGTAGGCTAAAGAAAGAGTAAATACCAGGCATTTGACTTGGCAGTCTCAAAATGAAATCCTTGGTCAGAACAGTGATGCATGGCGTCAGGGAGAGCAGCATCCAATATTATAGTGAAGACATAACCTACCATTTTTTCCGAGTCCCATGCCTGATTTGAAACCCATTTTTGCTAGCATTGCAAATCCTTTATTAGATTCATCCAATGGTTGATTTAGTCTTTCTTCTCTTCTTTCGTGTTCCATAACTTTTACTGGTTTGCGTCTATTCATTTTCTGTTTTTCTTTGATACGGTTCTCCTGTTTCACTACCTTTGCAGCTTTACTTGTTAGCAATGTTGATTTAGATTCATTTTCTGCTGCCAAAAGAAATTTATCTGACATGTAATCGTCTTCAGTATCCTCCATCCTAGCATAAAATAAACAGTAATCAAAGCAATCATAGATCAAGATAACATCATTGCAAAGTTTAACAAAAGCAAAAATGCAATAGGGAAAAAATCAATTGGGCATGACAACATTTAAGTAATATAAAGTAGAAATCGTGACATGAAGAAGTATACTCTGGAAGATGGGAATTCTTAATGCTAAATCCATTGTATAGGGAAATAAGAAGGATCTTGATGCTTGACTGAGTCAACAAAGAACAGCAGAGATGGCAGAGTACCAGTATCAAGCTCTGATGGATACAGCCCCTCAAGATTAACTTAGCCTTGTCTTCAGGCTATTGTTTCGTCAATGAGTAGGCCTAGGCATGCCACCATTTAATTTATTATAAGTCTTATCAAATATAATACTTCTACCCACTGTGAATGGCTTGCTTTTTATTAACTTTTTCGTGAACAGTCCATGAAGATTAGGCAATTTAATGTTAATGAACTTTTCACAGGGGTTTATTCTACTAAGTACTAAATGGGTGAAAGAGACGATGCGGTAACCATCACAATCGGGTAACCGAAATAGATAACTGGTTGACAACCCATTAATTGAAAATAAACAAGTCTACCCATTATTCACACAAAAGAAAAGTATTAGGCCTAATGAGGCTGTGCAGCATTAAACAGTGTTTTCAAAAAATTACGAAATTTATTTGAGTGCAATATTTTTAATGTGTGCCCCACCAAAATTGTTTGTTTGTTTCATTGTATCTATCTCAATTGAATATATTTAAATATGTACACTTCTTGATCATGTGACTTTGTGGATTTAGATAATTTAGAGATTTTCATTCTATTCTCTGCTTGATCAAATCGTGGAAAGCACCAGAAGAGTAATTAATGATTAATACTTTAATTTTATATTGGAATTGTTTTTGAAGCAGGCGTCAGAGTACGACAACACCTGTGCACCTGGGTAAGTGGTGCCCTTAAGCTGGAGCATAACTCGAGCAAATTCGGTAAAATCTCAATTTCCAAGGCAATGAAAAAAGTCAAAATTAATTAAGAGCAAAATAAAAATGATGTGAGAAATAATAAACCTTCAAATCGTTTTGAAATTGAAATTCCTGTTCCTCGATCACGTTAATAACAATTCTGTCCATCAATTTAATAATAGAATACAAAATAATTTAAATTTGAAGTGCTAGAGGTTGAAAGCACTTTATATGAGGGATTCACAACGCTAGATGCCACACAAAACCGTTCTTCCAAACTTATACAAAAAGCGGACGAACTCGGCTTTGGTTTTGAGTTTCAGAGTTTTGACTTTTGGTATATGACAAAATCAGAATTGTTAGGCGTATAGCAACAGCTACAGGATAAGAAAATGATTAAGAAGTAATTATCCAATAATATTACAAATCATTATTTAGTAAAAATGTTTTGAAATATTGTTAGTCTACATAAATATTCTCTGAAACCTTCAGAACTCCAAATAAATGTCACGACACTCAAATGTTGAAAACGCTGAGTCGCATCGCTGAAAAGCTTTGATAAATCAAACACAGAATAAAACGATTAATGCATAGATATGTTGAAAATCGTTTCTGTTTTATATTTATTCCACACAGTCGATCCCATCTACGGTGCTATGAATTATTCTACAAACTATTTAAGATTTAATTTGGATCGATTGACACAGTCATGTTTACTACAGTCAAACTCGTCATAGCGACCACTCCTATTAAGCGGACACTCTTTGTAAGCAACCACGCTTCGGGCTGCTGTTGAATGAAACAATAGAAAGTGTTGTATTCAGCGACCACTCTTCAAACGCGACCAGAGACCGCCCTTTTTGGTCCCACGATTGACTATTCATTGTTTTAAGCGGCCGCTGTTAATTAATGAATAGTTAACAGCGCTATTTTAATGTAGCCATTATTGAAATATTGTCCAAACAGTATTTTTTCCTTATTCTGAAACAGATAATGTTGTATTTTCGCTTCAATATACGTTTTGGATTACGTTCACAGAAGCGCGACCTTCTGTTGTCATGGCAGCACGATTTTCTTTCACATTTCAATTCACAAACAAAGCACTTAAAATTCATCATGCTTGTTCGATCAATTAACTGCCATAGCAACGGAGCCCAAAATAGGATCGATTTCACGTAACTTGAGATTGTCTTTGTTATGTTAATTAATTTGTTGACCATTCAAACACGCAAAAGACGTTGTGGTGCGAATAGGCCTACTTTGTTGTGATTTTATTGTTTTTAATTTCAAAGTTTATTGAAAAGAGGCTTTTACTTATTGAAGTTTATTTAGAGAAATAATATTTCAACTTTATTCATACAATCTAATACTGTACTTCGTTTTACCATTTGATTATTGAGTTTTAATATAGGCCTATATTTGAACAGCAATTGGTAATTCAATTCATTTCCATAAATTATCATATATTCAGATGAAAACTGGTGAACGAGAACATTGGTGAACAAATGAAATTTATAGAAGATTATAATGACATAACACACTGATCTATATTTTGGCTATTAAAATGAACTATTTTCAAATTAATAAGTCGGTCGCCAAAGATTACTTTTCTATTGTTTCCGCCTATTGCTCTTTATTTATAAATTGATAATTTGATAACGTTCTATTCCAAATTATTTTCCAATAATAATTTCTGATCAATCATTATATAATTTCAAACTACAGATAAGATGATAACACATCTTAGTTTTTCCCCTTCATATAAATATATGTGTTTTTGTTTGTTTGAATTTCATTCTGTGAATTACTAAGATGAAAATACACAGATCATACTGTTTTGTATTTGCGAGACATTAAAAATTCATTCAAGTGTGAAACTGTTTCATTAGCGCTTCAGTCTGAGAAAGGATTGTTGTTGAAAAACGAAACAGTTTTTATTGGGTTTTATATGTATTTATTTAAAAACTGAAGCCGGCGATGTACCCCTGTGGTTAATGACGAATCCATTGATATGTGTTTGAAGTATATTACATCTAAAACGGCATCGTGAATCCCTACCTTACAATCTACAGACATACAAATGGAAATAGCGTAAATTTAAAAGTAGATTAATACGATTACGATATAATCAAATACGATAGACTAACCTTGGACTTTGTCCGAATATCAGTGTTCCGTCAAAAATGAAGCTTTTATCAGTAGTACTTGAGCAGTATGTTACATTGATAGGTCGTATACATCATTGCATACAATATAGAGCAAAAATAGTGAAGAATTGCCGAGAGGAGAGATGAGAGACGAAAGACGAAAGTGGAAAGTTAAATACCGAAAAATTGATCATGTTTGATAAGCCTCTTCCAGTATACTGTAACCCAGTAATAATGAGGCTGTGGAGAAATCTTCGACAAATCCGCCTTACAACAGCGTGGGTTCAAGCTTACCTCTCCACAATTTTAACATTTTTATACACTATGTATCATTTTCCAATTCAAAAGCCAATAGCGAGAACAAAATTTAATTTCAAGGAAAAGTCATTTTATTAGAAATCCAAGAAAGTCATGAGTCAAGTGACGTAATGTTGTTGAATCAAAATGTTGTTTTGTGACGGACTCACACCTTCATCTAGTGATCACATCTTGTTCCTTTGTTTTTCACCGGCATCTTGACAATTGACAAGGTGTTATAAATTGTAATCAAATTTCAAACTAGCAATGGAAGCAACAAGAAGGTTTTGTGCTGTTCAATTTGTATCAATTGTTGCTGCTGTTACAGCGCTACATTTTGGTTTGAAATGGGAAATCACAGATCCAGATACATCAATTATGTTTCTGAAATTGTTTATTACATTCTGTTATATTGAGACCTTTTTCGTTTGGTTTGCTTTCTTTGGCAAAGACATCGTTGGCAATTTGAGACCAGGACAGAGTTTGTTGACAGCAGCGGTAAGGAATAGAATAGGATTCACTGTTTAGCAGTTTTCAACTTCTGCATATAGTTTAACCTGGAAAATCTAAGTAACATTTAATGGCCAGACGATATTTTCCTCAAAAGTGTTTGAATTCGCTCAGATTATCCAATTAAATTAAACCCACAAGAAAATCAGAGCCCATCATTCAGATTCTGGCATTGATCCAATCATAATTCGAGAGGGGCCAGTATCAAGTTATCAAATGATGCGGCAAGCATTATATTGCACATGACTCTCAAGTTATGAATCGTGGTTACGCAAATATCATAATTCATGAGTCTATCTGCCTCCTATCATGAGGGAAAGGAGGAAAGGATAAGCAAATTTTCACCCTTTATAGAACTCTATTATTGTTTTAATTTACATAATTTTATCGAAGTGGATAATGTTCCGGCAGCCGGAATCCTGAGTGCTAGAGATAATGTTCCGTGCGTCTTCTGCGCATGCTTAATGTGCTGTTTGCGTTTCTCTCACATTCATTCAAGATGCAATGGCGATGGACGGTCCTGTTCCTCGACCACGTTAATAACAATTCTGTTCATCAGTTTTATAATAGTTTTATAATAGTTTTATAATAATATAAAATAATTTAATTTAAAGTGCTAGAGGTTGAAAACACTTTATATGGATTCACAACGCTGGATGCCACCGTTCTTCCAAACTTTTAGAAAAAGCGAACGAACACGGCTTTGGTTTTGAGTTTCGAGGTTTTAACTTTTGGTATACGACAAAATCAGAATTGGTAGGCAGCATATAGCATCAGTTATATGATAAAGAAATGCCTAATAAGTAATTATCCCATATTATTACAAATTACCATAGTAAAAATGTTTTGAAATATTGTTAGGCAGCATAAATATTCGCTAAAACCTTTTAAGCGCGGCAAGTAAATGTCACAACACTCAAACATTAAAAACGCTGCGCTGGGTTGCATCGCTGAAAAGCTTCGATAAATCAAACACAGAATAAAATGATTAATGCATAGATATGCTGAATATCGTTTTTCTTAATATTTATTCCAAACAGTCGATCCAATTTACGATGTGGGTGAATTTTTTTACAAACTTTTTACGATATAATTTTGGATCGATCGACACAACCATGTTTACTATCTTACATACGCATGCGCAAAGGACGCACGGAACATTATCTTTTGAAGACAGCTTTCCGGCAGCCGGAACAATATCCACCGCGTAATTTTATATGGTTTGGCACTAATTTTGCAAACTCTCGAAGCATTTGACAATGTATACACTCCAAGAGTGCTAGATTGTATTGTAGTTTTGAAGTTTGCACTCCTGCTCTTGATATTTCATTATTGGTTGGCGCCCGAGATCTCAGCAAAGAGTACCCTTCTCTGCAATCAGGCATCCAGTGATCGCATAATGCTTTGTGTACAAACAATAGGGTAACATCCTAAGCATAAACTAATTGGATAATAAATTGATTGGTTGAGCCTCTTCAAAGGAACCAATCTTATCTGACGTTTACGGGGGATGTACCAGGGCAACTTCTTCCGCTTCGTGTGTGCTTTTTTAGTTAGTTTCTGTTTCGATGTTATTATTCAGACTGATTTCCATCCAATTTATCCTTCATAAAACTCTGTTTAGTGACTTTAGTGGAGAATTTGTGTATACGGCATTTATTAGCTATTAACTATCCATGTTGGTAATAACATGCTTTTATCACAAAATGGAATGATTATTAAACCATGATTATGAATGTTTATTGAATTGAGGCTTGTTGAAAAATATATTTAATATGCACTAGAATCATAGAATAGATGATTTCTTATGGAACCATTTGTCAAAAATAATTGTTGTGACTTTTTAATCCCTATGATTTCAGAAGCATATAGTCCACCTTGATATGTTGATTGCCTATAATGTCTCTAACTTATAAGTATTCAAGTGACACAAAATTGTGCATTTACTTAAATCATGTATACAGCCATTTAGAAAATCATTATTTGCAGGGATGTTAGTAACGATTACAAAAGTAACAACGTTACTTGTAATCGTTACTTTTTAGTAACTTCTACTTGTAACTAGTTACTTTTCTGTAAAAGTAACTTCTACTTGTAACGAGTTACATTTAGGATTAAAAATAAAGTAACGATTACTCGTTACTTTTTCACTACATTTTCGATTTTCTTCCGTTACTTTTTTTCACAATAGAGTGCTGAAAGTTAGCAGCTTCTCGATCCCCATTATGTTTTGCTTAATCAAAATCTTTTGTTCGTATTGTTACCATCCAAGAACAATAAAACACAAACAAATGTTTTCTGCAACTGCAGGAAGTCTTGTCATTAATTTGGATATCAGAAAAATTACAATCGGGGATATAAACATTCTGTTTGCCAATCCTGTTTTTCCAAGTTTATAATATTCAAGTGATTCAACAAGCGTTTCATGTCTGACTTGTCTGTTCGATCAATTAATTGGCATAGCAACCAAACCTGAAATAGAACTAATGGCGCGTAACTTGAGATTTTCTTTGTTATGATAATTAGGGGGATCGAATAACTATAAACCGTTCATTCAAACACGCTATAGGAATCGCTGTGAATTATTCGTCGGGTGTTTGTTTTGGTATTTATTATTGTCGAAAAGAGCATTTGATTTGATTAATTAACAAATACATAAATATTATTTCAATATTTCATATATATCCCATTGCTTCCATTGGATATTTTTAGATTTATTTAGAAAAAGTAACGGAAAAAGTAACTGTAGCTAGTTGCTTTCGAATTAAAAGTAACTTGTAACTAGTTCGTTCAAGTAACGGTAACTGTAACTAACTACTTTTCAAAAGTAACTTTAACATCCCTGATTATTTGTAAGGATCGCTTGATACAGTATCAATTAAACAGAAAAAGAACACTATCTTTAATACAGTTGGCGAATGCCTAAAGAACAATGCGAGCAAATTTTTAATTCTTTCCAGATAGCATCACTTACAGTACCACAGAGTAGTGTCTTTGTGCATCTTATCCACAAAGTAAAAATCATTTGATAGATATACTAAATTATGAAAACTCAGAGAAAAGACAATGAAACAATTGATAACGTTGATAGTGTTGTTGTCATTCGAAAAAGTTATTCATAAGATATTAAAGACATTAAACTCTAACAAAAACCTGGCATCTTGAAATCACTACAAACTTTGAGGTACTAGTTTCATTCAAAAGTAATTCACAAATAACCACTATAAATGAACCACTTTGACGTCTTAAAAGCTGCATGGTTTTCATGTATAGTTGATAAATTCAAGGTCTTACTGGAATAAGTGCAGTCTAACACACCCATTTCATGTCTCAAAAGTACCTTTTGACAACAGCAAATACATCACATGAACCCGAAATTTAATTGAAAACAAATGATAGTAATTCACATACATAACATCACAATTCTATCATACAGAATACATGTATTTTATGCAAGAAAGAGGCCAATAAACCTAATATCATATAGTTCTGAGAAAATAACCAACTTAACAAATAGAATATGCATAGAAATTTCCGTTTTGTGCTGGAATGGTTTTCCGCAAGCAATTTCAGAATTGTTCCTGTTTTCCAGGCTCAAAACATTTTTATTTCCCTATTCTGTTTTTATGTTACATTTAATTGGCGCATATATTTATATTTACTTATTGTTTATGCCTCAGGTATGACAAAACATTGCAATACATTAAGTAAATTTAATTTTTTTAGTGACCATCAATCATCTTGCTAAAATACCAACAAAAACAGCAATACAATAGCATTGAATATTTTCGTTTCATATAAGGATATGCAGATATGTAGGCATATTTTCAATACACATGAGGCATTCTTCACAAGGTTTTTTACTATTGCCTAATTCCAAAAGATGATCAAAGTCATTTTAAATAGTAGCATATTAAAGATGAATGTGAGTAAGATGACGGTGCCAGAGAAGCAAAGGCAATGTTAAAATCGAGATAGCTAAATATATACAAGAAAAATTTCACTGCACCGTACGTCCGTGTATAAAAGTTTCCTGAACTGTCCTCAAGACAATTTTATTGGGACCTTTGATCCTGGGTTGATGTAGACAACGGCTTTCCCTTTCCGTAATTATTTCTTTCTTTATCTATTCTGTAAATGAAACAAAAATAGCACTATCAATATTGCACAAGATATATGGTTTGAGCTTAGATTTCGTAAAACTGTAGGCCTACTGAATAATTTTGACTCAATCTTTAAATAAGAATTTGTTTGCGCTCTGTGTCGAGACTCAAGAGTCACTATAATCATGAAATATCCAAAATAATAATAACTTACTGATCTTTCATTCCAACAAGAAACATTTCTAAATTCTAAACCATGTGTTATAATTTGTTAACGTGAATATGTTACCAACACTGAGAGAAAGACAAGTAATCAAATTGATAGTCTACATACAGTGCACAAGGGCTATTAATACAATATAAATTGTCTGTGAATTACTCCTGATCTAGTCACAACCCAAACTGGAGGGTGTTTTCTTTAGGCTTCATACTTCCAAATATTTCAATGTTTTATTTGAACAATTATAGCTCGATATTCAAATATTTAGTTTCTTTAACACAGCCTTCCAATAAAATGTGTAGAATATTGTGCTATGGCCATTTTCCAAATAGATGAGATACAACATCACTATATTCAACAGTTTGAGTTCATATTTTGAATGAAATCAATGATCATAAGTGTGATATACTGCTCCCATAATAGCCTGCGTCCAGACTGAAACGTTTCTGAAGGAAAGTGTAAAGTCTGCGGAGCCGACCAAACAAAGCCGTTTTGCTGACACTGCACTAGGCTTTCAAAAGCAGTGAATCAATCCTATTGGATAGCTTTGCTCATATGGTTTAATTCGATGTCTGCCAATCAGATTGTGGGCATCAGTCATGTGATAAACAAAAGTGGGCCACAGATAGGAAGACGTTCGGATTTGGAAGACAATCTCATTTGATGAAAATATACAACGTATTTGTGAGTGAGTTAAATTTATTTTAAAATTCAGTAACAGTTATAGTTCAGTGAAGCAAAATTCAAAGAAACTATTGACAACTAATGTTTTATTTTCATATGAATTTGTATCAATCGTTTTCGAACGTACGGAGCACTTCGAACATTGATGAACGACTAGGAATGTCATTTTAGAAAATCAACAAAAAATTTACAAATATAGGAATTATAACATTGGTATTTTATAACATCGGGACACAAATTATCAATTTCTCCTTTGGTTAGACCAATATATTGCACAAACAACACAATTTCTATTCCATTTTTCTCTCAAATGAGTGTCATAATCTTTGTCTGTTTCAACGATTTATTCCCAAGCTTGAGTGTTTTTTAATGTTTAATATGTAAACGTGATTTTCACTCACACAGCTGAGGCCGGAAATTAAGTTTTTTTTAAGGCAGCACTAGTCTAGTACGGTGTCAGCAAAACAGCTTTGTTCGGTCGGCTATGCAGACTTTTCACTTTCCTTCAGAAACGTTTTAGTCTCGACGCAGGCCTACTTCCATAACAGAATTAGATGCTACTAATTTTACAAGCCAATTGCAGAAAATTACAAAACACGACAGCAACACTACACCGTCATATTTTTTTATCTAAAGAATCATTCAGCATTTTTATAACACTTTTGGATAACCAATAATTGGCAGATTGTATCAATGATCAGCATTTATAATATATCAGTAATCATCAAATTATCAATATCAACTCGGCTTTTATCTTTGGTATATTATAAAAGAACTTGAATCAACTGATTGATAAACGGTGCATTGTAATCAAAGTACTTTCCGGAATTTTCTGCCCGAATTTGTTGACCTTCCTGTTGGTACTGTATATAAATTTACTTTTTATACCTTATGCAGGTATCAGTTGTTATTCGAATGCTGTCCTTTACTTTTGGTGGTAGTTTGTTCTTTCATGTTATTGCAATATTATATGGTGCACCTTTATCAAAGTAAGTTCATGCTTTTTAATTTGTTAAACTCTAATTAATTTATGCAAATAATAGGGTCCGACACAACAGAATTTCATCAGTCTACTTCAGTTTTTTAGAATAGGCAGAATATTGATATCATTGTTTACAAATTTTAAAACTCTTGGATATTTGATTAGAGTAAGATGAATGTTTGCCACCAGACACGTAAAACACTAGACTGCCTGAAAGGTCGCAATTCATTCATAAAAGAAAGCAATAAATTGCGGTCTGGGACACAGGCTAGTAAATCACAATCGAATTCAATTGGCAGCAAATTTCATGAACTTTATGGAATTCTATGGACTTTGCATGGAGACGTTATCTGCAACTCATGAACTTTATGAAATTTGATGAACAGTTCGTGAACACGTTACATGCAGTCCATGAAGAGTTCAAAACTTAAATTTCATGAACTGTTCATGGACATTTTATTAAAGGGTTACCACACACTTGCTGTGTTTGTGTTCATATTTACTACACAAGGAATGCTGGAAGACACAAGTGAAGTGTTGAAAGCAATATCAAGGTGGAGGTGGTAAATATGAATGGTGTGTGGTCAGGGTGGCACAATATTTTTTGCCTTCGGCGAACCAACCTTCAATCACATGTAACCTTCGGATTTTTTTTCTATAACTGTACTCAATTTCCAATGTCCAAAATCAGTTTGTGCATAGCAATTTATTTTTAGCAAAAAGTTTAAATTAATCAGAACAGTCATTCAAACAAAAAGTAAGTGTAATTTCCAAAACTATATAAACAAACTAAACCAAATGGCATATGCTTGATGTATGTGCTGTAATTATATTGCTATAAAACTTTCATTCTTACAAGCAGAACATCTCCAAAGTTGAATGCATTTTTGTAAGCTGAATATATTTCTCAGAGAAGAATGCGTTGTGATCAAAGTAAGAGAGTTTGATTGAAAGCAGAATTTGAAATAAAACCCAATCGTTTTATCTGTGTCCTCAATTAAATTGTACTATTCCAACCAGAAAGTATAGGCCATTTAATGATCACTAGTTTCTGATTCTTGAGATTCGTTTTCTGTGTTGAGCAGCCATCTTGATCAGCTTTCAATTGTCATTTCTCATCTCTTTGTTATGCTAATTAGACAATCTAAAAAGCCGTGTAGGTGTTTCTTGTTCACGCTTCAATTAGCACGTGGAAATGAAGCGGGAAAATGGCCAAAACAATGAACTTTATGAAATTTAATGAACACATCATAGACAGTTCATGAAATTTATAAAATCTAATAAACCGTTCATGAAAATTATGAAACTTATTGAACAGCTTGTGAACAGTTCATGAACTTTATGAAATTTAATTTACGCTTGAACAGTTCATGAACAGTTCTTGAACTTTTCATGTGTAGTTGATAAATTCAAGGTCTTACTGGAATAAGTGCAGTTTGACACAACCATTTCATGTCTCAAAAGTACCTTTTGACAACAGCAAACACATCACATGAAAGCAAAATTTAATTGAAAACAAATGGTAGTAATTCACATACATAACATGTTTAACCTTGAATTTGCAAACACGTAGACCAACCAATCAAAGTTCAGGATTACTATCGGTTACGACTTCATATTTTAGTAAAACAGTTCATGAACAATGCATGGACTTTATGAAATTTATTGAACAGTTCATGAAATTTATGAAATTTAATAAACAGCTCATGAACAGTTCATGAACTTTATGAAATTTAATTTACGCTTGAACAGTTCATGAACAGTTCTCGTACTTTTTAAAAAATTTAATGAACAGTTCATGGACAGTTCATGAACTTTATGAGATTTAAGGAACAGTTTATGTACGGCCCATGAACTTTATGAAATTTAAATGGTAGTTACAATTTTAATTTAATTACAATTTTAGGCTGAATTAGACTCAGACACTGTTGTTTGCCATTGAATGAAATCCCCCCTTTCTAGTGGGGCTAGCTTTCATTTCGTAGGCGGGAGTTAGTTCACATCCGTTAGATTACGGACGTAAGTAACAAAGTTTAAATAACAGCGTGGGAAGCTATTTTATACCAAATAAGGTAAGCAGCACAGATGGAAGAGCCTGGGTAAGAAGGATAAAACAATGTGCTACTTTAGGCACACCTTGTTTTGGGTTAGTCACTCCTTTAGAGGAAAGCGTTGTTAGCGGTAGCAAAAGTTTAATTGAGCTTTTTGTGTGCAAGTTATTTTGGCAGAGTCTGTTATTCTGTTATTATTATTCTTAAGTTTTTTATTATATATATTATTCACATAACTCGATTTCCCCCACCCTCCCTTTCCCTTGCAATGTTTTAGGTTTTCAGGTTGGTAAGTTCTTTTGTCCACATATGGGTAAGTGTTGGTAAGTTGATTAATGATAGTTAATTCCACTGGTTATCAGTGTGACAGGTGCTTGGTTGGACAGGGATCCATATATGGAGTGTGACAGGTTCGCCAGTAGCAATAGCAGCATACAAGCATATAGAAAGCATATAGAGCATAAAAGCTTATAGAGCATAAAAGCATATAGAAAGCATAAAAGCATAAAAGCATATAGAGCATAAAAGCTTATAGAGCATAAAAGCATTACAAAAGCATGAAAGCATACAGAGCAATAGAGAATAAAAGCATGTTGAAAGCATAAAATATATAGAGCATAAAGTATATAATAGATATCCCACCAACCAAGCACCTAGGCCAGAGCTCATCAGTGGATGAGTTTAATGAACTGTTTATGAGCTTTATGATATCTATTGAACAGTTCATGAACTTTATGAAATTTAATGAACTGTTAATGAGCTTTATGATATTTATTGAATAGTTCATGAACTTTATGAAATTTAATTTACGCTTGAACAGTTCATGAACAGTTCTCGAACTCCATGAAATTCAATGAACAGTTCATGAACAGTTCTCAAACTTTATGAAATTTAATAAACCGTTCATGAACTTTATGAAATTTATTGAATAGTTCATGAACTTTATGAAATTTATTGAACAGTTCATGAACTTTATGAAATTTAATTTACACTTGAACAGTTCATGAACAGTTCTCGAACTCCATGAAATTCAATGAACAGTTCATGGACAGTTCATAAACTTTATGAAATTTAATGAACAGTTTATGAAGTTTTATGAAATTTAATAAACAGTTCATGAACTTTATGAAATTTAATGAGCAGTTCATGAACTATATGAAATTTGTTGAACTATTTATGAACTTTGTGAAATTTAATCTACGCTTCAACAGTTCATGAACAGTTCTTAAACTTTATGAAATTTAATACACCGTGCATGAACTTTATGAAATTTAATGAACTGTTTATGAACTTTATGAAATTTATTGAACAGCTCATGAACAGTTCATGAACTTTATTAATTTAATTTAATTTGCGCTTAAACAGTTCATGAACAGTTCTCAAACTATGAAATTTAATGAACAGTTTATGAAGTTTTATGAAATTTAATAAACAGTTCATGAACTTTATGAAATTTAATGAGCAGTTCATGAACTTTATGAAATTTGTTGAACTATTTATGAACTTTGTGAAATTTAATCTACGCTTCAACAGTTCATGAACAGTTCTCAAACTTTATGAAATTTAATAAACCGTGCATGAACTTTATGAAATTTAATGAACTGTTTATGAACTTTATGAAATTTATTGAATAGTTCATGAACTTTATGAAATTTATTGAACAGTTCATGAACTTTATGAAATTTAATTTACACTTGAACAGTTCATGAACAGTTCTCGAACTCCATGAAATCCAATGAACAGTTCATGGACAGTTCATAAACTTTATGAAATTTAATGAACAGTTTATGAAGTTTTATGAAATTTAATAAACAGTTCATGAACTTTATGAAATTTAATGAGCAGTTCATGAACTTTATGAAATTTGTTGAACTATTTATGAACTTTGTGAAATTTAATCTACGCTTCAACAGTTCATGAACAGTTCTCAAACTTTATGAAATTTAATAAACCGTGCATGAACTTTATGAATTTAATGAACTGTTTATGAACTTTATGAAATTTATTGAACAGCTCATGAACAGTTCATGAACTTTATTAATTTAATTTAATTTGCGCTTAAACAGTTCATGAACGGTTCTCAAACTATGAAATTTAATGAACAGTTCATGAACTTTATGAACTTTAATTTACACTTGAACAGTTCATGAACAGTTCTCGAACTCCATGAAATTCAATGAACAGTTCATAGACAGTTCATAAACTTTATGAAATTTAATGAACAGTTTATGAAGTTTATGAAATTTAATAAACAGTTCATGAACTTTATGAAATTTAATGAGCAGTTCATGAACTTTATGAAATTTGTTGAACTGTTTATGAACTTTATGAAATTTAATCTACGCTTGAACAGTTCATGGACAGTTCATGAACTTTATGAAATTTATTGAATAGTTCATGAACTTTATGAAATTTAATGAACAGTTTATGAAGTTTTATGAAAATTAATAACAGTTCATTAACTTTATGAAATTTAATGAGCAGTTCATGAACTTTATGAAATTTGTTGGACTATTTATGAGCTTTATGAAATTTAATCTACGCTTAACAGTTCATGAACAGTTCTCAAACTTTATGAAATTTAATAAACCTTTCATGAACTTTATGAAATTTAATGAACTGTTTATGTGCTTTATGAAATTTAATGAACTGTTTATGAAATTTATTGAACAGCTCATGAACAGTTCATGAACTTTATGAAATTAATTTAATTTGCGCTTAAACAGTTCATGAACAGTTCTCAAACTATGAAATTTAATGAACAGTTCATGAACTTTATGAACTTTAATTTACACTTGAACAGTTCTCGAACTCCATGAAATTCAATGAACAGTTCATGGACAGTTCATAAACTTTATGAAATTTAATGAACAGTTTATGAAGTTTATGAAATTTAATGAGCAGTTCATGAACTTTATGAAATTTGTTGAACTGTTTATGAACTTTATGAAATTTAATCTACGCTTGAACAGTTCATGAACAGTTCTCAAACTTTATGAAATTTAATAAACCGTTCATGAACTTTATGAAATTTATTGAATAGTTCATGAACTTTATGAAATTTAATGAACAGTTTATGAAGTTTTATGAAATTTAATAAACAGTTCATGAACTTTATGAAATTTAATGAGCAGTTCATGAACTTTATGAAATTTGTTGAACTATTTATGAGCTTTATGAAATTTAATCTACGCTTCAACAGTTCATGAACAGTTCTCAAACTTTATGAAATTTAATGAACTGTTTATGAACTTTATGAAATTTATTGAACAGCTCATGAACAGTTCATGAACTTTATGAAATTAATTTAATTTGCGCTTGAACAATTCATGAACAGTTCTCAAATTATGAAATTTAATGAACAGTTCATGGACAGTTCATAAACTTTATGAAATTTAATGAGCAGTTCATGAACAGTTCAGAAACTTGTGAAATTTAATGAACCGCTCATGAACTTTATAAAATTTATTGAATAGCTCATGAACAGTTCATGAATTTTATGAAATTTATTTTACGCTTGAAGAGTTCATGAACTTAATGAAATTTAATGAACAGTTCATGGACAGTTCATGAACTTTATGAAATTTATTGAATAGTTCATGAACTTTATGAAATTTAATGAACAGTTTATGAATTTTCATGAAATTTAGTAAGCAGTTCATGAACTTTATGAAATTTAATGAGCAGTTCATGAAATTTATGAAATTTGTTGAACTATTTATGAGTTTAATGAAATTTATTCTACGCTTCAACAGTTCATGAACAGTTCTCAAACTTTATGAAATTTAATAAACCTTTCATGAACTTCATGAAATTTAATGAAGTGTTTATAAACTTTATGAAATTTATTGAACAGCTCATGAACAGTTCATGAACTTTATGAAATTAATTTAATTTGCGCTTGAACAGTTCATGGACAGTTCAGAAACTCGTGAAATTTAATGAACCACTCATGAACTTTATGAAATTTATTGAATAGCTCATGAACAGTTCATGAACTTTATGAAATATATTTTACGCTTGAAGAGTTCATGAACTTTATGAAGTTTAATGAACATTTCATGGACAGTTCATGAACTTTATGAAATTTATGGAATAGTTCATGAACTTTATGAAATTTAATGAGCAGGTCATGAACTTTATGAAATTTGTTGAACTATTTATGAGTTTAATGAAATTTATTCTACGCTTCAACAGTTCATGAACAGTTCTCAAACTTTATGAAATTTAATAAACCTTTCATGAACTTCATGAAATTTAATGAAGTGTTTATAAACTTTATGAAATTTATTGAACAGCTCATGAACAGTTCATGAACTTTATGAAATTAATTTAATTTGCGCTTGAACAGTTCATGGACAGTTCATAAACTTTATGAAATTTAATGAGCAGTTCATGAACAGTTCAGAAACTTGTGAAATTTAATGAACCGCTCATGAACTTTATGAAATTTATTTTACGCTTGAACAGTTCATGAACTTTATGAAATTTAATGAACAGTTCATGAACTTTATGAAATTTAATGAACAGTTCATGAACTTTATGAAATTTATCGAACAGCTCATAAACAGTTTCAGAAATTTTATGGAATTTAGTGAACTGTCATGAACTTTATGACATTTAATGAACAGTTCATGGACAGTTCACGAACTTTATGTATTTATCGAACAGCTCATGAACAGTTTCAGAAATTTTATGGAATTTAGTGAACTGTCATGAACTTTATGAAATTTAATGAACAGTTCATGAACCATTTAATGAACAATTCATAAAATATTCAGTAATTATATATTATCATCATATTATCTATAATTTTTGTTGTTTTAGGAATTTTGAAGAAACGTTCTTGTGGTCTCTACTTGTTTGTGGTTTGAGCATATTCCCATTAGCACTTGTTGCAAGATGCCAATGGTCTAATTTTATTGAAATATTCCAGCAAAGATGGTAAGGTCAATTTATACTGTCATTGACGGTTGATGATATTAATTGGTCTCTGGGAACAACTGAGCAATTTGTTTTGAAGTAATAAAAAATAGAGAAAATGAAATGTGATCATTTAGATGAGGTTTTTCTTTGAGAAACTGAACTACAAGAAAAAGAACCAGCGAGACTTGAAAGACAACTTTGAAGGCTCACCAGTCACCAGTAAGCTATAAAGGATTTTTTACATTACAGCAATGCATGCTTCTAAGGGTTAATTGATAAAATATTACTGTATGTTGAAAACGTTTCCTTCTATTAGCATTCCTGTTGAATCCTATCTTCTGGAAGAAGAAACTGACTATATCACTTTGGTTTTGATTTAGGCGGATGTCACATACAATGGAAGACTGTTTTAAATGCATTTGTTTTATGGTATTGTTTGGTTGTTGGGCTGGTGCATTTGTGATACCTCTTGATTGGGATAGACCATGGCAGGTAACATATTTATAACCTATATAACTTGCATTTGTGAATTTTTGTGTGCGTGTTAAGTGTATCTTTTTGTATAAACCTGATAAATCAAGTACTGGTAATCTTTTAGAATTTCAATATTCATGAGAATGCTTCATGCTACCGACACCAAATTTTCATGTTTGAAACTGGTTCAGAATTTCAGTAGCAGTTTGTCGACAACTCACGTAGATTCCATGAAGTTCATGAACAGTTTTATTGAAATCATGAGCAATTTATTAAAATTTGCATGATTATTTTCCCAAACTCAAGTTCACAGGCACGAAAGAGTTTTTTTCGGAAGAGCTGATTTCTCTATTTTCTATCAGCTCTAAACAAAGGAAATTCACCTGAAATTCTTGTTTTAACAGTTTTTTAGACAGTTTTCTCTCATTTGACTGACATTGATCTTTCTCATGTCTGAGTTCATGAACGTTGTGACCTATTTTTCAAATAAGATAATAAATTAATAGTGACTAATAGTATCATGTAAAGACAGAATTAGTTTGGAGAAATTTATTTTGCATATATGGTGTTTCATGTGTAGATTTTTGAGTAAAATTATTAATCATAAACCCAGTTGACAAGAAGAATATAATTTTCAAAAATAACAGAATTTATGAAATAGAATGAGTTATAAATGAGGCAAAACCTTTTTCCTTTACTCGGAGTTTCACGCGTTTAATTGCGATCTTCTGACGGTAATAATATAATGATAAGATTTTATAAAAATCCATTACTGTCTGAAGATCACAATTAAACATGTGAAACTCCGAGTAACGGAAAAATCTTCGCCTCATCTTTGTCTCTTGTTATACAATGCTCTGTTTTATCCAACATTGATAAACAGTCTCACATTATATGTGTATCTGAGTTTACTCTCACTGAAATTAAAAAAAAATAAATTATTATTTTAAAATAGAATGAGTAAAACTTTCTTCAAAACCCGTATTATTGAAAGACTTGAAACGTTGCCAGTAAAACGCCAAACAAACACTCTTCTATTTATGACTCAAAATGGATACAAATGTCATGATTCGCCTATGACGAATGGTAACCCTGAAAAAACAAGAACAAATGTTGCGAATTTATTTTTCTCAACGTTTCGGATAACTGCTATATCCATTTCAACTCTACTTTGAGAATTTTGTAAAAATTTACAGAGAATCTGTAATTCTGTATGCTTAGAAATTAACTTGGAAATAATTTGGAATAGCAGACTACATCTGGCTGGGGATTAAGATTTGACTTTAGCGCTTTCTTGAAACCATTTTATAAACTAGGCAGTCCTGTTTTGATTCAAATGTCTTAAAACGCTGACCTGAATCCACAGAACGTTACTAATTCCAATCGTATTTTGTTTTTGTTTAAGGTTTGGCCAATTCCATGTGCTCTTGGTGCATTAGCTGGCCATTTGATTGGCCTAGTTGCATGTTTTCTAATCTCAAGTTTAAAACCAATTGGTGGCCTGCAATACAGGAAAACTATGTAACTAAGTCTTGGATTAGAGAAAATACCTTATCGTTCTGATGTTTGCCACATTTGTACATTAAAATTTTTACAACACATGATCTGTTTGCACAATTGTATTTTATTATAAATATGTTTATTCTCCAATAATTGACATAAATTGAATTATTTATATCTTTATAAACCTGAAATTCGTTCATATAAGTAGACTTGAAAATAATTTGTTCAGTTCTGTGGAATAATTTTATTTGAATGAATGTGATTAGGTATTATATAGTCTTAAAATTGATTATAATTAACTTAAAAGATTATTTGATGAATTGCCATCTTTGAAGGAGAAGTTTGATGAAGCAAGGTCGGCTTACTTAGATTTCCCCTCTGCTTATAAGGCAGTAAATTATGGGCATTGGGTCAGCATATTCAGAAATCGGGGATAACGGTAAATTTCACAAAGGCGAAAATTAAGATCCTAGAATTTCATGCTTTTACGATATAAAAAAGGAACAGCTCAAACATTTCGAAAATCATCTAAATAGATACCGTGAAATTTCACAAGAATCTGGAAAAGGCACCCTTTGAAAGTGGCTCGTCTCCGTATTAGGCTTCTAGGAACAACAGCAAAATAACGAAATATCTGTTAGTTAAAGTATAAAATAAAAACGTAGATACATACTTGTATCAAGTTGTATAAAGGCCTTAAAATACACTATTCTATTCTATTATATTCTATTGCCGATGTATGCAAGTGCCCTATTGGGCCTGCGAAACATATATTTTCAAAATATAAATTGTTTGAGCCTGACGCTTGATACGACGGTTTGCTCTTCCCAAACATGACATCTTTGCGAGGTGACCATCGACAGAGGTACTTGTTTTCAAATCAAAGTCCAAACATTCTATTGTATTTTGGGAATTTTGTGATTTAATGGGTACAATTTAGAGGCGATTACGAAAGAAAAAAATTTAGAGGCGATTACTTCAATCATTTGTATAGACTACTACTCATATCGTTTTTACATTCCAAAGCATGCATGGACAAAATTATCAATTTCGCTATCATCATGCAATCATCAGCCAATCATTATTCAAGAAATAGAAGTAAATTATTGACCAAAACTATCTAATTAAGAGCGTCTTTGCACGGAATTCAGATTAACACGGAAAAAAGGAAATAGTTAAAACTCATGATCTTTGACTTACTACTAATAAATAAATATAGGATATAAATCTAGAAATACTAATCATAGCTTCTGTGCACATATTCTTTGAGAAAATAAAATCCTAAAACTATACAAAATATAATCACCTGTGTATATACTGTAATACAGCAGAATAACAGATAAGATTTTATCAAATATTTAATATAGGCCAATATACTGTGTTATTCAAATCTTTTGCAGCTGTCTTAACGAAAGAATAGTGATCACTGTATTGTTGCGCTACATTGAATACATAAACGATAAATCTATAGTCATCAGAATTTTGTAATGGACTGTTCGTGTTGCGTCAGGTGTCCATTCACAAATGTATTGCAAAACCATGTGCTACACACTTGCCGCGCAGTTCTTCTGATTGGTTGGATTATCAAGCGAAATCCTCTGATAACAGATCAGCACAGAGTTATCAGTAAAATTAAGCAAATCCATTGGTTAATTTTTGCTAGAACAGTACTGTACTTAAATTCAACTTGTTTCACATTTTCACACAACAATAATTCATTGTCTTGAAAGCGAGAACGATTTTGCAAGTGCATGTTCTGGAAAAAGCATAGAAAAAGGTGCAGTTATTCTGGTAATCACAGCAAAAGCTAATTTGTTTTTTTGTTAATTGAAAGTATAATGGATGAAGCTAGAGTTGAGCTCAGAAAAAATGAAAGTGGCCCTACGGAGAAAGAAATAGCAGCTTACAAACCATGTCGATTGGTTTTAATTGTGTTGTTTATAGTATGTTTAGCTGCGATGTTGATTGGTGCTATAATTATCATTGCTACGGCTGAAAAATGTGTCACAGCTGTACCAAAATCATTTTCTCAAGATCTTAAACATGGTATTACATATTCAGTCCACGTCAAAAACTTTCTTGATTCAAACGGGGATGGAAAAGGTGACCTGAAAGGAGTCATTTCAAAATTGGATTATATCAAAAACCTTGGAGTGAAATCCCTTTCACTTGATGGGGTACTCAATATTTCTGATCATAAGTCTCTACATAGTGACATTGGAAGTATGGATGATTTCAAAGAACTCATTTCAAAAGCTAAAAATATGGAAATAGATGTTTTGTTGTCATTTAGTCCTGTTTATACTAGTTTGCAACATCCTTTGTTTCTTAAAAGTAGCGGAAATGTATCACTTTATGGTGGGCTCTATGTCTGGTCAACATCTTCAAATCTCCCCTATTGGCTGGATAAGGATGGGCAATCAGCATGGTTTCCATCTAACTCTGAATCCTATTATGGCTATTACGGTCTGGAATTTCCAAGTTTGAATTACGAGAGTTCTGAAGTGCAAGATTACATGGTTAGTGTGCTAGCATTTTGGCTCGATAAAGGAATTGCTGGATATGAATTAAATGGGGTATCTCGTCTCATGACCAATGTCGAGATTAAGGAAAATACCGGTTCAAAATCATATACTCAAGGTAAAGTTATTCTACAAGGCTAAACGCCTGCTATGCTAAATTTTGAATGCAATTCGCAGAGAAAAAATTTGGAATCATTGACAGATCATGATTACGGTTGTCAATACTGGGGGTTTATAGGATGCCACACGCCCCACTATAATCTGGAGAACAATTTGGTCAATTTTCAGACGTAAAATTGCCAAACGTTGTGCAATTTTGAAGATATTTCAATACCGAAGCTCCCAATACATATACGCCACTCGTAGCGTGTGATTTGATGAAGCCAATCACACAACATTTTATTTATTTAACATTTATAACGAATAGGAAAAATGTTTCAGAATTCCAGAAGACAAAACTAATCTTTAGACACCTTGTCAATTGTGAATAGACTGAGGGGGAATGGGTAAATAGGTTATTAATTAATGGCGTAAATAAATCACACATAATATTATGCATACTGCCAGACCCCTCTGTAGTGCACATTGCACAAGTCTTCACTCCATGCTCTAGTATTTCCAATTGTGCAATAATTTCAATTGATAAAATGCGTGAGACATAATTATGTCCTCAACCAAAAAGTCCTTTTACCTAATTAACATATTTCATTTCGTTAAGGGCCTACTGTTACAGAAATCCGTTTTGTTCAGTGTCATTCTGGATATAACTGTGATTTAATTAATTGGTTGATTTTCACAGGCATTTTGCCTTCAACTACACGTGTTCGTATGCATGAAAGGTATTCATATTCGACAGGGTTTTCTTGATGCAAGACTACGCTTTTTCTGAAGATAATGACGATCATGCACTCAATATACAACAACAACGCAGCAAAAGGGGAACCGAAAAATGCAGGGAATTCTGTGAAAGTTTCAACAATAAAGCTGCCGCTATGTTATTCATTGCTGAAGAAGAAGGCCTGGTCAAAATCTTATTCTAAACTTATGGGCAAAAGATTTAAAGATTATTCCGGTGTAATCAATCAAAGTGGCGAGCAGAGGATAGATGTAAAGCGCCTATTCATTTGCTTTTTTGGGAGAAAAGAGGCAAATAAATGGCTTTGAAGCTGCTATATTTAAAGATGCAGCTATTGGAAACTTAGCTGCAGAAATGATCTATGTAGCTGAGGTGAATAGTCTTTTAAGCTGAGATCTTTCAAAGATGCGTCTATTAGACAATTAGCTGTGGAGATGATGTGTTTCACTGCGGGGATTTACATTTAAGCTGTGGTTTTTCAAAGATGCGTCTATTAGACAGTTAGCTGTGGAAATGATCTATTTAGCTACAACGAAATGACTTTTTAGCTGCGGTAAAGTGACTTTTTAGCTCTTGAGTTAATTCCATGCCAAATTGCGTAGAAGAAAAATTGAAATGCATGGATATCGAGTACAGAAAAAATAGCTCCGCTACGCTCGGACTCATGGTGAATAATATAATAATCAAAATAAACCAATGGAAATCAAATTCAATAAAATATCAAATCAATCAAATCATCATGCAAAGAAAAATCAAATCAAATTCAAAAAAGTAAATCAATCCAATCGAATGATATAAAAATCAGATCAAATAAAAAAATCAACTTCAATCAAATAAAATAAATTATAACAATATCCAAATAATATAATAATATAAAGAAAAATATATCCACATAATAAATCAAAGAAAAAAGAAAAAAAATGTTAGGCAGACCGATGGGATTGAACCCAAGACCCCGAACCCCTTATGCAAACTCTTCACCACTAGACCATACCAAGATACAGCAGAAGACGTGATTTTCACTACTTATAATACAGGTGTGAGTTGTAAATGACGTGCGAAATTGTCTCTTCTTAAGCTGATGTTGCAGCAGAATTAAAACATTTTAATAAACCAAATAAAACCATGACGACTGGCTTAGCAGTTTGATGTAATAAATAACTTCAGAAAACAATACAAACAATAAATATATAATACTGTCTTGTCTAAGCCCCCAACCAAATGATGAATTGTCGGTTCAAAAGTTCTCATGGTCAAAACACAACAATAATTATCTTCGAAGTTTCACCTCAAATAGTGATGATACAGAACGATTAAAATCTTTCACTAACCATTTCAAATGACGAGAAGAAGAAAATAATCATGTGTTCTACCAATGAAGAGATAATAACGATGTAAACTAATCCAGGAGTATTAGAAAACATTTCATTTAAAAATGCAATTGTAATCTCGCTAAGCTGCGAGTCGGCCATCATGGCGGGCAATGGAAAAAAATTTTTGTCAAAAAAATTTGGCTAAAAATTTGGAATAATCACACAGCATGCCGATTGTATTTTTAACAATAAAATGGTGTTTCTTGCGCAATCGTTTTTTGTTCGTCCTTTGTTATCACGCAAAGCAGTGTGTTGAACGTTATTTCAAAAGAACAATAGATTTAGTCAAAAATGAAATGAAATGAAATGAAAACGTTTCCACCATGACAGTATAGACTCAAGGTCACTTACGTAACCATGAGTCAAAAATGAAAGATAAATGATTAAATTATTAAAAGAGGATCACAAACTGACAAGGCTAGTCTGATTCCTACTGGCACCACTGTAATTCGATGGATGATAAATTATGAATGATGAATGAAAAGCTCCTAAAATCCTGAAATCAATTTCCTAATACCAATGACCACCCTAAGGATAAAATCTTAACCTGTAAATGCACTAACTGTTTCATGGACCTACCTGCTTTCAATGACCAGACTGATGTGGTCAGTGTTTACAGGTATGATTGTGCTTTAAAATATCGCTTTATGATCCTATTTTGTTTTCCCAGATCTCCCAAAAGTTCATTATCTCCTATCTAAATGGAATACTATAGCCAAAGAGCATTCTGCAGTGTTGATTGGAGATCCTCAAGCAAGGGTTGCTAACATTAGTTGTTACTATGGTACAGCAGAAAACCCTGAACTTGATGTCATTATCAACTCTGGATTCATTTCCAAATTAACATCCAATCCATTCAATGTAAGTTTATCTGAAGATTTAGCAGCTGTTGAAGTATTTAGTTCCCCAGCATGGTCAACAAAAAGTTCAAGGGGTGAACGATTAGCTGATGCTGTGACAGGGTCTAATGTTTTGGCTTATGGTGTCATGTTGGCTACATTACCAGGAATGTTATTACTGGGTTATGGCGATGAAATTGGTATATCTAGTTATAATGGTGATGATATTATGCGATGGGATACATCAGAAAATGCAGGTAAATCTTAACATGTATGTGTGTGTGTGTGTGTGTGTGTGTGTGTATGTGTGTGTGTATGTACAAAGCCCACCAATAGGTTACGTTGTTATTGAGGAACATCAATTGATAATGATCAAATCAATAAATTAGTTCAATTTCAAAAACAATTTTGTGTTTTTCTTCCCAAAGAATTATAGAGACATAATTCATGTTTTTTTTATTTGCAAGGCTGCGACACAGGCTATCACGCTACCGTTCTACATAAGCTGTGTTTGTTATTTGTAATATAAAATACATGATGATTTCCCAATTGGATTAACATACCTATTTAATGCGCAATTTTGATTCTTCTAGCCTATGATGCTACCTTTGAAGTAAAAGCTCAGACTTGAGAACACTACCAACACTAAAACCATGAAAATGCCATTAAAGTGATGTGAAACCGCCATGGAAATGTAAAATCGTCAAAACCACAAATTTTGTAGCCATAAAAAAGTTTGAAATAAACCATGAAAACATCCATATTCATGATATTAAAATGTTAAAATGCCATTGATGCATGTCATGAAAACGCCATCATGAAATTTCACGCTTTCTTTAATGGTTTTGGTGTCAGTAGTGTAAGATGATCTAAGCCTTGAGCAGAGCTATACATTAATTTATATTGCCAATGATTAGCTTATGCAATAACAAAACAACTTAATTTACTTTAGGATTTACGACTGGCCTTCCTTATCAATCTGTCAACAACAAATCTGTAGATTTAAATGTTGCATCATTAATGGAGAAAAATATTAAAGTCTTTAAAGCTCTATCTGAAGTGCGGTCAACGAATGCTGCATTCAGTGGCGAAGGCATTAAAGTACTACCAACTAGTGGCAAGACTGCAGCATTTGTGCGTTACCATGACACCAATCATTTAGTTGTTGTTGTGAATCCAACTGCAGTGACTGTTTCAAATATTAATGTTTATTTATCAATGTTAAATGCTGAAAAAGGGACTGTTTTGATTGATTCAAATGAAATGAAAAGAAAAGACGAACCAGTTAATTTGAAAAGCTTAGATGTTTTACCTAACCAAACATTGATTATTCATGTTGCTTAAAACTAATACGTTTTGGTAGATTCATACTGAAGTAATTTTCAGATTATATTATTATTGCACTCTCGTTAGGAATTATACTGAATTTCAAGGGTGCATTCTCAAGTTTTGATAAAGAATATAATATTATTGAGATTAAGGTTGATTATTGCTAGTCAGAATTTATCGTAATGGTGTTTCACAAGTGGGCTTATGTCTGACCTTCCTCAAATTAAAATTTGAAGTAAGCAAAAATTGTTGTAGTTATTTTAAATTTTTAGATGTTGATTTAAAAAAGGATGTTGTTTAACAACAGGATCTGAAATGTAATTTGATATTGATCTTGTATATAATAGTTGGCATTTTCTTATATATGTTGATGGAATCATTTGTTGTCAAATAATAGTGTTGTGTTGCATAGTCCTATTTTTGTTGTACGATGTACACACTGTTGACTTGTACACAACTCTGTCAGTGGTTAATTATGTTAATTCTGAATGCTCCTAATCACTGTGCCTACTACCCCTGTTGTGAAAAACAATTCACAATTACCAGACATTTTCAGACTTTTGGCAGATTTCAGACTATTTTGAGCCTTATGAAACTCTAGTTATTGCTTTTTGCCATTGGAATCGATTGAAGTTTATCAAAATATCCTACATTTTAGACTATTTTTAATATTTGAATTCTCATGTTTGCAATTACTCACAATTTTGATTTATGAGAGAGCAGATATGAGATATTTTTTACAATTCAGATTAAATCATCTCTAGTACACACATCCATGAATTATTCTGTTTGTTACATAAAACTAGTTGATACCTTTCCGCAATATCAAATCTAAAATTTGAAACTTGGAATGATTCTTGAATTTTAATAGAAAAAGATGTAAAGGAGTTGTCAAAATATTATAAAAAGGAGTTTGCTGAAAGCTAAAAACTGTTATTTTCACACACACACTTAAATTAATGTGTGGAATTACATATTAATCAAATATGGATTTTCTTGGTGAAGGAAAACCCTATAACAATGATCATTGTGTACAGTAAAAATAAAAATAACAATCAGTAAATCAGTATCAGTAAAAATAAATTTACACTCAGCCCATCCACATTATACGGTATATAACCTATCGTTTGCTTTGAAAACAATATGAATACCAACAGAAACCTCAAATCAGGATTAAATGCTGTTGCAACGTAAAAATTGCTAAAAGTAAATGTTAATCTTAGAACAGTAGGCCTATGCCCATCATATTGCAGTTTCAAAGTGAGCGTGGTTGCTGAGGCTATGGAGTCAATCAATTTTTTATTACGTTTCTGTGAACTATTCATACATGTACTGTTCAACATCTCTGCAATGCAACTAGTCCATGCATGATCCATAAAACCTAATAAAATGTGGGTGAAAATTGAAAATTTGTCAACCGTTCGTGAACATTGAATGGCCTGTTTTAATCATTTTTATCACAGTAGGAACATTTAATGTTGATGAACTACTTTTAATTTGCTTAATGAACTCCACAAATTGCAATTCGCAGAAGTAGCTAAACGGTTAAACTTTATATGAACCCGAATACTTCCTTCACAGGAGAAATGCATTTAACATAAATATTTCATGGACTGTCTTTGTTGACAGTTTTTTCTCTAAGAGCAATTATTGTAAATGCCCTACAGTATATTGATATCAGCCGTGACACTCCATATCATCTATCATACAGATTGCCAATAAACAGCAATACACCACAGCTACTCATAATGCATTTCCTCTAAACCATTCCATCGGGGTACTCAGTAACTCATTTAATGTTTCCGATAAGGTCAAGGCTGAGTTGACCTTTGGGGAATTTGAATGCAAGAGCCAATCAGATGTGAACAAATCTGAAGTTAGGTTGCTCTGCCACCCAAGCTAATCCTCCCAAAGGCAACATAGGTAAGCAACAACCAATTTTGTGGAGAGTGTATCCGATGAAGAGACAACAAAGTTAAAGGCTAAATCGTTCTTTTATACATATAATCTATTTTACAATTATAATTTTATATCTAAAAATTTAGTTTCAAAATTTGCAATTATTCGTTTTATCTAATTACAAAATATATCTAAAAAAATGTAGAAAAATCAATAATCTATTCTTTTCTATTATCATGCCTACAATGCTACTATATACTGTAGCATGAACTTCATACTTTGATTTAACTGCACATTGTAACATTACCATTATCACTCCCAATTAGATGTAAATGATTGATGGGTAAGGGTGATATACATGTGATGTTGCCTTTCACAGTATTATGAGTGATTTTCTTAGCTATATATGGAGCCTGAGGAAAATGAAACAGAGATGGAATCAATTTGAAATATTTCACTCTAACATTGCTCTGGTTATCTCATTGTTAGTTCCAAATTAAAAAAAAAGTTTATATATATTATTTTTGAAAGTATATTAGATATAGGTATATCACCTTATAATTTTGTGCGTCCACATGGAAAAATGGTTTTCACTATTCTACATCAGTTATCAGAATTTGTCTGCAATTTTGATGGAGTTGGAATTGTGTGTACTTTGAGGTCTTTTTAAGATTACATGGAGGTTTAAAGGTATAACATTTATGCTTATAGCAGAGAGTCCAACAAATTAAAGAGGAATTTTCAGGGTCATGCTGTGACCTGAGCTCAAGGCAGACTGAATAGACCGTGTCTCAATCAACAACAGGACTTGCGGCAAGACTGTAACGATAAGAGTCCGACCTCGGTAAAATTTCATTTTATTCCATTTATTAAAGAAACAATAGCAATCTTAGCAAAATTGATAATTTGGTAAGCTTGTAAACCTCATTAATGACTAATGCTACAATGTAAGTTCTTGAGCTGTAACTTAGATTTTATACACTACTTGCAATGCGTTGCCTGTGTGGCTGGATGATCTGCGGAGATTAAAGCTATCTCCAATTTATTTCACTGTAAATGATAACGCATTCAATGTTAGTGATGCATAGCTGTAACTATTGTAGATATATATAGAATAGATCGAATAAGAGGAAAACCCTTCTTTTGAGAACTTGTGGTCTGGAGCTGCAAAAGAAAGCTATGGAAAAGATTTGGTTTTTTTCGCTACAAAAGCATTTGGTTGAAAATGACAAATTGATGGATGAAGATACGTTTTTGAACTCTATTTTGTATGTTAAGATAAAGTGTTCATCATCATGCAGAAGTATTTGCTTTGAGTTAAATCAAGTCCATCATCACATACCTTACTCTCCAAGACATTGTGTATTCCAAATAAATTCGATCCTGTTGACCATAAACATTGCCGCTTTACAACATGCATTGAATTAATAACATCTGAAGGATCTAAATAAAAATGGAGAAAAAAACATAAGACAACAAATATAGAACAGTCCCTGCCAACAAACTTGTTGAGTTCATAAACAGTTCATGAACCATTAAATGAACACCTTAAAAACAGTTCAAAAACAGTTCATGAACCATTAAATGAACACCTTAAAAACAGTTCAAAAACAGTTCATGAACCATCAAATGAACACCTTAAAAACAGTTCAAAAACAGTTCATGAACCATTAAATGAACACCTTAAAAACAGTTCAAAAACAGTTCATGAACCATTAAATGAACACCTTAAAAACAGTTCAAAAACAGTTCACGAACCATTAAATGAACACCTTAAAAACAGTTCAAAAACAGTTCATGAACCATTAAATGAACACCTTAAAAACAGTTCAAAAACAGTTCATGAACCATTAAATGAACACCTTAAAAACAGTTCAAAAACAGTTCATGAACCATTAAATGAACACCTTAAAAACAGTTCAAAAACAGTTCATGAACCATTAAATGAACACCTTAAAAACAGTTCAAAAACAGTTCATGAACCATTAAATGAACACCTTAAAAACAGTTCAAAAACAGTTCATGAACCATTAAATGAACACCTTAAAAACAGTTCAAAAACAGTTCATGAACCATTAAATGAACACCTTAAAAACAGTTCAAAAACAGTTCATGAACCATTAAATGAACACCTTAAAAACAGTTCAAAAACAGTTCATGAACCATTAAATGAACACCTTAAAAACAGTTCAAAAACAGTTCATGAACCATTAAATGAACACCTTAAAAACAGTTCAAAAACAGTTCACGAACCATTAAATGAACACCTTAAAAACAGTTCAAAAACAGTTCATGAACCATTAAATGAACACCTTAAAAACAGTTCAAAAACAGTTCATGAACCATTAAATGAACACCTTAAAAACAGTTCAAAAACAGTTCATGAACCATTAAATGAACACCTTAAAAACAGTTCAAAAACAGTTCATGAACCATTAAATGAACACCTTAAAAACAGTTCAAAAACAGTTCATGAACCATTAAATGAACACCTTAAAAACAGTTCAAAAACAGTTCATGAACCATTAAATGAACACCTTAAAAACAGTTCAAAAACAGTTCATGAACCATTAAATGAACACCTTAAAAACAGTTCAAAAACAGTTCATGAACCATTAAATGAACACCTTAAAAACAGTTCAAAAACAGTTCGTCCATAAACGTTAAATGGACCAATTTTCATGATTTTCTTTTCCATTAACATTTTATTAAAATCATGCCATTTAACGTTTATGAACTGTTCTTGAACACCTTATAAACAGTTCAAAGATAATTCATGAACATTAAATGGACCAATTTCCATGACTTTATTTTCACCCCTGCGAAAAAAGGTTGATGAGTTCATGAACGTGAAATTGCTCAAAAGTTCATGAACAGTTCATGAATTGTTCATGAACTTTTGGGCAATTTCACGTTCATGAACTCTTTGTGACTGTTCATGAACTGTTCATGAACTCATGGATTTTTTCGCAGGGGCATGAACAGTTCATTAAAATTAGGGCATGTAACGTTCATGAACAGTTCATGGATGTTAAATGGCCCCATGTGATGTTACCAAAGAACAACATACTTGTACATCATATTGTAGACTTCTATCTGAAAAAACTAATGAGTTCATGAAAGTTAAATGGTTTGATTGTCTTGAGTCTCCCATGAACTGTATTAAGCGGCTAATGAGTGTTAAACGGTTTGATTCTCGTGAACCTTTAAAGAACTTACAATGGCCAGCAGCTTTTGTATTATTTTACTGTTTTAATTACAAGAAAAAAGGCTAAACTTCTGGAAAGTCACGCTGGCGCTTACGTCATAGCATGAACTCCTGGAATATTTTTTACAGGGGGGCTGTTGAACGGAAAGACACAACAGAAAGCTCGAGAAAATAGTCTGGTTTATCATTTCAAATCTGATTAAAACTTCAATTTTAAAATTTTAAATATAAAACATTGAAATGGTAGGAAAGCACAGAGTCTAAAGATCATCATGTCGAATTCAAAATCTATAGTCAAAATATATAGATAACCAAAAAATATATAAGGATCACAAATAATTGAAATAAATGGCAGAGTCACAATTATCTGAGAATTTTGCAGCAAACCAAAACAGCCCCTGCGAAAAACAGTCCAGGAGTTCATGAACAGTTCATGAACAGTTCATGAAGGTTAAATGGCTCCAATTTTCCTGAACTGTTCATGAACAGTTCATGAACCCTCATAGACAGTTCATGAACAGTTCATGGAAATTTGGGGCCATTTAACCTTCATGAACTGTTCATGAACTGTTCAATAACTGTTCATGAACTCCTGAACTATTTTCGCAGAGGAGTACTTTCGATATTGATTGAACACATACGATTCTAGCTTTTACAATTTACGTGTATAAATGCTACATAAAAGCAATGCAACAGAAAAACCTACACACGATTTTCAGATGAAATCATGAAACCTATGTATTTACAAACATAATTTCTTCAAAATTCAACAATGTCAATGATCAAAGTACCCAAATTAAAAAATGAGAATTCACCTTGTGTAATAATTTCACCTTGTTTGGTGATAAATTTTGATTCTGAATACTGAAAATTCCTTTCCCTTCACATTCTTTTAATCCCCAATATTCTTGTATAAACACCAAATTGAATTGTGAATCAGTCGTACATGCTGTTGTTTTTGCTCATGTTTGTTGTTTTGGTTTTTCAACTCTGTCTTTGCCTCAAACTCTGTCTGAATTCGTATGATGCTTGTCGCAAGTGAATTGATTTCTGTGGTAAAAATTTCTTCAAGTGTCAAAAGCCCTTATAGGGCCAACTTTTTCGCCCTTGTAAATTTTTAAACCAGTTGATAAATAACTTGGCAGAGATTAATCTATGTTGGTTATGGTTTTACTAAAATCAAGAGTGTGTGCAATGGATACATAAGACGTGTATCATTAAAAAGAGTAGCTGAATTCTGGGGCAAGATTTTAAAGACAAAAATACACACCAAGGCTGCTGATCATTTCAAGATCTTCGATGAACTGCTCATGTATATGAGGCGATTTAACATTTACAAACTGGTTTCAACGGGTATAACTTACTTCTCAATCTTTCTACCAAATGACCATCTTCTTTCCATAACTTTATTCGAAAATCGTGGGATGCTGACAAGAATGTATTGTGATCAACAGAGGCTAGCTGATGAAACAACAAATAAACAAAATAGATTATGATTAAATTGATACTGTCACTGTGAAAACAGTTAACAGATAGTAAATGGCTCAAATTTCATAAACAGTCATGAAAATTCAATAAAAATAGGCCATTTAATGTTCATTAACTGTTTATAAATTGTTCAGTAGAAAGTTTGAAATGTTCTCAGGCCCATCCATTTTCTTGTTCAGACTGATTTAAAAATACTTCATGCTAAAATTTTATTGCAATTTGACATTGGCAAATGGAGTTGAATATGATGCATAAAAAACGATTTGAAAAAGGATTAATCGACAAGTGTTTTGTGTCAATCTGTCAATCTAAAATTATTCCTGCAAGAGATGTCGCCACCGCCGATGTCGCATTTCTGCTTTTTCGACACAATATGTTGTTATCAAGATATTCATTCATGGAAGCATTCTGAACAAGAAAGTTGATGGGCCAACTTCCATTTCATTTCAGCAGATAACATTTCAAACTTTCATGTTTTTCTTCAAACAATTCTAGACAATACTAAGCAATTTGAATTATGCTGCTAACAACGTTAAGAAAAGTGGATTGAAGTATCGAAATTGTCAATGATTTTTGTTGCATTTATTGTAACATCTGAAACTGTTTGATAAAGAATTTGTGCAAGCAGCCGCAAATCACCAGTAAAGGAGATAAAAATCTATATAAGAAAAAATATAATAACATTAGAAATAGAAAGTAGTCAGAGACCACACATTCTTTAATACTGTAACTTTAAGTTTCATGCTTTTATAGCAATCATCACACAGAAATAAAACTATTAATGAAAAAATATACAGGAGTACCTCATATTCAGATACATATAATTGTTGCAGCTATTGTTTTGCATGATAAAGGCTATTGTCACTAGAATTGTCGCTAAATTGTTAAATGTGGTGGAGTTAATCATGTTAGTTTCCTAATTGTTAAATTAATATTGCACTATGTTTTTGTTGATTTATAATTTCCTAAGTAGAATTTGTTTTTATGTCTACATTTAGATATAAGTTCTCATCTAGTATTCAATAAAAAATTTTAGCACTAATAATATGGAACTTTTCTGCAATACATAGTTGACATTTCTTTGTTTTGTTGCTGTAAGCGTTGTCGTCCATGCCATTCGGTAATCAATGTGGTTGTTATTAACGTTCCAAATGTAGTTAGAAAGTTGCGTGCTTGTTGAAAATTTGCTGCGTCTGAAGGCATATATATGCTGGGTATAACGCTGTTTAAAATTCCCTTCAGTTAAACCGAAACTTTGTCATGCAAAACAATAGTTGCGACAATTATATGTATCTGAATATGAGGTACTCCTGTATAATTTTTCATTAATAGTTTGTTTCTGTCTGATGATTGCTATAAAAGCATGAAACTTAAAGTTACAGTATAAGAATGTGTGGTCTCTGACTTGACTCCTTTCTATTTCTATTATTATCATTTACAGCTCTGCCATTTGTGACATTGAGCACTATATTCTTTGCTATTAAATAACATCTAATAATAAGAAGAAAAAATATATACGCATTAAATATGATAGGTGCAGAAGTAAAATCCATAACATTACACCCACACTGAAATATGTACAATATGATTCCATACTGCTATGCAAAGGGCCGATTTAGGCGTAAGCAGAATAAGCAAATGCTTTAGGCCTTTCTGAAAATAGGCCTTTTTCAAATTAAAGGTCACTTTTTTCTCGATTAACCAATGATTTAAAGAAATTTTTGTAAATCTTTCGTAGTGTTTCATTCCATCACAACCAATTGCAAACTAATAATTTTTAATATAAGTTTTTGCATGTACAAATGGGTGGGCTACAGTATTTAACACTTAACGCAGGGTCTAACTCAATTGTATCATTAAGGTGTGAAAATTTTCCTCAAATCTGCAGACACCTTTGCTTTCGTGGATTAATTGTCAAGTGAAAAGTTTTGGGGGAATTTTTAGGCCCTATTTATGATTTCTGCTTTAGGCCCAAAATAATAGATCTGGCCCTGGCTATACACTATCATAAAGAAGACTGCATAGAGTTAAAAATGCTCAAATTGCTAGTAGGTATGAGATCAATCTAGATTTCATACATTTAATGTGCAATTATCAGACAGTAACTAAGAAAGTTAATACCGGTAATACAATTCAGATATGTACAATTCCTGCTTTTCTTCAACCTGCTTTGAAACCCTAATATACTGTACATACTATTTTGTTGTTAAACTGTGTAGATCCTACTTCTACCAATATATACAACAAGTAAGTGCGTAACATAATGAGTAATAAAGTAATATAAGGGAGTTGGTAGCTGGCTTCTCGCCTGTTCATGATCTGAAGTGATTGTAACTTATTGATCCTAGCAGGGGATTCTTCTAAAATCTTTAAAAAGTCTTATAGAATAGTAAGGCTTGATGAATCAAAGATTTAACTAAAAATATAGAATAGATTTGCCTGTCTATGTGATTTGTTGTTTGTGATTCGTCATGAAACAGACTTTTGGAGTGATGTCATAACTGTGATTGAGAATCTAAGTGTTGATAAGATTATCACATGGTAAAAATGCAGGGTCAAACTTAGAGAACAGATCAGTGTCCTACATTTCAAAAGCCTTCCAATGATATTAAAAATTAGGGTTCTTTGTGAGGGAGCTCCCTATTCAGATCGTCGTGACAGCAATGACTTACTTGAGATATATCAGTGTCATGAGCACGCCATTGTCCACGCAGAAGACCAGTTCTTAAATCAACCACTGATACAATACCACTGGAGAACCCAACACTAAGCCATGTTGCTGATTCATTGGTACACATACAACGTATGATACCTGAAAAAATTAAATAAATATTTGTTTTTCAGACAGTTGGTTTGTTAGAATTCAATTATAGAAAACTTTAAAAAAGAACATATCCATTTAAACTATTCAGTAGAGTAACTTGTGTGGCAATGAAAACAAGGTGAATTATATACTGTAGCACTTAAAAATACCTTTCAAATTCAGATTAGCAACAAGAACACTCATTTATCTCTAAATGTTCTATATCAATACTGTATTCAGACTTGACCAATGCTCTTCACGTTTATTTTCAACTGTTTTCTTCCATTTTTATAACTTGTCGGCCCTTCTCGTAGCTTCTCTCAAAAATAGCAATGTGTTTCTTTTGAAAATCCGCACTCGTTGTAGTCTCTACAATGACGTAATTTTAGGAGAATTTACATGTGATCGTTATCTTGAGCCTTTTAATGTCAAAATGAACAGTTCATTTATTTTATAAAACAAATAGAAAACAGTTATCTGTGTTAAGTACTCTGATACAAACACTTTGGGTGCTATGAGACACTGAAAAGGCTATAATCATTCACATGGCGGCTCGTGATTTTTAAGCCTCTTTCATGTCTCATTATGCACCGAGCGTGTTTGAGTCAGAGTACATAAAACTGAGTACGGTTTTCTATTTAGTATAATGCATGTACATTAATTAATTACCAATTACCTGGTGTACTACTGGCTATTATTTTCCATTCCTCGCAAACAGATTTTTGTCGCACATCATACAATCTGAAGGGGAAATGTCAAAGAAAATAGTACATGTTTGGGTCTTCCATTTCTAGTCTCTATTCCAAGCGTGATAATGTGAAACAGTGAAAAGATACACAGACAAATTTTTCTACAAAAAGAACTTATTGAAATATTATTGTACAAAATCAAGAAGCAGCAAATTAGTGATGAGGTAACTTGCTTACAAGTTGGTAATAGACTACCTGCTTATTCTTATTCTATACCCCTGTTGAAACTGTTTATAACTTGCCCGTGAACATTTCAAGAATGGTCATAGAGTCAGCATATGTTTTCGAATAGATACCAGGAGAATCAGGAGAATGACTATAGTCAACTACACTTTGTAACAACCCCTGCGTAAAACAATTAAGGTGATGAACTCCTGAATTATTTTTCGCAGGGGAAATGAGCTGATGCCTGGATCATCAGAGAGTATGAAGAAGAATGGAAGATACTACAATGTGGATTGTTTGTTCATATAAATGAAATTCCTGTTATTCTGAAACCTGATTTTGAAATGCTAAATATTATTGTGTGGTCAAAACAATACGTGAAAAGTTGATCCTTTGCATTGAAATCAACATTGAATTACAAAAGTTGATACATGTAAAAATATAGTTAAAACAAAGCATTGAGTTCCTTAGCTATGTACAAGCTATTCAGTGCTCACCTCTGCTTGCAATATAAATTATAGAAGATTTTATTTAAGAATGTATTAAGGAAATGAGTTAGAAGGATTGCACCAAGAAGAAGATAATCAATTTAACCAATAAACAGGGTTAATTTTTATATTTAACCCAAGCACAATTTTGATAGGTGAAGTTCATGTCTAGTTCTGTAACCTGATCTTGCAATTCTAGTAACTACCATTGCAAGCTGCAACCATATTTTTTGCAAATAAATTTAAATCTGGAGATAGACATATTGAGATTTGTTCGCATTTATCATTTGCATTCAAAAGAGTTTCAACATATAGCTAACATACCTGACAACACCTTCTGATGTTGCTATAGCAACAGTTGAATTTGGCGATGGCAAAGTACGAATGCTGACAATTGAATGGTTCTTACCCAATTCAAACTTTGCACTGACAGTACCTGATATGGGATCCCAAATCTACAAACGCGAATAAGATTAAAAAAAAGATCTGCTCAAAATAATTTATGATTAAGTCAAGATATCAGGAAAATATAAAAAGGTTAAATAGTTTAAAGAGGCAAAACATAAATCCTATATTGGTTCCGAAAAAGTCAATTAAAAACTACTGCATGACCACACTCGAACCAGGCCTGAATCATAGTTCATGAAGCTTGTGAAACTTGAATGGCCCTATTCTCGTGAATGTATTTGAACAGTTTGTGAAGTTACAACTTTTCTGAATCCATGTTTGTGTCCCCTCATAATAATAACAATAATAATATATACATTTATATAGTGCTTATATCAAATAGCTGTAAGCGCTTAACAAATTTAAATCAAGTGAAACTATAAGGAACTGAGAAAGTAAAACAGTATTTTGACATTTCAGTAATCTAAAAAAATAAAAAGTAAAATTAACTATTCATTTAGACAATATGTTGTCAGCAATATTCATCAAACGCTTTCTGGAATAAATGAGTTTTCAACATGCGTTTGAAAATTGGTATCGAAATGCAATTTTTCAAATCATCTGGCATTTTATTCCATAATAACGGTGCTCCCAAAGAAAAGGCACAATCTCCAAAACTTTTGAAATTACTTGAACCAACATATAAATTGCTTTTGGATGATGAACGAAGACGTCATAGAGGTTATTCTAACAATTCTTTCAGATATACAGGGGCAAGGCTATTACTTGAAAGCAAGCAATAATATCTTGAACTCAATTCTTTGGCATGATCTAATTTTGAGGTAACAAATGCATGTACTAAGGTCTTCGTGGTGTTCAAGTCAAGGTACTTCCTGATTTCAAAAATTAAACAGAGATAAAAAAATAATGACTTAAACTTTGTTAATATGCTCTGTCATGACACCAATGTTACGAGCAGAGATTGACGGATATACACATTCATTGCCAATTTTTAATTTTCAGAAATATTGCTTGAGCTATTACGAAAGCGGAAACTGATAACTAATAGTTCAGTTTTATTATTGCTGAGCTTCAATTTGTTGGCAGGCATCCATAGATCAATTTCAGCAACACAGACTCCAGTTATTGAGATAGCAGACTGAAAATCACCGCCTGTAGTGGTCTCGAAAGTTATAAAAATTTGTATGTCATCGGCATAAAGATGAAAAGGCACATAATGTGATCTTAAAATGTCATCTATGGGTGATGTATATAAAAGGTACAAAAGTGGTCCCAGAATTGACCCTTGAGGAACTCCACAGTCAAGATTCTTCAATGAGGATTTACAGTCATTGACATAGACAAATTGCTTTTTATCTGTAAGATATGATTTGGACCATTGCAATACAGGACTCTTTATTCCAAAGCGAGAAGAAAATCTTGATAATAATATGTCATGATCCACTGTATCAAATGCAGCAGAGAGGTCTTACAGTAGTAAAATAGCAGACCCATGACTATCAACAGCATTAACAATTCTGAACACAGAGAAGCGCAGTCCCTGTACTATGACATTCCTTGTAAGCAGATTGAAACAGCTCATTTACGTTGTTTGAGTGTAGATATTGTTTCATCTGAAATGCAACAATCTCTTCAATGCATTTAGAAATAAATGTCAAGTTTGTGACAATGTTAGAGATAGATTTACGATGTTGGCGATTATAGCATACAGGGATCCATTGCACTTTTTAGCACTGAAGCAGGTATTGGGTCAAGGATGCAGGACTTTGAAGCTGTATTACCAATTAGGCTACCAAGTTCATCCTCTGAAATTGAGGAGATTGTATTAAATTCAGATTGACAGATGTTACTGTCATCAATCATGTTGTCTGATATTGAAGTTAAATTATCTCGTAGTTTAACAATTTTATCACAGAAGAATTCAGCAAATTTGTTTGCGAGCAGCTCAGAGGATCGAGAAGTTGGAAAATTGCGAGAAGGCTTTGTATATAGCATTTTTGATAGATTCTTGAAAAGTTGTTTCTGGTCATTTTGGTGTTCGCCAATAGTAGAAGAATAATAGTTCATATAATGACATTAATCAATATATAACGTTCTATTAACAGCTAATCGAGGGGAACGCCAATGCCGCTCAAATTTACGCCGAATAGACTTCTGAATTTTAATGTTAGCAGAATAGCACAGAGAATTTAAGAACAGTCACCATACTTTTCTTCAGTGGAGCATGGGTGTTTAATAAATTCGAAAGAACATGATATTTGTTTATGGCATCCACTGGATTTAAAAAAGATGATCTTGAAAGTTCAGAATCCAGCAAATAAGAACAAAATTTATCATAATCAATGGTCTTTAGCTTTCGATGCAATAAAATTTTTTCTTTCAGGTAAAGGTTTGCTAATTGTTAAAGTACAATGAATTGCCAAATAATCAGAAATAACAGGATCATGGACCGAGAAATCACAAGCCATCTAGTTATAATTAGATCGACCATTTCTGTGGGTAAAAACGTCAATATGTAATTTGACACAGATTGAAGGTGTCTAATTAATAGTTAATTTAGTTGAGAAGAGATCTGATTGATTATCAGCGTGGATGTTAAAATCACGATAATCAATAGGCGTCTGGCCTGAACAGTTTTACTCCAAAAATGTTGAAAACTCTTCTAAAAAAATAGATGGTGATAGACAATTTCTAGGATAAGGAGGTGGGCAAAAAATCATAAAAATGAGAATTGTACGAAGAGTAGTTTTGTCTGGGCAAGGTAAATTCAATTCCATCAATTCAAATGACTTAAAATGTCTAGAAGGCAGTTGTTCAAGGGCTACTGATTTCTTGCTGAGTTATGCCAACACCTCCATCTCCGTTATCCTTTCGAGCAATGTGTTTAAAAACATATCCATTAGGGCAAAGTTCTTCAATAACAGAATCATCACCAGATGGTTCTCAACAACGTAGTCCTTGATGACCAGTACTTTGTTTTTTATAAACCTTGCATTCGGTAGACAAAATTTTAACAATGACTGATGTTTAATGCCAGTACGCTTAGGATCACATTGAATGCTTATCAGATTATTGTGATTCGGACAGGAATGATGTTTGGCATTTTGCGATAAGGGATGTTGTTATTGTCAGAGTAATCTTGTTGCCATGGTAATCATCGTCATTTCTAGCACTCACGTGTTTCAAAAACTCAGAAATAACAAAAAACATTTTCCCACGTCTTCCACGCTTGTGTTTCTTCTTTGTAAAGCGTTTGGTAATAGAGTTTATATCATAGTTAAAAAATAATTCAGAACCAGAAAACCGTAGCTGAAATAGTTGATCACGATTATACTAGATTGTAAACTCATATCTCATCCATCCATCTCATCCAAATGCGATAAGTTTCCCATTAGTGGTTGATGCTAAAACGCGCTGTTCCATGTCTCCCCGTTTGACTTCCCAGCAAAAAATGAGGTGGCACTCCTCATCAACAGGAATGTATTCAAACATTTTATATCAAAAGATTCATCAAAGTAAAACTGTTGCAATGGCACCATTCAATATGGCAATTAAACACTCATTCCAAAATTAATTGAATCAAAAGAGGAATTGCAAAACGCATGTCGATCATCGTAAGCTGTACACTAAAATTTCTTGATAATTAGTTATGGTTGGTTATTGAAATTTAGCGAAACAACATGAAATGAAGTGATATACAGCATATTAGAAGATAATTTACATGGGTAATCAGGAACGCTTTTGTCCCATGTCTCCCTAGGTCCACGTCTCCCCGGTCTCCCCTACTGATGTACATCTCAATTATAATTATACTAGCTTAATTATTATTATTCTCGCCATATCATTAAAATAAAAAATTTGTTTTTGATGCACTTTTTCACTCATAGTGGAGGCTGAAAATTAAAAATAGTTTGTTTTGAATCCTGAATGTCATAACCACCTGAATCTCATGTCAGTATCTTCTAGGAAACAAAATTGATTGTATTGCCTACTGGGCTGGTACTGTTTGTCAAGTTGTATAATAAATATAATTAGATAGAATATTCAATTATTCATAAACCAAAATTTTGTTAGTCAAATGTTCCAGGGTTTTATAATTGGTTTATAAGTTATTGCTGTTTGTAAGTGCAGCTGTCAAGCGTTTTCCTATTAATCAAGAGCCTGTACATTTGATTCCTGTTGTGATGATCCATTTTTTATTTGCTTCCTTTTTCTTTTATTTATTTGGGATCGATTATTGAAATTTTTGTATCATTGTATTATTTTTGTATTTTTCAGGCATATTATTGTACAAGATATATATATATATATATATATAGAAAAGTCTGTAATGTGATACTTAATGCATTGAAATTAATTAAAATAAGTTTTCAAATTATAATTTAAATTACAAAAAATGGAAGAAAAGGTGTATTAAATTTTACTGCCAATAAAATACAAGTTTCCCAGTTATCATATATAGATTGAGAAATCATCGTACCTTGAGAAATATTGGCTTACCGCTCGAGGCACTCCTCTCACATTTTTGTATATAATTGATCACATTCGCACATTCACAATCGAATCTGAGGTCTATAAAATTGGTTTGGAATAATCACACTTATTAATGCTCTAAGCTGATGTCGGGCTGTTTCTTTAAGAAGGAGTGTTTATGCTTAAGGGATGATCACAATCACTGTCATCAATAAATAAAATTTAATCTTTACTTTTCATTTATCACTAAGTTTTCAGTGATTGAAAAATACCTGAATGATACAATGGACTGGTCGATTATAGTTCTATATGCTGTACTTAGACAGATTTAATACTACTGAATGTTGAAATTGAACTTACTGATATTTATACCTCTAATATACATCTGTTTAAAAAAATCAAAAGCAGTAATGACATTAAGATCAGTGCATTAATGAAATATAGATAAAGCCAGAAAGTATTGATAAAAAAAAAACAAATATAAGGTAAACTGATAATGTACTACATAATGGCATACCTGAAGTGCACCATCACATGACACAACTTGCCGTCTTGTATCAATACTTTGAACAGCAAACACTGGACGGACATGACCTTCGAATGTACGACTGCATGCTAATTGAGCTGTACCATTGCCGTGATTTTTGAGGAGCCATAATTTAACGGTTTTATCTTTACTAGCAGACAAGAAGTAATGCTCATTCTCAGGAACATGGATATCCCGCACAGCTGACGAATGTCCTATAAAAACAAATATTAACAGAACTTAGAGATGAAACAACATCTTTCTAGAACTTTTGTTTCCAAGAAAACATCCCAACAGTTGATTGAAGTTCAAACGTAAAAACAATATTTATAAAAAGTACCTCAATTATGTTTTTCACAAAGTTATTGAAACCCTTTTACTGTAAAACTTGCTCAATACCCTCTCTCTTATGTGGATGAAAAGTGGGACATTAAGCAAGCAAGGTAGAAAAATGATAGATTGTATGGAGAATGGAAAACTTAAATCAGTTTGACATGGGGATATTCAGCAGCATGGGAATCACGGCTATCGCAACCGTGACCGTTATTTTTTTCATCATCATCTTCTTGTCAAGTAGACGGAAGTTGATCGCATCATGCAATGTGGGTAAACAATACCAAACAGAACGTGCTATAAATTTGATCGAAGTAATGGCATTAAGCACAGCGGGAAAAAAGCGGAAATGAAAGGTAATGTCAAAGTAAATCAGCGATAAACATGAAAGCAACACCATACTGTTATCTACTTTGTCGACCTTTAAATAACATACCACTGTTTTATTTACTTCTTGTTAAAAATAATTCACAAAAATGTTTTCAGGACTACAATGTTTACAATAGGCCTATCGATCTCAAAACAGTTCAATTTGATTATTTGCAATACTATTTACTATGATAAAAAGCTGAAATAAAGTCTTGTACATGTATTGTATTTAGGACGTATTTGTCTAGTATATCCATCTCGAATTTGTTGTAAGCTATGTAAGTAATGTAACAGTATCATTCTAATATTTATTTAGTACGTTCAAAAAAAAAATAATAATAATAATAAAATAAAAATAAAAAGAATAATTACAGTTGCAGGATGTGAACCAAAGACCCTACGAAAGTGACTTTATTGCGCAGACGTGATAGGCCTAACTATTTGACCTCAAACACATAAGTTTATACGACAATTTCTTCTAGGTATTTTGTCTATTTTTGTGAAATGTTTTCTTTTTTTGTGGAATAAGCCTTGTTTTAAAGTTGACTAGAACATGATTTGGGGGAAGTCAACTAGGCTGGCCGCTGCTTGGTAAAATGATTGTTGACATATTTTTTATATTTCTTTGACATTTTAAATATGTTAACTGATTATTTATTTAGCTTTTTATACGCTTTCTATCAAAGCTTTCTTCGATTTTTAAGTGTAGTGTTTTCTTTTCTATAATTCAACCATGAGTCTGAGCATAGCAGAGCAATTTTTCTACATACATAACTATTAATCACTAAAATGCCTTGATGTTACAATCACAAATGAAATTAGTGAAATTAGAGCAAACTTACCAGCATATGTTTGCAAACGTTGGCTATTGAAACAAAACATTTTCTCATTGTAGTCATCTCCTAAAATGAATGCACAATACAAATTCAACTTGGTTTGGAATATTTTAACAAAAACATTATGGTACAAACATATATTGCTCAAATAGACAATGTTGCATCATATGGCAACAAGCAATACAACATTTAATTAAGGATTGCACACAGACAACAACTAAAGTACTTGAGCCTGCACATTGTTGTTTGAATTAGAAAGATAGTTATTATCATTTACCATATGTACACAAGTATCACATGATGAGTTTGAGATTGCCTACTTTTTTTTGGAAGAAATTTTCAACACTTCATAAACTTTTAATCAACTATTCAAGAAATCTTCATGAGTATGGACATAGAATAAGATAACTATTAATTACCAATACTATCTTTCCAATGGTCAATCCACGATCCTTCAAGGTGCTGCCAAGATGAACTAGTAAACACAATGATATAGATGTTTAAATTGAGATTAACAATGTCTGCATATGATACAAGAAGTGAAGTTAACAGTTTGACATTTGACTGTAAAGTAATCATATTCAAGCTGATATAGTGAATAATTGAATTGCATTATGAGCCACATGGAATGTGTCACAAAAGCACAAGTCACCGTAACAATTGATGTAAAGCCTAAATAATATTTGTAAAATGAAACAAATAGGCAAATACAGATCTACAGGTATTGAACTACGCTAACATTATAGCCTCAAGAAAAGACCTACCCCTGCGAAAAAAGCTCAGGAGTTCATGAGCAGTTCATGAACAGTTCATGAGAGCTAAATGGCTCCAATTTCTGAACTGTTCATGAACACCTGGACTGTTTTCGCAGGGGTAGTTTCGAAAAAATTGATAGGTTTACATTCAAAGTGCATATATCACCTTTTGGGACACAACAGATTTAGATTTTTATGTCATTGTTGCGTTTTTGGACAGCGCGACTCTTCCCAAATAAAAATCATCATTAAACGTGGTATTTTGGAGATGCTGGTGTCCCACTTTTCGAACCAAATAGGATCGGTATTATCTACCACAAGAGAATTTGACCATGATATTCGGCCAACATCACTACATTTATATTTCTTCCCGCAAAACGAAAGGCGGAATCAGTACTTTTTTTCAAAGACAACAATGACATTTACGGATAGAAAATACAGTCCTATCTAAATTCGTTGTGCCCCAAAAGGCGATATTTGCACTTTAAGAGCAAACATTTAAATGTTTAGACAAATGTAGTTGTTAATACTTTGTTTGGAAGAAGAAAAGTATATTGGGCTTATTGACCGAATATGCTCAAATGAGAAATGATATTAATTTTTCTCCTGTATGAATAATTAGATTGCCCAATACTGTATGTAGTATTTAATATTGAGTTTCCAAGACTCACTTTTCTATTTTTATTTAGATGATACTGTACATGTGCTGTACGTGAATGGTCACTTACACCAGGCCGGATTTAGGCGTACAGTAGCAGAATAAGCAAATGCTTTAGGCCTTTCGAAAATAGGCCTTTTCAAATTAAAGGTCACCTTTTTTTTCAATTAACCAATGATTTAAAGAAACTTTTGCGAATCTCTCATAGTGTTTCATTCCATCACAACCAATTGCAAACTAATAATTTTTAATATAGGTTTTTCCATTTACAAAAAGGGTGACGCTAATTAGGCTACATTATTTAACACTTAACGCAGGGTCTAACTCAATTGTATCATAAAGGTGTGAAAATTTACCTCAAATCTGCAGACACCTTTGTTTTCGTGGATTAATTGTCAAGTGAAAAGTTTTGGGGAATTTCTTGGCCCTATTTATGATCTTTGCTTTAGGCCCAAAATAATAGATCCGGCCCTGACTTACACAACACTTTCTGAATCCTCTTCCACATTGCATGATGAAGTCAAACTTTCCCATGCTTCTTGTGCACTTGATGGTGTTCTGATGTAAACATCTAAAATAAAATGTAAAATTACGAGTATACATATAACTAATGGTAGCATTAAACCTAGAAAGAAGCACTGTGGAAGGTCTTATTAGACATCATCACAGTTGAAAGTGTCTTAAATAAACAAATTGATACGTTCTATAACTATAGTTATACATTGGATTATGTCGCAGGGTAATTTAAAACAAGATCTACATCAGATATATGACGAATAGGTGTTATGTTAAACATGTTGACAACGTTATGACATGTTGACAATGTTATGAACTGGAATGTTGCAAATAACATACAATATTATATCCAGTAGCTGAAAGCATAAGTAGCTTCTGAAAAAATGCCTCCCAGAATCCTAGAATATGTTCAAACTTTTTCTTATGGATATCTTGTTGAGGTGCAAATTATAAATCAGAAAAATACAACGTTTTCTTTTGGATTTGCCGCCAAGGACCCAGAATCACAGGGTTCCTACTTTTGTTTGACCCAGTGACCCTGGCTGCAAAAATTAAAACCAAGAGCAAACATTTCCACTTTTGAACCATTTAAAAATGTACAGCAGTTGATTTTTGCTACATGAACTATTTCACAATCAGAATGATTTTAATGAAAGTGCCAATATTAGAGGGAAGGAGATGTTTGACAAAAAATTGTTTGGTGTGTATTTGTGATTTTGCCCAGTGACGTCTTCTGTTTGGAAATGTGACAATGTGTGAATTTCATGCCTAGTGATGATACACTTTATAATACATTTGCAAAATGCTATTAAACATGACATGAAAACAACAACAACTAACCATCATCTGTATTCAATGCGTTTGGATTTGGAAAACGTTCTTCAATATCACCGATCCTATCACTTTTCTGGAATCCTTCAGTTTCTTCTAATGCTGTTTGCGTTGTTAACGTAAGTCCATCGTCATGATTAGCACATAATTGCCATATAAGGTCATTATTATAGAGTGTACTCTCAACATATTGGTTGCCAAGGGCACGACAAAACATAACATAGGATTTGTATGCTAGTTTTGAATTGAATGTTTCATAAAGTTCTAGCATGGCTGTATCTTCAACAGGAATTTTTTCGTCTGTTGCAGTCATGCTACTAAAGCGTACAGAACGTTGTTGAGCTAATTCCATCAATGTACTCTGATGATAGTCTGCGTTTGTGCTAGATAAAGAAGATGCTGAAGTTTCACTCTGAGTTGTTGATAGCGTACTGTATTTTCTTGCAATAATTGAGGCACCACTGTCAGATCTGTTCAGTCGATAGATTCCATCGAAACAAGAGAAGAACTGTTGAAGGATTGGAGATAGTACATCTTGAGCTGTGCTGCGATCAAGTTTACTACAAACGGCTGATAGAACATCAAGTAAACCATATGCAATGACACCGCGTGATAGACAGCCACTAGCAAATGGTTTAAGAGTGGCTAGTTGACGTATTAGTGGTTGAAAATATGATGATGATAATAACTATAAAAATAAAAACAAGCTTACTGGAGACCAACATCTACATAACACGTTAAAGTATAGATTGCAATAATGTGAAGTGTAAACTTTATTTTATGAGCTGGGGATAAATCCATGAGTTTGAGCCCAATTTATGAACAATTCATGACCTTTATGAACTCCTTTTCACAGGGATGAACACAGCAACTCAAGATAATAAAACTCAAACAAATAAAGACAGATGGCTGTACATTTTGAATAACTAATCCCTACATTGATCATAGAGTGGGAAGAGTTTTCATTCTAATAGAAAATAAAAATGGCCATATTGTTACAGAAGAACTTTAATGTTTCAAATGCAAATTTCTTGCAAAAGTGGGCATTTTCGAAAAGAGCACGTAGCTGATTATTTTTTAAATGCAAAGTGAAAATGTAGATCGATAGAATTCTACTAGTACCTCAGTGCAGTGTGGCTTAAGGGAAGTGGTTACAGGTTAGGCCCTTAAAACACAGAGTATCGGGTTCAATACGCTAACACCAAAACCATGAAAATGCCATGAAAGTGTTGTGAAAACACCATGGAAATGTAAAAAGGTGAAAACTACAATGTGAAAATGCCTTAAAAATGCCATGAAGACGCAATGAAATTTCACGATTTTTTATGATTTTGGTGTCTTCTTAGTGATACCTGTCAGGGGCACTATCGGCTGTATTGATTGGCATCAGGAAAAGCATCCAACCACAAAAAACCATGTATGTTTCATAAACTTGAAGCCAATCTACAGTTTACTAGCTTAAAGGAGCAAAAATGACCGGCAGGCGCTACGCACTTAGGATCACGTGAATGTTTATTGTTTATAACACAATGTTCATTGTTGACATGAATTTATTACAAATTAGGCTTGCGTATAACAATAGTTTCAAAGCGAGACGGTTGAATTACGCTAAGCATAAATTCAAATTGATCTCGCAGCGGTCGCCGGTCAATTTTGCCCCTTTAATATGTTTGTGGATAAATGAGAAATAAAAAACTTGAAATGCTGTAACACATGATAGAACCAAACATCCAAGAGAATGTTCATATCTTGAATGTTTATATTCTTTCCCATTATATGTACCATCTGTACTATAGCTCTCTTACAATTTTCATATTGCGTAATTATACCATGGGTTTGCTAACATACCTCCATCTGCCTTACAAGAGTAGGTGGCTTTAGAATAGACACGGCAAGTTGTAGAAGCGCAGTGGAAGCAAGAAGACCCCCTTCAGAGCGCACTGACACTGAAGATGTTGAATGAGACGTTCCTTCAGCCTAAAATAATAATAAAATACAGTTTTACATCTATTCAGTATAATGATACATTAGAAAATTACAAGGTTGCATGTCTACCATGATTGTGACCATAAGATCTAGATCACCAGTACATTTTACCTGTTACAAATTATAATGATAATACTATTCTTGGGATCCTACAAACATCTATAATACTGTATCCTGTAGGCTATCATTTGAATTTTTCAATGAATTTCAGTCAGAGGCATATTAAATAAAAATATGTTTAATTTTAACAGATTTCATGTCAGACACGTCTCGATTATCAATACAAAACGATGCATCGCAGCTACTCACAATGCAACTCCTTCCGGACTGTTCCATCCGCCCTCCTTTAGTTGGTACTCATTTGATGTTTTAGGTAAAGTGAAGGCTGAAGTGACCTTCAGGGTGATTGAGCCACAGTCGATCAGATATGATCAGTTTCGAAGCTCCGTCTCTGTTATTGTGAGCTAATCCTTCCTTGAATGTGAAAACTATGTTGTCAAGACCAACGTTTGATCAAGTTTAGGGGCTTTAAAATAGTTATTATTGGTGAACAATTCTCACAGCATATAAAATCACAAGCACAGATGCTTCAAGACAGGAATTAGCTAATGCAATAAAAATTTCAAATTCTGAAATGAAACAATCTTGTCTTACCTCTTTGAAAATGAAAGGTAGAAATTGATGCAGTACAATAGCTTCCCCAAATACATGGCCAACTTCAGTGAAACATTGCATGATCAAATGAATTGGGGTTGATTCAATAGTGTTAATAAAGCCAGTTAAACACCTGTTTGAGTACAAGCGTGGTAATTTCTTAATTAAAACAGAAACAAGATGTTTTGAAGTAAGGCTTGGACCAAGCCATGGCAGCAACCATTTAATAGTATTCACAGTTGTCTCCTGTCCATTGTGTGATTCTTCACTATCACCATCTGACATTGATAAAACACGTTGCATTCTTCTAGATGGATCGTTTTGGTAATCAGCACTGTTATCCTCGTCAACAACATTAAACGCTTCTTCAATTTCAGCTTGGCTTTCTTCTAATGATTCAGAAGGTATAACAACTTCAAAGTCATCTTTATCAGCTATTTGATCCTTGTTGTCATCGTCACTTGCATTAGATTCTACAGAATGCTGTTTAATCTTCTCAAATGCGTGTGTGTCTATAGCTTCATCATTATTGCCTTCAATTAAATCATCATGAAACACATTTATTTCAGGTAATAATGCAATGTCTTCATTTGACCAACATTCCTCTGGTGGAAACATCATCATCGCATCTTCTTGTATATGTACATTCTCAGATGGTGCAATACTTAAACCACATTCTGTATCCAATCTATCTCTGCCTGATAATAAACGTACACCATGAAGTTGATCCTCCATTGAAGTATCTGTTAATAGTGCGTCAATAAGCAAACCAATAAAATGATTTAAAAATACTTGTAAGCCAAATGCATTCATTACTTTAGAGATGAAAGGTTGTCCATAAAATTGACAATGAACATTGTCATTAAGATCTAGATCATCATAAACATTTTGTAATAATTTCAAAAACTGTCGACCAGTCAAAAGCGGTCCGAGTGCATGTGAAATTGGTTGAAAAAAATGCAAATATGCTGAGTGTTTTGTAGATCCATGAAGAAATAGAGGATTGAGGAAACTGAGAACAAGCTGTGATCCTTCTAAGTCAAGATCATGAGTTAGTAGATTATGGAGCTGACGGGATATCTCAACTAAGGAATCTGGTGTAGGATGAAGGCTGTCCTCCCGAAATGAGCACACTTTAAACGTAATTGTCTCCATCATTGATTCTTTGGCAAACAAACGAGATAATAGAGAATGTAGAGCTGGAAAATAGGTTGGAAATGAGAAGATATTAAAATGTGGACTAAGATATAATGTTGGAGAACCATGACTTGCGAGGGAATTCAAATCCCATTCATTTTGAAACAGTGTAGCTATCTCGGAAAGGTCTGAAGAGCAGTCGTTTTCTTGTAGCAGTGATGGATTGACATTTACCAGTAGCTCGTTAATAACCAGGTAGAGCCATCTATAAACATAAATAAATAAATAAATTCAGACATTCAACAGTGATATACTCATTAATTAAAATCCTCGCCACTGGTAGGGAATTGGCATCGGTGCTTTGTTCGTGGGAGTTACTCATCTCGTATTTGTCAGGTAGCTTTCACTTCGTGCCAACCTATCTCCACTCGCCAATTAACCAAGCACCGTCATACTGGTAATCAGTGGAGAATTAATTACCGTAGAGTATATAATCACGTCAAACTAAGAATCCTAAAATATCAGTTTATACAAACCTACTAAATGGTGAGGGAGGGTGATAAATTCTATTTAAAACATATATAAATAATAGGTAATTAAATTAATTGGAAAAACACAAAAAATCAAACAGTCATTTTTGCTACTTCAAGTTTCAAACCTAAGCAATCACCAGGCAATCTAATCTATCTAATCTAAATAATGGGTAATATTGACCTCAATTTAAAATTAATATTGGTGTTACTATCGTAACAATAATTGCTGCTAAAAACCGAAAATGTGATGACGTACTAGTAAGATAGCAAGTGCAAAACTGATTCCAACACATTATCTGGATCACACCTATTCCACGGTAAAAAAGATGGCCACGCATCCCATGATGCTTCTATATATGGTAGTCCCCAAGGCGGATATGCTTCCTGGCAAACACACGGTGCCCCCACTTCAAAGAAAATACATGAAACAAGAATTGAACTTGGATCTCGCTCGTAGTACCCCCCAATTGCTAGAATTTTAATGTCGCCTAAACTGGTATGGAAAATGTGTAGTGACATACACTTAAGATGTGATAACCTACATTGTCAAACATTGTCAAATGTTCTTGCTGTAAATCGTTGATCTTCAAAGAAGTATAATTATTATGTGTGATCTTGTGCCTGAGTTTATCATATCAAAGAGTATGACGATCAGTGAAATGCTATTTCTCTTGATAATCAATAGATCTATTTAATACGATTTAATATTTTTGGATATCCTGATTTGCTGCCATAAATATGAATTATTCACACAGTTGTTATATACATTTGATTCTTTGAAAACTAGTAATTTACATTAAAAAACATAAGTAAATTAGATAAGTATAAAATAAAGATGCCTATTTGTATTTAGTGTGTTGATTTCCTATCAAAATCGTAAAAATTAGATCAAACAATCTCAATATTTTTAGCAGTAAAATTTATACAGAATTCAGTTAATCGAAAATAAAACTTGTAATGCTTGATGTCACTTACTTTGGAAATCTTGATCTGTTATCATTTAAGATTTTAACAGCTGATTTCACTCTTTCGTCTAATGACTGGGAACCAAATGTCACATTAATTATTTCAGGAACAACCAATTCAATTATCCAGCAAATCAAAATTTCAATACCGTTATTCCCAGAAGATGATGACATCTAAAAAATAATTAATTTAAATTTAGTCTTTTGTTGAAATAGTTAATGATAAGACAATGTAGCATGAAGCCCTGGGGAAACAACGGCAACATTTGCCGTTCATAGAAATCCTTAGGAAATCCTTCTCGTTTGAACAAGTGCTGTATGATTGATTTTAATTTCGATTTTGTATTACATGTTGAATTGTTTCAAATTTTCAGGAAACTACTGGTTATAATTCAAAATTGAATCTCAGCAGGCATGCAAGGGATTTGATCACATCAAAATGAGGAAAGAAAAAACAGAATCACATAACAAAAGTAGTCTGAACAGACATGAAAAATCAAATTTCAAAAATAGATATTAAGATCATTTTTATGAATTTCAATGAAAGGAGACAATAACTAGAACATATGTATATAGATTACTGTAGCCTACATATATATATATATATAAGTTTACACCATCTTATCACATCTTATCTTATCTTATGTGTTGTGAGATGAAGCTTACTAAAATGTGTCTTTCACCTTTCACAACCAGGGTCTGACAAAAGGTTCAACCTTCTGGAATCCTAAAGGCATTTCAACATTATCTTCTAAATATTTTTGTTGATGTCTGACCAATAAATCAATAAAAATATCAATTTTCTTCTGAATTTGCTCTAACCTTCTCAACCTTATACATCTAGGATTCCAAGAATCAATTATGTACAAATCTCAAATATGATTGGTAAATATTTGAATGATCCGAACCACGCAACTGGTTCAAGCTTCCAGCAGTAAAATATATTTTTGTGAGAGTATCATCGAAAAACATTTTTACAAATTGTTCCCAAGCATTGAGTTTTTCTGGATTATTGCAATAACAACAAAAACACCTTTTCCCTGTGAAAAAAAGCTCATGAGTTCATGAACATGAATTTGCTCAAAATTTCATGAACAGTTCATGAATTTTTGAGAAATCTCACGTTTATGAACCAGTTCATCAACTGTTCATGAACTGCATGTGACTGTTCATGAACTGTGCATGAACTGTGCATGAACTGTTCATTAACTGTTCATGAATTCATTGAACTTTTTCACGGTGGTTACCAGTTGGAACTTTGAAAAGAGCAAGGATGTTATCACACTCTCACTTGTGATGAAATTGGGGTTGACCTTGGTGAAGATATACAGATAAATTAAATAGCAAAGTAGCCACTACGTGACTACAAAGAAGTTGCAATCATATATTTAAGTGGTTAAAGTGCACATAACACCAAAAAACATTTTTCCGGAATGGAGTAGCAAGTGCAAAATAAATAGGAATGGCGACAATTATCTTTCGATTGGGACTCTTATAAGCTGATTTATTTAATGTTAAAAGTACCATATTTCAGAAATAGTGCTCCTTCGTGCTCATTCGAAAGTCGGAACTCATGTCGAAATGACAAGAGAGCTTACTATGGAAAAATAACAAAGTCTAGACTTCAAAAAATCGTAACCTTTTTGTCACGAAAAAGAAATTGTCCACTTCCCAGAACAGCTATGGCCATATCTTTGGGACACCTTGTTGGCCATATATGAAAAATTGGAAATTGAAATTGAAAGGTTTTATTAGACATCAATGGAGTATTTCTGCCAAAAACGTGTTGAAACACTAAATCAACGCCCAGAGGAGAGATCCGGGCAGCGGAGGGACGGTGCAACAGGACCTTGACACCACTGTCGACATGTTGCCAAACATGAAATGTTGCTAAATATTAGGGGACATCCTGGCCCCTTCTGCTGAGGGGCCAAGGAGGGCAGGGGAGTATAGAAAGTGTGATTTTAAAGCTTCCTGATCCAGTCTCTGAGGTCAGGGAGGGACGCCAACTATTTTTTCGTGCTCACTATCAACACCAGGGAGCCGGTCAACACAAGGAGGGTGTGGACTGCGCAGCAGTACGGGGGACTCGCAACTCGCAGTTCACATGATAAACTCAGCTATATATTGATTTACGTTAATCCAAATTGAAAAATTATTGTCGCCATTCCTATTCTATTTGTACGGGCTACTCTTTCCAAAAGAACATTTTTTGGTGTCATGTGCACTTAAAAAAAAATTGAACGAAATAACCATATTAGCTTTACACCTGAGAAAAATATTTCAAGAACTGTTTATGAACTTTACACACTTTGCACAACTTAGAACAGTTCATGAACGTTAAATGGCCCAATTTTCATAAAAAAATTTCATGAGATGTTCATGAACTGTAATCGCAGGGGTAACGTTCTGTCAGTTATTTTCCTACCTCGGATTCTTCAATGGGGATAGAATCAAACACTGACCCAAATAGACTCTTCATTGATTCTGTTTTGAAACCACAATGTGAGCTTGCTTGGAAATTCAATAATGCTTCAACGCGTTCTAGCTCATCTGTAAAGTTCAACACATCACTAGGAAGAGATAGTGTCCCTACTCTTATCTTCCTAGATTCTAAAATTACTTGTTCGACTGGATCATTTGTTCGTTTACTTGTAGTAGGCTGTGATATTCTAGAATGATCAGTTTCAAATTTCAATTCAGTTGCATCATCATGTTCAAGTATTACAGCTTCATCTGTAGCATACTCATTTTGTGGTTGAATAGTATCCTCCATTTGAATAGTATCTACACCAATTAATGCCCCATTTTCAATTCCATAATCATCGTAGCTTAATTTTGGCACTGGAGTCAAAGGTACAAATTCATAATCACTTGATAACCTTCTGGATCCTACTGCTGTTGAATTATTGACATTATCAACACGGCGCACAGGATGTGGCATATTAAATAGCTGTAGAACACCAGCATTTAATGCATAATCGTGTCGATCATGTAGAGATAGATGAACATTCCTTGCTGCAATGGCTGCTTGTCCAGTTAACTGATACCCAAACGTGAGGTCAATCCAATGATGTAGATATTGAGAGACAGTGTCACTTTCTAATATAGATAAATGCCAATTAAGAAATGCAGGAACGTCATCACACCAGTGCGGAATTTTTAAATCAGGAAGGTCATCATGACATGAATAAAATAATGTTGGATCAGAATAGAATTCTGGGATACATTCCTCTGGTGTCCATTCGTAAATTCTTTCCATAGATATGGGATACTCTCCTGGCACCCATTTCTGCCTTACATGACTTTGCAGCAATGACTTTGGTGTTTTTCTAGCAAGATATATATAATACGTCACATCTGATAATAGATCTGATAAATGATGTGGTATTGGTCCATTGTGTTGTGTATTTGGTACCATTTGATCTATTGAAATATGATAGGTGACGTCTAATTGAGAATCTCCTTTATTAAGTCTAAATTTACTTTGTTTGAGATCACGGTAATTACCATCAGTCGATGTGAAATCAATTACCCAAGGCATGATGGGATGGTGATGTGGATCACCTTGACGCCTTCCAGCAGCATGATTAAGTACCATCAAATAATCAAAGTTTCTCATTTCACCATTTACCCACATTACTGTGTATTCAGTTAATTCAGTATTACATGTAAGAAATGAGCTATTTAATAACGACTGGTCTAATGTTGGGGCTGAATGGATAACAATTTCAACCGTATTAATATTCCCCTCTTCTATTACCTTATCAATCAAACAACCAGTGCATGATAGAAACAACCATGGACTCTCTAATGTGTTAATAGAGCGTAATCCAATACCTTCATTGATGCAGAAGCCTTTATTAGAAAAGGTTGATAAAATATGTAACATTTGAAAGATGGTAAATTTCAATTTTGTTGTTGAAGAAGACAACGATGATGGACTATAAGAGACAACGTCATGTAATGTAAATTGCATTGATGGTTCGATAATCACATAAAATCCAGCCGTATCAACTGCCCCTAATATTGGTGTTAAATGTAAATTTGCATGGCTGTAAGACCATATATGGGAATCACGACATTGATCATTTGTGTTATTTGGGAATATTGTGAATGGTGTTGCATCATCAATAGCATTGTCATCATCTAATTTATTGATTTTGATTTGAAATATTTCACGCAAGATCCGTGTAAACACAACCTAGAAAATGACATATTAAATTATTAATACAGTGAAACCTGTATATAACGGCCAGCTACAAGAGGTAGAAAAATTGACCACTATAGACAGGTGGCCTTTATATACAGGTTTGATTCAATATTAAATACTATTTTAGACATTGCAAGAGTGACCAATATAGACAGGTGGCTGCAGTATAGAGGTGACCGTTATAACAGGTTTAACTGTAATCACATGTTGATTCATATGAAGAGAACTTTTTCATTAATTCTAATTAATGAATTTGTTGAGATTGACCAAGTATAGCCTATAAACAAATCAAACATGTATAATAAATTGATCAGAGTTTGTTAAACGTAGCATAATAACATTTAAGATGATATACCCTAGTAGTAATGTGAATTCGATATGATGTAAAATTAATTTTTGTTACTCAGAGCTCTCAGAAGCTCTGTATATATGAATATTCAGCAAATTTAGAACATATAATGTATCTTGGAAAATACGACAAATAATAATATGAGTAGATAAAGAAACATGCAAATGATATAGATCAACAGAAATGAATTTCCACAAGAAGAAAATTCGGCCATGGAGTACATACTGTTCACATTGAAACAAAATATTCATCATGAAAACGAAACAACAAATTCTAAAATTTATAATAATTTTATTTAATAATAAAATAATCATATCCTGTAATGCAAGCCAGGGATTATTCCAGGATTTTTTCCAAAGTCAGTTAATTTTTTGAAACTAGTTTGGGGCAAAAGGGGAAAAACATTTTTGTTCCCTATCCTTTTTATGCAACCAGTAATGTATTCGTGTAGCATCATTTCTTAATAAATAATCTAATGGAATTTTGAAGCATAAAATATTGGTATTGGTTATGTCATTTGAAGGTTACCAAAATAATAAAAATAAAGTTCAATGGATTATTTACACTGTATTGTATTAAAGATACTTGCACAAGTCACATACTAAAATAGTAAAAATAGTTTATTACAAAACAGAAAAATTATTGCTAATTAAATGAAGAAGATAAATGCATATGAAATGCGTGTTGAAGATGCGAGTCGACAGTCAAAACGATAATCAAATATTCTATAATTTACTATTTGATTCGAATCGAATATAAATTGAAATATTTTGTTTATTTGTTACCATTCAAATAAACAATAGAAACACAAAAAAAACATTTTCCACGGCTGCAAGAAATGTATTGAAAACATCAAATTCAACTAGCCATAGTAATCTTTACATAGATTTTGTAAGATTTTGAATACATAAATACAGCAGTTTGTTTGCTCAGTTCGCTTCGACATTAGATTACAGAACTCATGTGAGTAATTCAATGCGCTTCATGTTTCATCATGTCTGTCCGATCAATTAATTGTCATAGCAACAGAGTATGAAATAAAACTATTAGCGCGTAATTAGGGGCGGTCTCGTAGAACATTCAAACATGGGAAAGAAAATGAAATGAAATATTTGTTGCGGTTTGTTTTGTACTTTATATTGGCGAAAAGAGCAATTGATTTTCAAGAAAAGCTTATCCAAGAAAGGTTGCTTTATGTTTGGAAACAAAAACATTCGAAATTAATTTAAATAATCAAATACTCCATCTCACTATTCGAATAATCAAATAATAATTTTTTTATTTTAAACATGAATGACATTCATATTATTACTGTAGACTCTGTGCGGCTTCAAGTATAAAATGGTAATCAATTTGTTTCAAAACTGTAATGTTCAACTTTATTCTATATTTCAATTCAAAATCTGAAAATGCATAACGTGTAATGAAAGTAAGACAAAAAAATTAGTAAAAAAATGTTTTTTCAAGATTGCGTTTCAAAACGCAAGATGCTGTAATAGACCCTGTAAAAATGAAATAACTCTACAATAAGTGTCCCCATTTCATGAGTTGGGGCATATGAATGAGGGATATAGAGAAGAATCAGCCCCTGTGAAAAACAGTTCATGAATGTTAAATGGCACAATTTTCATTAACAGTTCATTAACATTTCATGAAAAAGTTGTCCACGAAAATTAGGCAATCATTTAACGTTCATGAACTGTTTGTGAACTGTTTATTACATGTTCGCAAACTGTTCATGAACTTTCATGAACAATTCATGAAAAAGTTGTCCATGAAAATTAGGTCATCATTTAAAGTTCATGAACTATTCATGAACTTTCATGAACAATTCATGAACAAGTTGTCCATGAAAATTAGGCAATCATTAAGCTTTCATGATCTTTTCATGAACTTCCTTAACTGTTCATGAACTTTCATGAACAATTCAATTTTTCATGAAGAGTTCATGAACTCAACACCTTTTTTGCACTGGGGGAAGTTAATGGAACACTTATTTCCTGATTATTTTTATTGTATAGCAAAATTGTCAATAAGTCAGTCTCTGGAAGATGCTAATTGTTCAAATATTTCTACACACAATATAATATCATAACTTTGAGTACTTACATCATCTAGTACATGTTCTACTTTATGATCATGATCATTGATGCCAAATTTCTTAAAAAATTTATCTTTTGTGATTTGTTTTATTTGTTTTTCATATAAATCTAATGTAGCATTCAAACTAAGGTTTTGAATATCTTTCAGTTCATCTTCTGAAATTCTGAAAGAAAGAAATTTCAAAATATGATCTGAAAGCATACCACACACTCACAATTGAAGCTATAGTCAATGCTGCTGATACAACAATGTAGAGTAGGCTACTGCAATACCTTATTATATGGCCTACTAATTTCCAATTAATTGGCAATTTATGCATAACATATATACTGCCTTCTAATATTTTAATGATGATTCTGCATGCTCTACTTTCTATAAATGTTACTGGTTCAATCAGTATTTTTCTAGTAATAAGGTCTAGTAATTTTTGATTCAATAGATTCAGTAGATTTGGAGAGATTTGCAGAAGAGAATGGAGCTATATTGATAATCATGAGAATACGTGATCCAAGTGATCTGGCACATTCTTTCTGTTTATCTGCCACATCATTGAAAAATACAAATGCAATGAAAAGTTAGTAGTATGCCGATTATGTTCACAGCAAACAAATATGGCTCTCTGTTCAGGATTCTGCCCAACGCCGGCTTGTCTGATCTCATTGTTTCCATAAAATTTTAGGTCTTCCAAAGATGAAATAATCGAGGATTCACATGGGGTCAAGTTATCGATAAAAACATCTACCTTGAAAGAGTTTATACAATTTATTTTTAATACTTGCTTGATTTTTGATCAAATTCACTAATACATTGAGTACAGGAATAAATATATGGCTTTCCTCGCCACCACAGCCATCATTCAAAACTGAGAAAGTTTGCAGCATTTTAAAGAGAAACAACGTGCCAGAATCAGTTTGTTGAAGCAAGAACAACAGCATATTTTGTAGTTATAATATTTTCGACAGCTCTAAAGATTTAATTGATGATCATGAAGCCAAATTTAAATTGCTAAATCATGTTTAAATTGCACACCATGTTTGCAAAAACGAATTTGGAATGAAGACGACCCCCTGGACAACTTCAAAATATTTTACGTCATCTCGCATGGTTTAATGCATTTCTTTTGTCTTGGAAAACAATAGAATGTGCAAAGGACACACATATCACTTACCAACATATCAAAATCGTCATAAAATAAGTGAGACTTGAGACAATCAAAATAATAGCATTCGAAAGAATCGAAGGTGGTTCAAAAGTAGAACTCTGGATCTAAAGAAATGCAAAATATGAGGAAGATGTGAAGATTTTTAAGAGAAAATTGATCTAATCAGTCAAATGTTTTCAAGTTAAATTTGTTCAAAAACAGTAAAGATATGTTTTATTTCACAAAAAGGTTACTGCATGGCAGCCTTGTGATTTGATTCTCTGATACCAACACTTGGGATGTTGGCAGACACTCAGAAGCTGATGCTTTCTCATGTCTCCAAACATCCTGTGTGTTGTATCAAAGAGCCTAAACATATATGGCTGCAATGCAGTAGCCCTTTAATACAGCTACATATCTGACTTGGGTAATAAAAAAATTATTTTGGAGAGAAATCAAGTAGCCTGCAGTACAATTATTTATAATTCTGACTAACAGTTTTTCCTACAACAAGCCCTCTTGTCATTCCTTTCCTAGCATAGGACTAGGCCTACTGCTGTTCAGAGTTTTGAAAGTGAATGAACAAAAATAGTGTAGGCCTACATGAAATATCTCCACTTATTTGCTTCCAGATTATAAATATTTTTCACCATTCTTCCTCGTCTTTAAAGTAAACAAATCTATTTTGTCGGAATCTGCTTACCGGATTCTCAGCAAAGATTTTTTAATGACAGTAAGATCAACTTTGAGCAGACCATGTGTATCATGCAGCTTAACAGATGGCTGGAGAGCTTCTACTCTTTCCTCAAATGTGAAATCTCCTGCATCTACAGAACTAGGATTCACACCACAACATACTGCTTCGTGAAGCCATTTTTCTGCAACCTAGCAAATTTAAGCAGGAAGGTTATTACAGAAGAACAAAGTTCCAGTACACGTAACAATTATGCCATGCAAGAAATAAACTAAGTTGAAACTTAATAAAATAATTTTGAAACAAATCACTGCAATTTTGCAAACTCTGTAGCCCAATTTGGGGTTGGTTTGGGAAACCAAATAGCAACTAGCAATTAGTAACTTGATCTATTTCAATGAATACACTGCTTTTCATAAATATTTTTTCAGTTTTATAAAATATTTGTGACTAAATCACATAACATAGAAATGCATGGTGATAAGTTGTGACGATCGCAAAAGAGATTTCTGTCATAATGGACTGTGACAGGTTCTTCGGAAAGTCACGGCTGCCTCCATGTTATTGTCCATGAAGAATAGGCCACCACTTGATTTCAAACAACCATCACGGTTCGGAATTGGAACGTGCTAATAATGAAAAAGCGAAGTTTGTTGCACCATAGCACTTTCAAATCTAGAGAACTATCTTTGATGGAATTACGTTTCAATTTAATATAATTAAGATACTGTATATGATATCAATGAGTAAATTGAAGTGTAACTTTTAAGTTATAAATATTTACAAATTAGAATGTTTTAGTCATGGTTTAAGGCTCGGCCTGAAGCCACAACACGTGCAGGACTTGTCACTGCATCTGCATGTGGACGATTCCATCAGAAGTGAAACCAAAAATTTTACAAGCGTCAAAAATAAAGCAAGGAATTCAGACAAAAATCAATTGTTTTCTCCAAAATAGATACTTTTACCATCATTTTATATATGTTTGATTGAGATTATAGACTTCGATGAGGATAAAATAAATGTTTTAGAGAGAGCGTCGAGTTGGCCGCTAGTGAATTTATGAGAACAACAACAAACTAAAACATGAAATTTTGCGTTTTTCTGTTCATGATTTTCTAACAAAAATTACATCAATCAGTATGAATTCACTTGTTTTGTATTATTAAGTGGTAAAAATGAAGAATAATGAGTGTATTTTACCTTGAAATTATATAAATGTTCGATAACTTCGGGCCGCTGTCAGTCAGACAAGAAAAAGTCCTAAATGTTTTGTTTACTCCACAGCGTGACACTTGATCGCTAAATCCTTTCGTATGCAAAGTAGAAAATAGCTCATTTGCATATTTGGCAGGAAATATTGCTCTTTTCTTCAGCGTCATCCTTTAAATCAGCGTGTCTGACTGACAGAAAATATTCATACGGACAGTTTCGACCTAAGCGCAACAGTCGGCATCTCAAAGCTAATGCCGTAATGATCATATGATCAAAGAAGCCGTGTGACCGCCTACCCGTTGTTTTGGACACTTCACACCACGTGGTAATTTGAGGTCGCTGTCGTCAATATTTAGTCATGCGTGTTGACTGTTTTATCGCATGCGAAATGGAAATGGCAGTTCACTTGGCCTTGTTGTTTAGAATATTATCTGTATGTGTGCTACATTTTGAACAAAAAGAACAACCAATTTACACTACTTGATGATTATAGATTTGGAAGGAATATATAAAAGTTTTAATAAAAGTGTATTACTTGTGTTTTATGTCAGGTTATGTCAGTCAGACACAAACTGCTTCGGAGAGGTTAGTCAGACACGAAATCTTGTCAGTCAGACACGAGAAACATTTGTTTATTGCCGTATATATTTTGAAAGTATTTAATAAAATGAATAATATTTGTAAAGTATAGTATCTTGAGAACATGATGAGAGTGATTTTATTCTTCTTTATGCCAACACTTCGCAGAAATCTACAAATGTTCATCTCCAATTGGTAAAATGGCGAGCGTCCGTGTCAGTCAGACACGGACCTTAAACTTGCTGTAGTATATTTATATTTTGAGTTATTGTGAATATTTTTACTTTGTGGGAATGTTTTTGCAACTCTTTATTTGTAAAAAATAATAATTGATCAAACTTTGCGTGGAACTTGATGCCCTATTCGAAAATATCTTCCGATGTGTCAGTCAGACACGGTGGAATCGCCCATGTAATCAAAGATGCCGCGTGCATCATCAAGGGCAATTGCTACTTTTCTTGTTTTACTCATTTTGATTGAATTTGGCTGTTAATTGTAAAGATCCTGAACTTATATTGTACATCAGCAACTAGTATTTATGAATTTTGAGTATTTCAACAGAAATTGTAGGCCTATATGAAATCTTGGTTTGTACAAAGAAATCATTTTTAGTTGCTAGTTGGTTTCCCACAAACACCCCCCCCCCCCCCCAGTTTGCAGAGAAGGTCAGAAGGACGCTTTTCGATGAGATCTTAGGACTTAAGGGAGCCCACAGAGTATTCTCCCAGGGCGATTTCATGGATTTCTGTCTTCTCCACAGCCGGCAAACTAATAAACATTATTATATTGATATATAGTACAGTAATAGACTGATCTACAGTGCAAACTGCAATCTTCTTTTGATTAATTCACTCTTTATTTTTGCACTTTCTAATATAGCCTAACCAACTTATAGTCACGTTTATTGCATTTTCAGACAGCATGCCTCGTCTGGTGCTTGATTTGGTGTAATAACAATAATACGTATACCCACCAGACAAGTGAATTTGTGAAACGATCTATGTTCCTTTCCATCCAATGGCACTGATTTGCATTTGTAAGGTTTTTGCACATTTAAGCGCTCAAGCACTTCAACACAGCGATTAACACTGACATCCTGCCCCATTGAAAATTAAATTTCCGAGCTAATAGACTTTATATAAGTAAATGTTAAACTTCACATGTCCGATATTCTGTTTGCTACGTAACCAAGTAGAAAGTTGAATCCATGATTGAAGATTGATTGATGACAAACGGTCAAACGTCAAAAATCAAAACAACGAAGTCGCAAAATCTTCTGCCATTATATAGCCTCTATTCGCGTTTTATAAATTATTTTGAGGCTCAAAGTCTTAGATCAACTTCGACCGATATCGGTGATTATCTGACGACTGAAATACGAATTAGGCTTCGAATAAATGGGACAGTCAATTGTACCCATTAGAATTATTTGAGAATCTTAATATATGCAATGAAGTAGTAATTTATCTCTTTGCTGAAGCGTTTATTCCCAAGGTGTGCTACTTTCTCTGGAAAATATTGGATGCAGCGAAGCATGTCAAGAACCTGTTCTTCTTATTAATTAAATCGGTTAAAGTTTAACTGTGAACTGAAATATATTCTGCTTTATGGAAAGTGAAATAAGATCCAATATTGTTGTATGGCAAACAATTAACTATTATGGAAATGGATGCAAGTTTAAATGAAACACATTTTGATCAAAATGATACGATATGGAGGTTATATGTTGATTATATGGCACATCGGTATGTCAAATAAATCTAATATTATGGAATAGGAAGTTTGACCTCAATATAATTGTAGATAGTAGATATGTATGATAGTAGATAGTTATGTACTACACGACTATGGAATGTTTTCAAGTGTTGCATATAATTGAGTAGATGGATATGCAAGTAACATACGGTCATGCAATGAAAAGAGCTTCGTGCTATTGCAAATTATATACATTTAATTTTAAATCCAATTCCCGAGGGGGGGTACTTTGAAATTTTTTAGACGGGGTGTGCCGTTTTCAAAAATTGAGGAAATCCCTAAAATTGCACAGCAAGTGAGGAAGAACACCCTAAAATTTCATGTTTTTACGAGTAAAACAAAGGAAAAGTTCTAAAAATATCGAAAATCTCTAAATTGACACCCTAAAATTTCACAAGAATTTGGAAAGAGGCACCCCTTAAAAATGGCACATCCCCGTTTAGCCAATGTATGGAAGTCCCCTCTCGGGATCCAATTCCATGCAAATTGATCTTGATTCCTGTACTGAATAGTGCTCGAGCATGTACGATTTTATCTATACTAACATTTCAATTTTGTTTCTGTTTTTTTAGTGATTTGCATCATATCATTATCATCGAATGTGTTGCTATCCTTGGCTTACTAACATGTGTGGCTGGTTATAGACTTTTAAAAGTATGAAGCATTCAAAGACATCCAATCATTAATTGATATACTTATACTATTTTAGCAGTTCGTTAGATTACTAGGCAGTGACCAAATACACTCCCTATATCTGATAAAAAAAAAATATATATATATAGAAGGCTCTGATTACCTTCTGTGATAATAACTCCCTGTCTCTAGCGACCTTTATCCTTCATGACGTAATTTTTTCTCCGTGTAGCTTGCAATTTTCTTATCTGGATTTATCCTGGCATTCTGTGCTTTCTACGTCTTTTCACCAAAGATAATAGATAACAAATATTGCTGTGGACATCAAGGAAAGGACGAAGGTAAGAGTCTCTGATGACAGAGGCAAATACTTCATTTGTGACATTGACTCGCGTTGATATTAACTATCATTTGTTTATTTAAAATGGTCATTTATTTAGTCATTCAATTTGCATAGGGGATACTAGCAAGTTATGAATAATCCCCTTCAAACTTCCCTGTCAGCTATATACTTCTCATTGTGAATACCAGCTCCTATAGGGACAAAATGAAGGATAATTCTATATATATACTCACAACAATGAAGTTTTGAGACTTTGGAGAGGCTGAATGCCAAACAAGATATTTCCATTTATAAATAACATGGCTTTGATTCGGCTCTGACTCGGACAAGTCATTGTGAAGGAAAGAAATAGCCATGCATTCAATTTGACCATGTACATGACGCTGCTTGTAAAGTTCCAAAACGTCCAAGTATATGACTCGTAAGTTGTAAATAATAATTAATTTTTGGATGAGGCTGCGAAGGGTGCTCTCAAACATTCAAGAAAGCTCCAAATATTTCCAGAGATCATAATCTTGTTTGATTTGATTATATGTACAATTGTACATGTCACGGATATTGCAGAGTTAAGTATTAGCAATAATCTGCAAGTGATAATCATATCATCAATACGTTTTTTATAGTGCATGTTCTAGCTAGTGTCGTCTGTGGTATTCTGGCTGGTATTCTATTAAGTCGAGTTTATCGCCTCGGTGTTTTTATCATCGGTAAAAGTTTGGGAATAGTAAGTAAATCAAATAACTGATTATTTGTAATAAAGTTTAAGAGGTGAATAGATTCACATAAAATATTTTCATTTACTTTTTTGCAGTTGGTCGCAATCATTATTCTCCATTCTCCATTGGGACATAATTTTACGAAGTAAGTTCTCTTCGTATTCATTTTTTTCAGGAAAAATACCCATTTCATTAGGCAAAATTAACAAGAGCACCCAGTCAGAAGCATCAGTTTCGGCCGTGTACACAATACCTTTCGAAGTACTATATAGACAATCGCCATATTCAGCTATACGGCAAATAAAAACATTGATTCTTGTTTAAGTTTGAAAAAAGTATATCTCAAATTCTCAATTTACTTTTATGCTTCTGGAATACTTAAAGCGCTGTTGAAAGGAAAGGGATAAATGTAGGCACTTAATGGAAATACTATACAATGGTCGTTATTCACAGGTTATTACTGAATAGAGATGGACGATACAACATGTTTTTACTTATGTCTTCCAGTGGTATTCAAACAGCTGCACTGTTTACTGGTTGCGCTATCGTTTTTGGTTCATTAGTTATGAAGTTTGAAAAGCCTTTGGTTACCATAGCAACGTCATTTCTTGGATCCTATGTGTTCGTATGCGGTAAGCCAATTTTTTTAAGAATCTTCACACTCATACATAATTTTAAAGAAGAACTGAACCCATGATAGTCTCTGATTACATGATTTCAAATGTAAAAAAGAGATATTTATAGAGTATATACTTTTGTTGTAACTAATCGTGATTACGTTATGTCGGCCATAGTTGAAACAATATAAAATTAACCTTTAGATACGGGGATAGATCTATAAGATAGGCAGAATGGGATTGTCATTATAATGATGATACACGATCCCATAAAGTTATGGAGTCAAGATAAATAACACCTAAATGGGCAATTACTCACTTGACAGTTGACTCCACTATTTTTCTGTTTAACATCATTTTTATAATCATTTTCTATCTGAATTCTGGTGTTTTTCTTCGTATGCAGGGATCGACGTGTTTGTCAAAAGTTCATTCTCCTACCTCGTTCTTGGGTTCATCATTTATGTTAAACAGGTCGTGATGATGAGTGTGAAAGCGAGGTCATTACACGCACATGAACTACATCTTCCGCATATTGATTACCCTAATAAGGTGACTCACGTAGGTAAGTGGGATGATTTAAACATTCATATATACGTTATCCAATAGTACATATGTGTGGATGTAGCTTAGTACAACGCATCAACGCAATTTGTTCCGAGGAAGTTGCTTCAAGGGAAATTATCTAACACGTATGATAACAGATTATGACAAAGAGCTTAATGTGGACCACAGTTAGGGCCTGTTTATAATTAGAGTGGAGGATCATCATCCTAGTCCTAGGATCATCTAATCGTGATTACTGATTAAATCATTCACAACTATGATATGTACGACCAATTTTCGAATCATCTACGCCAGTTTGGAGTCCGCATCTTATCAAAGACATAAATATTCTCGAGCAGGTCCAACGATCGTTTACAGGATATGTTTTCTTTCGTCTGCATGTTTACAAATCCGTCAAAGTATCCTATTCGTGGACACTGTTTGAGACTTCGTTCAAAAATGAACGGCAAATATGATTGAACAGGGTCATCATTAGCTCATGTCCATGTGGAATAGCCTTTCTGAAGATATATGATTTCTTCCAAATCTTTGGAAATATTCCAAACAAAACTTAACAAACTTAATTTATCTAAATATTGTAGTTGCTCTAGTTAAATCAATTGCTTAGTTATATATTCACGATAATATACCATATACATTACCATATATATTTTTCACTCTTCATACACCACCTAAATTAATATTTCTCTGTACCACATGTAATTGAGGATATATTTAAAAATATCCTTTGTTTCATTTGCCTGTTAACCATGTGCTACAAATATTTATACATACATACAAACATCGTGTGTTTACAAGGGGACATATCTCTGCTTAATAAGATCATCATGGCATGCGATCATCATCCTACTTTTATTTTCCGCATTTTCATAGAGACTAAATTCTTGCGAATAGAGAGAAAAAAGTTAAAAATATTTAATAACCTTATCTTATAGGTTTAACATTAATCATCACTTGGCAGGCAGTGGCATGGATAGGAGTGCTGATTCAATTCAAATTCACGCCATCTTGTTCAGACATTCTAAGTAAAAGATGCTGTAAACACTGTGAAAAAGAAAAGCTCCCATCTGATGAATATGTTTATATACCCGTCTATGCGAAACCAAAATCAAGGCCTGGGTAACTCCAGGACGATGATTTATAATCTGGGAAAGAAAAATATGAAGCAATCAACATTATACTTGCTAGACTATAATTAGACATTGATTACAAGATGCAGCGAAGTTGACGCTGAATGGATGCATTCGTCGTTTCGTTGATTTGCGTGTCATGGCGATGATACTGTTATTACAGTTGCAGTGTTTGAAAAATGAAAAAAGATCAAGGCCAATTCAAGGAAAGTATTTGATTGAAATGCTTCGATCAAGATTTAGATCCTTAACTTGAATAAACGATGTTTTACAGTTTTACTTTTGTCTTTGTCAGACACATTGAAATGTGCGGGGCTTTGTGCAAGCTTTATTTTCCATGTCAACATCTCCGATTATATATATATAGGCGTGGGATAATGCCATAATGTCATCCAAGATTTTGTAAAAAAAAGCGTGGAAAGTCATGTAAAAATCGTTTCAAATGTAATCAAAAGAGATGTACCTGGATTGGTGCACATTGAATCATCCCACATATTATTGAATTTTGCTGATAATGCAAGACTCCTCACATGTGTTCACTCAATGGAAAGGGACCATGTATGTATATCGTGGAGCAATAGTAAATCAAAACATGTTTTCCAGTTCACCTTTGCAGAGTAAGGTTTATATTACAGCAGCCGGCTCTCCTATGTTGGAGACAACGATATACTGTAATGCCAAATCATAAATTAGTCAATTTGCATAGAAGATAATGATAATCTATAACAAATATAAGTTTGAAAGATAAAATCTATAAGATCGCATACCTTTTTGTATAAAAACGTAAACAAAATATTGAGCGAATTTTCACTCCTTTATTGTTTCTTAACAATTGTAAGTTATACTAATATTAAATTAATTTTATTATTAGTCCTCATTCTTATAAAACAAATATAACGAGGTAAACAATACAATGTATTTACAATTTGCAACTTATGTGGCCTTCAAATAGTTATATTTGTTGTGACCATTGGTAAATATTGGCAATACAGTAATTACAAACACTATAAATTGTTTTAATTTTATACTTAAACAATACATCGTCATATTAGACTTGACTTGAGTCTACGCCAATTAATGTTGAGCTATTGTAATAAAACGGAGTTTTGAGATTGATAGCATTTGCTTTGATATACCCAATTATTTTTTTTATTGTTTTCATTATTTCACAAACAATTTATTGTTCTTAAATTATTTGTAGTTGAGATTGACTATAAAATCCTTTAGGAGGCCTCAGTTGCCGAAAGTATACAACTAGCAGTTTCAAGGTTCAAAAATGTGTTCGCGGAACTTAATTTTCTTTCTTTAGGAGATATACAAATAAATAAAATGAGTCAAAAATGAGACATATGTTCGTTCTCGCTATTACCCCAAACTCTGAGTAGTGAGAACCGTATGTCTCTTATGTCATTTTATTATTTACTAAAACTCTGATATTTATCATTGAGCACTATACCTCAGTACATAAGTGTGGACAACTTGACATCATTATATATCATTAGGTGATCTATATATGATATATGATATATAAGATACCAATTAGGCACCATTTAATGTGATTTGCTCTATATTCTCTGCTTATTAAATATATAAGTATACATTTGTTGATCATAAAATGGGAAACCATTTAATCAAACACAGGGGTTGCATCAGGATTTCTCCGAGGAGAGAGCTGACATCCCCGACGGGGGCTGTAACAGATTTCCACATATAAACAATTTAGCAATACAGCAGTCTCTAATACTGTAATGGAGCTAATTCCTATTGTTTTTTACAAAACATGTTAAAAAAATTCCCCGACGTAGCCCCTGCTGTAGCCCCCTGCCCTCTAGTGGTGCCACCCCTGACCAAACAACAGGATTCGTAAAGGAACCCTACACAGAAACCCCAGATACAATCAAGTACACAAATCAGTCAGATATAACTTTCTTACTAAGAACCTTCTAACTGAATGCAGCTCCATACAATCTATACGCCTAGAAAATGTGTTCTATATTTAACGCAAGACAAACTTTTACATCCATTTGATGGTATTATCTCACCCTTAAAATATATTTTATCTTATGCAATCATCTGGTACAGAAGACTCACAAGCATTCAACATTCTCTCGAAATGAATATTGACTGTGAACTTATCACGTGAAATACAAACTTTAACAATGCTTTGTACACGTGGTGAATTATCGGATAACTAAGTTATATATTAATTTAGCTCTCTTGTGATTGGTTGTAACATGTTCTGTAGGCATGATCGAATCTCTTGTGAATACATACTTCTGCATAATGCCCGGCATAATGTATTGATCACGTGACTTCTTAAGGTATATTTCTACGTTTCATTAAATGATCTTTTTAGAAATTTCAAACCGGATTGTTTGCAGGATGTTTAATTGTTATGGTTTTATCCGAAAATAACAATTTCTTATTATGAAGGAAGACCATATTTAAATCAGTGTACCCTTCTTGGAAATATCTGAACTATGGTTCTCCATGTTGATTAAATTTAAATTTATTAGTCACATGGACTACATTGTAGCCGATTACTGTTTGCATATATGTGTTGTAGGTAGCTAGCTTAGCTACTATCACCAAGGATAACAGATAAAATTTAAAAACATAAACAACAACAAATAAATATTTATTTATTTTACTATTTTCAAGACTGCTCAAATGAAGCAGGATTCTTTCCTCTAATGTGATTTCAATTTATTTCCGTTCAGAAAATTAATTACAAACCATTTCAAACTGCAATCGTAGAATTGGCAAGCAGTATCGGTGTAGCAACCAATTTATAGTTTAAATGCGTATTATACGAACAATAAAACTGATATGAGTCTATCGGTTGATGACTTCCTATTTCGTTCAAGATCAATTTAATCAATATCAGAACATTTTCAATGATCGTTCTCCGTTGTTGCGCACATTTTGTTGGCTTAGGTCGCATCGTAGAGGGCAACAATTTGTTGATCTGACGATAGCAAGGCCTTCTAAATTATTTATACATTTTTAATCTCAATTCAACACATGTCTGGCTATTTGCAACATTATCCTATTATATATTAAGGTATGTACAGTATTTTTTATTAACAATTCATTTGATTCTTGACAATTAAATTTTGTTTACTACCATTGGTTTTTGGTTTAGGATGCACAGCTTCAAAAGCATTAATTTCTCAATCTTATTAATATTATTACATTTATGTTTTATTATGATACAAATTATCTATGTTATTATTGCTACTTACATATAGGATTAATAGATAGGACTCTTAATTCTAATTGCAAATGTTTTGCAATTAGTCGTATGAGCTACAGCACAATTCTTGCAAATGTCAAGATCATAGAATTATATAAGCAGGGTCCCGTTATCATTTATTAAATTTTGCTTTCAAATTTACTATGAATTACGGGCCATTACGGAACAGAATAATTTCCTTTCGCTTCTGATTTCGCTCAAAATTTTTGAAGATTATATCTATCAGATTTTCTTGTGTTTGAAGTTAACGAGCACATTTCCTGATGATTGAATACATTTTTATTGCTAATGCTGATCTTAATGCTTCACATGTGCACTTCCATCATTTAACAGTTGAACAAAATCATTTCAGATTTATATTGAAATTAATTTCTAATACAATCTATGTGATCTTAGCGATGCTGCAATATCCATTATTTTTGTTCAGCTTTAATTAATGTCGTGTTCATTTTAACGATATTGGTATTTGAGCGAAGAAATTGCTTTTCAATCCATTTAATATAAGGGGAGATATAATTTGGTTTAAAAAACGATAATATTGTAATTCGAAGTTTTTCTCAAGAAACAATTCATTATGAGAGAAATTCGTTCCTCGTCATATTTTGAGTTGATTATTATAATTGTGTATGATTTCAAGAATAATATCAAATTATAAGTTCAAAGAAGTGAATGCATTTGACAGAAACGAATTGTTGTAAAAGTACTGTACAATGTTGAAATTTAAGATTTGACTTCATATTTGGGTATATATGTTGCCACTTAATTGAATATGTATGATCATATTCGTATAAAGTCATGAATAAATATCGACTTCAGTGTGGTTCGATGAAGCATGCTCAAAGAAGTAAGAATTAAGAACGAAAAGTAGTTTTATAAAAATAATGTCATAATGTCCCAGCCCGTCTGACTAGATGCACGCTTTCTGACTATAATTTATATCTTCCAAAACTTCGCAAAAATATACATCAACTGTTATTTGATAAAATATGCCTTAAAGGCATTGACTCCATGCCAGAACATCCAGGAATATAAAATAAAATGGTAGGACACCTATTTCATTATTACGCTCGATATTACAATATACGGGAATGTTATTGAATAAATTTGCTTTGATCCATAATCTTGAACATCATAATTAGACTTACTCCAAATTTGAATCATAAAAATTTATGTGATCTATAGCTTTATGAGGCTATTCAGACAGCTTTGTAAACCCTGTCTTGTATAACGGTGAGAATTCTATAGGTCAGGAACGCCGTTAGTAAAGCAAGTCGAGACAAAAATCCGGCCACCTTTTTAATAGAAACTTAGCGGTATCCGTAACAGAGAATGCCAGTTTGGTGTCGCTATAGTAACAGACTGGGAAGGAGGCAGTTGAATCTTACGTGCGTGCTTTAACTGCAAATTTAACGTAATTCATTGAAATTTCAATATAGAGCAACGTAATTCTGAGAATTTGAGATTTGGAAGCCCTATATATTGTAGGAATATTTCAATCTGTCATCCGATCGCCGCGAGACATGACAGACTGACAACTTAATGACTTGATTGATTTGTATTAATGCACGCAAGCGATTGGCTAGATAATACTCTGCCCACTAGCTTATCGATGGAGTGATTCAGTTTGTTTATGATATTGCGGTCTTATAAATCCAAAAAGGTAGCCGGGAAGGGTGTGTGAAAGGTTGTAATAAAAAAGATAACAAATCTTTTGAAAAAAATCTGAGATTTTCACGTTTGTTTCGTTTCCATAATAAATCATTTATTTCAAATAATTCGAAGTTTGAAAAGATCACGTATTATATTGGATATTGGTAAAGTTTTGGGTTAAGTCTTTGGTCCAGTCAATTGGTCCAGGGTCCTTTAATATAAAATCTAATAAGTTAGTTCGATGCGGAACAATTGTTGGTATAGTTTGTGTGGTGCAAAATGACATAGCAAAATTAATTTCAAACAAAAACATAGTATTGATGGAATCCCGAAAGAAACATTTAATTATTTGTGTGCTCTATGACAATTGGATAAGAACACAAAGATCTTGAGTTTTCTATTGCTGGGAACGTAGAAAGCGACTAATTTGAGAATAGCAGCAGTGACAACATTTTAAGAAGGTGGAAGACGTTTTGGAAGTGAAAGTCATTAGTAGTGTATTTAAAAGTAATATCATTGTAGCGGCAGAAGTTGAAACGTTTTTATTGCGGCATAGGACAATGAAAATTCATACCGGTAAATGCCAATCGTTGTCTACGTAAAGCGTAACGCATGTCAAACGTAATAAATTAATCACAACCCTTCAAACAGAAGATTTTTGCACTGGTCATAGCAATTACGAATTTCGGGAATGTTGTTCCGCATTTTGTTATAGTTTCGTGGTTAAACTCGGACTTTAAGCCGATCATAATTGATATTAGGGGGTATAGTATAAATGACAATTTTAGGTAATTCGACTAAGTGATATTCACAAATTGGATAATTTTGGGCAAAGAAAAGCACAGTATGAAAACGCGCTGTCAAGTCTCTTTGAGAGATAACGTAAATGTAAATGTGGGAAAGGCTGACATTGGTCAGGCCTTCTTTTAGCTTTTGTTGTTAACCTCTTTTGTCTTCCCTGTGGGCTTTGATGGAATTCTACTATTCAATTTTTCTCTCAAGGGAATATAAAAGGAAAATTATTTGCAATTTCAAAATTAGTTGAAAATAAATTGAAAAATGCGAGTATAGACCAGGAGATATAAAAGTACTACATGGTTCTAGGAATCTACAATTATAAAGGTTTGTATACTTCATAATTTTTCAAGATGAGATGACATCGGCTAACCGTATGATATTTGGGAAATCTTAAATAATCAAAATTTGTTAGAATAATAAAAGTATTAGTTAGTTATCAAATTTTGATACGTTCAAAATATTCATCAGTCAGTTTATGAATAGGTCAACAGACGATGTAACTTTATTTCGGACAGATAGACATTCAGGAAATACTCTCAAAATAATGCCACGACAGACTGTAACATTTAATTAGGTTTGTGTCTGTATTTAATCAATGATTTTATGCACTGAACACTGAACAGATCATTATGGCACTATCCGCAACGAAAACATCCATGGTTAACACTAATTGCATTTTCACCAACATTAAATTTTAGACCCATGCCAAAACAATTATAATAACATAAATGTTAATTGCCTGTATAAAATAATTAAATATAATCAAAATCAATTTGTTTTTATAGTTTCACTTCTGGCTATTGGCATTTATATACTTATTAATAACTAATGAGAAATTGTTTAATGTAGATATTTAACCCTCAAATCAATGCAATGCATTTCTTGATCTTTGCTGCAGTCTGTATAGTTTTACACGATCAAATTTTATAAAAAAGAAGTTAATATTTCTACATGCGGTGGCTTGTAATGTCGAAACAGACTATTTCGGCGCCCCGGAAAATAGAACGTAAAATTACCTCATATGTCTACAATGCCATGCGTTTGATTATTTGTAATTTTAAACAATAGAAATTCCTTTTTATTGTTTCAAATAAGGTATTAGTTTGCTTTGTTTATAAAAGCGATAACATTGTGTCCATAGGCAGCGCTACGACAACACTGTAAAAATAGGCAAGCTCATTTCCATCAAGTAGTTACACGAGGATTAAGCGTGGCGGGTGCAGCTTTTCAAATATATTACTAGCGAAGAAGAGCTTTATCATGCAATACTGCTTTCAAATTAAAGATTATTGAATATAGATAACCCGTGAGTATGATCCTGGCATTATTTAAAATCATAGGTTATTTAACGATAAAAATTGATATAATATAGATATTGTATTTTACATAATCACACATTTTTACTCTTGCGTAGCTTTTTATTTGCGAAATCTGCATTTCTGCTATATATTTTTGAATTCAATTTTACATTTCTTTTACAGAAATATGCATTTATCATCGCCATTCATTATGGATTCATTTCATCTAATTTCAAGTTGGAAAACATATTTATACATTTTATTATTAGGTAAGTTTTTGAAACACAATGCCGGATTATTTAGATGTGATGAATTTGTCGGGGCACTTTTTAATCTATGAATTGAATTTCTTTGGAAATGCCATGTCATTGCTTTACGTAAGTTATAAGGAAATAAAACTCATCTTGTGTGATTGATAACTGTGATTGATTGATAACTGTAGAAAACATTTCATAATTGCAACATGTAATTATTTAATTAAAAACCATAAGTTAAATAATTATTTGAATGCGTTATACGCAATACAACATAGCAATTATTTCGCACAGTTACCATGAACCTTGAGAAAAAGATTACTGAATTGCAAATCACCTGTTTCGTAAACATGTTTAGAGATTAAAAGGAAAATGCTATTAAATCACCATTGTAGCCTATATCTATATTCTGCAACAAAACCATATTCCAATGCCGAATTGGATGTTGTTTTTGAATTCGTTATTACCTTTTCCAAAACACGAAGCATGATTTTTTTATACGCTATTATTTGCTAACCTGATATATGAATACTGGTCCCATATATGTTCCCATTGTATTAACTCAGCACCCTATCATTTCAGTAATTACTTACACCACTCAAACTTTGCTAATGACGTACAAATAGCTTGTAAATATAAGACAAAATATCAAAATAAATGTTTAATTTTGTGAAATCTATTTTTAGGATGATACATGATGATATAAAATGGAAATTGTTTATTTATTGTTTTTATTTAGTTTCGTGTTTGTTTAACTGCATGGGTGGCGCAGCTGTCTTGGTAACCAGTCCTTCCAGTTCTATAACTGTAAACTCTACAACGAACTCTACGATTCAGCCAACATCATCTACCGAAAACATTATCCCTTCAACCTCGTTCATAGTTTCAATTTCACCTTGTTCTCCCATGTACTGTTTAAATGGTGGTATGTGTATGGATGCGGGTGGATTTGCAGCATGCGATTGTCTCCCTGGTTTCTATGGTAACAGATGTGACGCAGGTAAGACAATGAACCTTTGAAAATGAATATATCACGTATTCGCTTTCAAGCAAAGACTATAGAGTAGAGGATCTATTAGTATTCACAAAATGACGTCATTCATTTGGTTTGATATTGAAAATATCAATCAAGTACATATAAAAAGTTTCTACGGAAACTTGACGATAATACCGTATTGTTCGTTGAAGTCAGCGCTGATCGTTTGATAAATCTTCGTTGATAAATAAGAACTCCAACTAGATAATATAATATCAGTTCAATCAGATATTTACCAGCTACACCTGTAGTATCAAATTCGTGAAAGTATCCAACTTACTGTTCGCTTAATTCGAAATGTTCAACTATCTGATCCATGATTTTGCAATTCATCTTTTGCAGTTGCCATGGCGTACAAGTTTACATACAGAATCACAAGTGCTACATTTGGATTAATGACACTGCAAAGCAATGTCAATTATTTCAGTGTTAACATTGAAGATTATGCAGCTCCAGTTACTGTTGCAATGACATCTGTGCTGCGGAATTTCGTAAGTAACAAACATTTTATTGTCCATCCGATATCCATGTTTTAATCCGATTCTCTGTCAAACCTTTCTGCTCGAGTAGAATATTTAGCTTGCACGTCTTAGTATTTCAATTCTTGTTTTGCATCAACAGACTCGTGATTCTCTTTGGTCAGAAAAGGAATATCTTCGATCTATTTCCTACAGATTCAGGTAAACAGATAAACTAGTTAAATTGAATAATCTTCATTACGATTTATCTAATCTGTGAACATCATATAAAAATGGAATAAGTTCTGTCTACTAGAGGATGCAGCATCATCGATTCAAATTCCCATCAGGCTGAGTCTATAGGGATTTTCAGGATGACTAACAGAGACAATATATCACATTTGCTGCTCAGCATTTTAATATCAATTTTTGTATTTTTCAGAGTTCAATCAGATGAAATTATCGCCGAGACAATCGTCGAGTTCCGTCGTAAAGTCAACACAAATGACGCAGCAACACGTTTGATAGATCTATTGAAGATTCAGGCAGGAGATGGTTCTCAATCTAGTGCTGCCGATGATTTGTCGTTTACAATGAACACCAACTCATTCCTTGTTGCAGGTTAGTGAATCATTATTACAGTGAACATTACATGTGTATAACATGCAGCCGACCGTGACATCTTGATAAAGTGACCAATTTTTACAATTGACCTTAATATGCAGAACTAATTCAGAAATCGTCACTATAGCAGGTTTTACTGTATTCCTCATTAGATCTCCAGTCACACAAGGCATATATGGTTTTTAATGAATTGTATCCTCTTGATGCAGTGTGACTGAGTGACAAATTCCTTAATCAACACGCGTACTTACATGTCAACTGTTGTTCTATTTAGATGTCAATGAATGCCAATTAAACAGCGCTGGTTACTGTGATGCTAATGCTGCGTGTACAAATACAGAAGGAGGGTACAGTTGCGCATGTAATAAAGGTTATGCTGGAAGTGGCTACCGATGTGTTCTTGATAACGACTCAAGTAAGTAATCAAACATTCTAACCATAACGTAGAATCTATATCACCTGTTGATAGTAGCCACCTGCTTCTAACGTTCACCAAAATGCTATGGTTTTGTTGTCAAAATAATTTTCTTGCAAAATTACAATCTTCTACATAACTGACCATCCCTTACCGCTCACCTGTTTAAGTGTCCATTGAACACATGATGTTGATTTAATAAGCTTCAGAATTCGGTTTTTAATAAGTTTTGATTATCTTCTTTCAGTGACTGCCATTAATGTTGACTTTATAATAATGCTATTTTTAATTTTATTTTAGTAAAAGAAGATGAGCTGAAGACAATCTATATCTGGGGTGGAATAGTTGGTGTTATTTTATTGTGGATGTTCACTCTTGCCTGTTTTCTGCACAGACGCAAAGCTAAGCGAATGTAAGTTACCGACACTCTACTATAAACAAATTCATTCAAGACCTTTATCAGATATCTGCATATAGCGTACGATCACATATCTGAATTTAGTTGTTTGTAGATATGATACAGCATGTGAAAGTAACATTTTGACTCATTGGTTATTTGTCATTGTAATTGTACACGTTGTCTTGGTTTCCTTATTAGCTAACTTTGTTCCCTTTCCTTCCATAGTCGCAAGGCAAAGAAACGTCAAATGATAGAAGAAGAAGTTGGCCAAGAAGCTGGCATTTACAATAATAGCAAGGGTAACCTATTATTAGACCCAAATGCATTACCAGATGGCAGACGAACACATTCCTTTTCATCAGAGGGATCGTTTGACAAACGCAGTGGCTCCAGTCCATCTCTCAGTGATAACAGGCGTGGTTCTGGTGTACCACCTGGTATTAAAGTTCCATCAGGAGATCGACGTGTGTCAAGTGGTTATTACAGCGACGGTTATTCAAATGGCGGTCGAAGTTCATCTCAATCGGTACTTAATATACCACCACAGCACAGACACGGGAGCCGTTTATCAATCGACGAACAACGACGTGTTTCCGCTAGTCAAATTCCTGATGGGCGACCTCACCCTCCTGTAACCCGAATGAGTAGTGAAGGCAATCGGCGATACTCATCTGGTCATGCCCCAAGCCGTCGTGAATCATCTTCAACAAACGGCTCTGGTCATCGGCGAAGTGTCAGTAATGGAATGGTATCTATCGATGAGCAACGTCGGCTTTCTGCTTCACATGGTCCAATCGATCCACGCAAAGAATCAACAGCTTCGAGTAGAAGCGGTCAATTCGGCAATCATCTGGATGTACCACGGGGCAGAGGACCTCCAAGACGACCCAGCTCAGCAGAAGTGCCTACTTCACGGAAATCATTAGGAAACATATATGAAGATCGACCCGCATCTAGTCACGGCGATCGATCCGCACAGTATCGTTCGCAGCAAGGACAGCAAGGACTTTATGCGAGAGATAGACGCCATACCGTCAGTCAGATGGATAGGTATGGGAGTGATCCTGCTTATCCACAACACATGAACAGTATGCCATTACATTTACACGGCAGTCAACCTGATTTTATGGGACGCATGAATCACGTGGGTGGCATGCAGTCTCTCAGTGTAAATAACTTACATAGCAACAGTCCAGTGCCTTTGCCTGATTATTAATTAATGACTGCGTGGTACACAGTTGTAGTATGAGTTCATAAATATCTGTTTTCATATACAGACACATACTTAAATAGGACATTTTTAATTGAGGATCTGAGAGGCTTTTCTTTGCCGTGGATCAGCATAGAAGTATAGTAATTACTCGGAATTGAATTATATGTGGAAATTGTAATTAAACAATGTTAGTACAAACACACGACATATATTAATTTGTAAATAGGTATGCTCTATTTTCAATTCAAATTTTGTAAAAATGTGTCTCTTTTATTTTAACGCTTAGCGGGTAATCATTTTCTAAATTGTTTTTAAAATTTAATGTCTGTTGATAACGTTTATTACGATCGTCAAAAATGTGGTTGCTTATATCACGCTTAAATGTATATAGATAGAATTATTGCAATTGAAAATAAACAGTTTGTATAAATATACTAATTCATTGTTTTGTTTTGTTAGATGTTTATACATACAGAATCGTTATCCAACGGTTTCAGAGAAAATACGGCTACATATTACATGATGGGGCTAAAGGTTGCCAAACGAGAACTAACACAACTATATTAGATAATTTCACAAAAATGGAACGTGGAGTGAAACAAATCAGAGAATTCTCAGTGTTCAGAATTTTCAACTTTCCATCTATATAGTGTAGGACCATTTGTTAACACAATAATTCACCCATGCCAAAGATACCTTGATCAAAAGCATTAATTGCAGGCTATGCAAATTAATATGGATAATCAGGCCATCATTTTGCGAATGAATCGCACTGCACACACTAAATAATCACAATATCATTTCACAACACATCCAGGCATATCACAAAGTCAACAACACAATGTGTACAATAAACACAACATTCTTGAAATTAATGACTTATTTAGGTAAATGTTTCTGAGTACATGGAATTATCGATTATACAATTCAATTGATTTACAGTCGATGATCAGTTACAGTTAATCAAAAATCAGACCAATTATACGCATCTAAATTTCGTGCTTTTTCTTGCTGACGTGCAATGGTTTCTGGGATGTTATGTAAGCGCCATATATTCACCAATGATTCATATCGAACAGGAGAAAGGAAGAGGGGATTCCCTCGCCTGAGGAAACGAAAGAGAAGATACCAATACAAATTTACAGAAATATAGGAGGGTTAGAATGGCTGCTCATCAACTCAAAACATCCCCCGTCGATTTTCAGAGAAATTATGTAAATAATTTGTTTTAAAGATCACGAGGAAATCGTGCAACCGGATTGATAGAAAGGGTACGCATACAATTATGAGCGGCTATAAGTTAGTTGACAAATGATCAGCAAAGGGGAAATCGGCAGAATTAATCGTCATCCTGAAATGCTTCTTAATTTCAAGGATTGATGGTTAATTAGAGTGAAACATTGCATCAGAATTTAATTTGACTGTGAATTAAAATCCACGCGTTATTTCATATCCAAATTAAATCAGATTTCGAAATTTGGCTAATTTAAGAAAACGGATATTTATCACTTGCAGTATGTTTCTGTTCATATTTACTGTGACTATACGTGGACTAAACACTCAGAACAGTGGTCGTGCGTGCGTCTCTCAACAATCTTGGTGAAGTAAACATTAATGCAGTACATATATAATAAGTTGTTTACAACAATATACAGTATTTGACTTATTTAGCTTATTACCTGAATCCATGATCAGCTTCTCCATATTCATCCAGATAAGGTGGCGATAGAAAGCATCCCTTTGTCTTATTATACAGTAATAGAATTTCACAGTCTCTCACTTGGAAGAACATGCCAACACCATCACCACATCGTAATGAATGAGCAGTACAAGCACCAACTTGTGTCCCATTGACATTTGACTGACAACAAAACCCTTGGGAACATAACATCTCACCACATATCAAACAGAGAGCAGGTGACCGGCTTGCATCTCCACTCGACGGGCACCTACAAACCAAATATATTTCAACTGACTGGCGGCGTAAAAATTAAAGGTATATGAATAATGCATATCTATGAGATTTTGCTTTTTGATAAGTTTAGCTCAGAATATCAATGCAACAAGTTTTTCACAATGTTCCAACACATATCTTGAGCATTCTCAAGTGAATATTTTATTTATTAATTATAAAATTAACAAAATTTATAGTAAAAATGTCTGTCCCTTGTGGGGGAATGTGCATGCAATAGTAATTAAAATATTAAATATAGAAGGAAATAAAATCAATGATACAAAGCCAAGAAATGGAACTGTTGTATTTATTTTTTGAATGCGTTAAAGTCAATATAGAGGGAAATCTAACTATGAAAATTGTAACTATAGAATTGTTTTACAATGAAAAATTGAAAAAAGTTAAAAAAAACTCTAGCTCTATTTGAATCGCCTTGAACACTTAATGTTGGTTCGAGCTCACAAATGGTCCACATTTCATGAACTAAACAGTCCAATTTGTTTTTACATTTTCTTATAATTGTCATATACTTTTTACTATAAATTTGTAATTTTATAATTAATAAAAAATAGTCACTTGAGAACGGCACAAGAAAACCAGTCGAAACGTTGTGTCAAACTTGATGTATTGATATTCTGTGTTAAAATACCTTTGAATAGGTGAATGACACATCCTTCCATGACCTCTTAACCTCCATTTGTCAGTGTATCTAATAGCTGATCACACGTGTTATCCCACTGACAGTCACATTAACTATGCAAAAAGATTTTACAGTCCGTGTACAATACATAGTTTGTAAGAAGAGATCATTACTGATAAATTAATTCCGTGACTGTAAATTTACATTATTATTGTGAATAGCAATTCAATTCAGGGGGCCTGAGTGTAGTGGCTAGTGCGTTGAAACTCGGCCCGCAGAGTCTTGGGTTCAATCCCTGGTAGAAGCACTGTAGGTAGGCTGGCGATAGAAAGGGCATCTGACCATTAAAAGCACACACTCTCCAAAAACAATAACCAGCAAACCAACCATCCGGTGAAAAAAGCTACCACCTTACCCAGTTTATGGAAAAATGATAAATAAATAAAAACAACTACAAACCTGAATCCGGATGCTTGGTTGATACATTGACTGTAGTCATGTGGTAAATCAATCAACACCTTGTGTAATGGATGATGGAGACGATGGTCGACACTGCAACAATTATAATTATAGCGTTGACAGAAAGCTACAACGCACATACACAACACGAAACAAATTATTTTCCCTTCCAGGAACCTACATTTTTATCGACAAATCTCATGAACGTTTTTCAGAACAAACATGCATGGTCCTTAAAATGTGGTAAATTTTCTAATTTGCAAAGTATTGATTTTCTTGAAAAGTTTTTCAGCTTTCCGTAAATCTGTTACAATGTAAACACACACGACACGAGATTTATACACACGAACAAGGCACATAACCTAACAACAGTGAGGACTGAAGAAAGGCCAATGACAATCAGTAGGCCTGTAATGTGTGATAAACAATCAATATAAACTAAGTTTCAATTCGGGACTAGGAAACATAGTTGATCAAGGCTCTATATTCTAAAAGAAGGAAACATCACACGGACCACCGGGAGAGTGGATTACACTCGTTCATTCTTGACCAGAAATAGAAAGTTATCCAAGCATAAACAATGAGTACTAACGGTTATTGGATACAACAATAATAGTGAGAGTATCTTCTTATTCTTATTACTTACGTGATAGGTTTCGGAGATATCATCCGTGATAATGTCATTGGGGATGAACACCATCTAGAGAAATGATAAAAATAAAACAGGATACAGTACAATGGAAATCACCTGAAAGGACATTGCAATGCGTGATCTAACCTTACATTTACTGCAGCTGAAACAGAGGAGGGATTTCAATAATGGTCCGACAAAAATGGGGATCTTGGGATCCTAGATTCAGGAAGACTAGACTAAATTCAGGAGAAAATTGATAATTTTCTGGTTATAGGACGAACCTCAACAAAAAATTCAGAAGAAAAGGTTGAAATGTTCTAAAATTCCAGAATGAATTATCTTTTATCGGACACTGATTTCGGACGTCGGACATAGTCGGACACTATTATTACTATTACAGTCGAACTTGCTTAATATCCCCACTCTGGTACGGATAAAAAGCGGGACATTAAGCGAGGTGGGATATTAAGCGAGGTAAGAATATGAGAGTTTGTATGGAGAATTAAAAATGGAAATCAGTCTTAAGTGGGGATATTAAGCAAGGTAGGACATTAAAAGAGGGGATATTAACCGAGTTTAACTGTATTACTATTATTACACACTATACCCAACAAATCTAAGTTGATGTTCCAATGGTCCATGCATTTGACCTTGTTTACAAAGGGGAAGGATGACAAACAATCCGATGCAAATTTGTTTTTGTTTTTGTCACATTAATAGAGTTTTGGAAATGATGTTTGATTATAACGCTGATTACTCCTCATTACGCAAGCTCCCTTTCCCGCTCCCTTATACTCCCTTCTATGCTAACACAAGCTCTTTTAATTGTCACCTTGCTATTTCATTATCCTTGTAAACAGGGTATCCGGTCACGAAGCTGTGACTTCCAGCTTATTATTGGAATTGATCGGAAGGATTTAACTGAGATTCCACTATCGATTAGCTTGAGCGTCCTCCACAATCATTAAAGCACATTTGCGAAGTCATAATCTAGATTCTTACCGTTTCGCAATAGAATGGAGTGGCGATTGTGCTTCATCATTGGTGAATGTTCCTCTTAGCAATGCAATTGGATCGAGTGGTAATGAGAGATAAGAACAAAGAACTTGACGTTCAACATGAGCGGGCAAAGGATCGACATAATCTAAAATAGAATAATTAAAGACATTGAAGTATTGAAGCTCCTTAATGCAGAAATGCTACACCTATTTCGACCAGCAAAATTACATATACATCGGTCAGAAACATGTAGTTACGGTCATAGCCAAAAGAAACACAAGGCCATGTGGTAATGGTCCAAAGCCCTAACAACTGCAACAAGGTCTTACTGCATTCATATGGAATTTGGTTTGTCTCCGTGTATAAGGAGGGCTATAATGGAAGGAGATCCTGGCTATGATGAAAGGAGATCCTGGCTATGATGGAAGGAGATCCTGGCTATGATGGAAGGAGATCCTGGCTATAATGGAAGGAGATCCTGGTTATGATGGAAGGAGATCCTGGCTATGATGGAAGGAGATCCTGGCTATGATGGAAGGAGATCCTGGCTATGATGGAAGGAGATCCTGGCTATAATGGAAGGAGATCCTGGCTATGATGGAAGGAGATCCTGGCTATGATGGAAGGAGATCCTGGCTATGATGGAAGGAGATCCTGGCTATAATGGAAGGAGATCCTGGCTATGATGGAAGGAGATCCTGGCTATGATGGAAGGAGATCCTGGCTATGATGGAAGGAGATCCTGGCTATGATGGAAGGAGATCCTGGCTATGATGGAAGGAGATCCTGGCTATGATGGAAGGAGATCCTGGCTATGATGGAAGGAGATCCTCCGTAAGATAAACAACGTGTTGACTCAATTCTAAATGAGCCAAACATTTAAGAACCATTAGACAATTGTTGTTTTAACGACAAAAGTAAAGCGTATGTGTTACCTCGTAGGACCAAAGGAGGGTCAACATTTGTTAAGTAACGAAAGAAAATTGCAGAACAGCGTAGAAAGATCTGTCTTTGACGAATCAAGACTTTAAGAAGAGAATTTACATCAGGCAATTTTGGAACCGACGACGAATTCCTGAATAAAAAGAAAACCAGAGTAACAATAGCGGAAACGTAGTAGGTTGTTGAAATATTAAGAGACATCGTAATGTATATCTTACCTAGCCAATGACTGGCATTGTAACAAAAGTGTTTGTAATTCAGATGTAACCATTGGATTGTTTTCTTCTGGGTTGAAAATGAATTCTGAATGAAACAAATGGAAAGGGAATAAAATTAGGATGAGCGACACTAAAAGCGCAAGCAAACCATACAAAAGTTTCAATCATGGCTAAGGTTCTGAAAAATGTCATTCTTTATTAGAGATCGTATATTAAATAAACAAAAAGAAACGACGATATATTAGAGGTTATCGTAACAAAAATAGCCCAGAGGAGAATAGCTACCAAGGAAATAAGAGAGAGTAGTATTAGTCCCTAACAGAAGCGTCATATCACTCTTTCGCTGTTACATAAATTTGCTACACAAAGATTGCTACGGATTAAGGTAGAAATATGGGTGAGAAAAAAATGAGTAAAAGTTACTTCACGAAACATTTTAAAAAATAATATCGCGAATTATCTTCTACACTGGGTACAAATATATGTTTTAAACTACTGTAACCTGTACTGTAACTACTGTAGTAATTTATATGTGAACCACCTGATGTGTCAACTGGGTCATCGTGTTTGAAACTAAGCAGACATTGAATTGTGATCATTGTATCAATCAATTGAATGAGATTATGATCAACAGCAGTTTGGAATTGATCTGATTCATCATGAGAAGCTGTTGGTGACAATAAAAAGGGCAATGCGAAGCGTAGATTGACCTGAAAACAAAACGATAGTGTGTAGTATGAGATAAAACGTGAATGATAGGTTAACCTGATGTTTTGCAATCTTTGAAAAAGCGTAAAAATTAGGCCAACTCAATCAGATTCAACAGAAATTCAAAACAGAACAGTCAGTTTGAGATTAGACTACACTCAACGAGCAGCAACTAAAATATATAGCACAACTTTCTAGCTTAATCGATAGAGAGAGAGAGGACATTGAAGGGGTATACATTACACATACCAATAGTATGCACTCGGGTATGCTTGCACCATGCACCATATATAGTATGAACCGTATACACTTGCTCATAATGACCGCTATTGATATTATAGCCTTGTCCCATGGAAGACTCTAAGGAGGATCTGGTGATACCCATTAACCATGGATGTCGACGATGCATTATATAGTTTATATAGAAAATCAAGTGCACCAATAACTGACAAGCCGCAGATCATCAAGTGTTATATTTACTCGTGAATATACCTTTGGAAACTTCAACTTGTGAATAAGACTTTGGAAACTCACTTATTGATCCTCAAATCACAAATTTCTGCGTCTAATCGATCATCAGAAAATATCACAACACAATTAGAGTAGCCGTTTACGGTGGCCTTAATGGGTTGTGCTATACATTCTATAATTTATATTTCTGCCTGACATACCATTGCGCCAAACAGATTTAAATCAATGATTGATGGTGCGAATGAGGATGAAACATCATCATTTGTTATAACTACAAAAACAAGATAAGAACCACACATTGGATAAATTGGTAAGATATGAACTGATGAAATGAAAGCAAAGTAAACATCTATTGCCAATACGAGTGAATACAAATTCAATCATCACGTATAACGCATATAATGTAGTTACGTAACCCATTACATTACTAACTGATATTATAATGAACGATGGCTGTTGTAACAACCATTAAATCCCACATCATCAACAACACATACTTGATGATTACACCGACATCGTAGCAATCAGTGATTAGTTAAAAATCACAACAAATCATGGCACTTGGTGATTGACAAACAACAATCACAGCCGATCATAGCAAACAATAATTCAGTACTCAACAAGTAAATGGGATGTAAGGGTAACAATAAAATCAATACTAATCCAACAATGAATAGTACCGTAACAGGAGAGATATATCAAATTGAGGGATAAATTCGTAAAACCAATGTGGGATAATATTCACAAAGCATGCATCAAGCTGGTATTCAGAGGAATGAGGAAATCGTCCCAAAACCTTTGACCTTAATAACCTGGAAACCAGTAATGCAACAGTGTTTTTGCTCTGCTCAAGGATATTACGTGTCATCACGAGGTACAACCTCCATCGTATCCTGATGAAACTGCTAGGACATAAAACACAAAATTAAAAGCGGATGGGGGTCTAATTTAGCCTAATCTTCAATTATCCCCAATTAAATCCCACATCATAGTAGCATGCAGTGAAAATATATTGTGTCCCTTGCGATTGGCTACATCTGCTGTGAGGTACGGGTGCCATGATAGGGCATGTGAACAATTGCTAGCTGGCTAGAAGAAATTATTAAATTCTCTAAAATCGACCAGCAAAAAATCATTTCAACTTCTGGAGGATGATTAGCAGGTGTGTTATAGATTGAATCAAATTAATGACAACTGAATTTCCTCAAAGGAAACATACATATTCCAATCTATATACCTTGCCATAGTGTGACAGCATTCTTTTCAGCTTGGAATGGAGCCACTAAAACACCAATGCCGTGGGCGTAAGCAACCAACGACGAGAGGCATTCAGACTAAACGTCAAACAGAAATGGAGTTAGAAATAGTGGAAGAGTCATGCTTGGCTTTGGAGGAACACCATTGTACACACAATGGGATTAGAACTATGAGTAGAACTAACCTGCCGACTGGTTAAGCCACCAAACAGAGGCTTGTTGTTATGCGCCAGATAAGACTCTGATGGTGAGAAGTATCAAATAAATATAATAGAGAAATGTCCAATCATATGATGGAACATATTGCTACTATAGTCAGACGACGTTTTTAAAGAGGGTACTTTGACAGTCATAAGTGTGTTGAGCATAGAACATAGATTGTGGGCATCATTTGACAATCTCACAGGGTCATGCCAGCATCAAGCATTATTTTAACATGAATAATTTGAAAGGATCGAGTGAAGCATAGCCACTTGATACAACTACTGTATACAAAAATTACCTGAAGCTCAAAGTGGTTGAATATTTACCTATTGATTGGATTGTGTAAGAGCATGTTGCCCATGACATCGTTAAAAGGCGTGGGGCCGAGGGTTCAGCATGCGAATCGAAAATAATCTGTAAAACATATTAAAATTATGGTAAATTAGGCAAATCATATAATAGCGATCATGTTAGATATAGCACAATATTAAGAATTCAAACCGAATGAATAGAATGTGAGAATTGACGTAATAGGGAATCGATCGTTGATGTGTTGTCTTCTCTGAAAATGCAAAATATAACACATTGAAACACATTTAATCAATCAAATCAACAAAGAAGAAGCGAATATAGTGTTGTACATATAGACAGATGATACACTACAGCAGAATTGGAAACAAGAAGATCTAATCACCTACTAGAAACAACTAAATATTTGTCTAGATCAATAAATAACACACACGAGGGAATTAAATGCAACTATCAGGGATCAAGAAACAATAATTGCAGGCAACAAACTATTAGGATATAACCCCTGCATTCTTAATGAGCCTTGTCAACTTTAATATATAAACCTTCCCTTTATATGTCGCTAACGTTTATTGTGAATCGGCTTATGAATAATAGCATCATAACATAAAAGCAAAACCAACCGTTTTTCAAATAATCTTCGAACCAGTGATCGCAATGAGCGTGTGAATCCGTGTGCAAAACTCCGATGAGAAAGAGGATGTTGAACTGTTTCGTGATGTACAATTTCTTTCTCGTGTTCTAATCTGGCTGCTTCGTCTACCAATAGGATGAAAGAGTCAAGATTGTCTGGGAGTGACGCCTGGTTAGAAAATGATGAATCATCATCGCTTTAGGAGAAAAGATAAAAAACATGATCGATATTTATTTCAAGAATTGAGAAAAATAATGAAGTAGAAAGTGATATTTACAGGTTTTGATTGAACATTGATCTTTTGAATTTTTTTTTGATTGATTGATTAAGATTTTAATAAGTATCATATTCAACTATAAGCTCAGTAGCGGCCAAGATAGATCCAAGGTGCATTTCCATACATCAGTTATAAGGGGACGTGTCATCTTTAAGGGATGCCTTTTCCAGATTCTTGTAAAATTATAGGGTCTTAATTCTTGCCTGCTGTGAAATTTTACCATCTTCCCCAATTTCTGAAAATGGCACACCTCATCCAAAAATACTGAAGCCCCCCTTCCGGGTAGATCATGGTTTTGATATAGACAAACAGGAAATAAGATGGTTGAAGAGACTCTCTCATGCTTGTGAACTTACCTATGGTGTCCATCTGGATGCAGCAAGAGAGTCGGCAGCATAGGTAACGCACTGTTACACAATGAACCACACATCGGACACAGGTATTCATTACGATCAATATCCAAAATGCGCCGATGACTAAAACTCAATGAACGACGGCCACTCAGGTACCTTTGCCAGCATTCACCATGCATCACATGACCACAGCTATTGTTATGTGCGCAAAATGACATATCTGATGGTAAATACAATGGGTTATATTCACTGGTCTGTCTTTCTTGATTCTGAAGGTTTTTAGATGCTAATACCATTGATCGCTGTACTAATGCTGTTAGAACCATGGGCGGCCCATCAGCAGATACTTCTTGCTCTTCCTGGCATACAATGCAAGTAACTGTTTTCTGTATGGGTGATGGAAGAGTTTTGTTCTTGCCAACAGCAATTGGGACTGAGTTTAAGTCTTCAGGGTATAATTGAGTGTCGACAGCCATTGGAGACGAGCTGAAAAAGTATGAGAGTCTTATAGTCTATTTTATTTTTATTTATAATGCTATGGACAATGAAATGCTTTAACCGCCCAAGTGGGAGTGGTCACCAATAAATTAATGATACATGTTTGTAACAAATTCTCAGCTGAACGTTTGAAGTTTTGCTTACATGTAAGCATAATTTTACATGTAACTAGAAACTAGAACATTAAAACAGCAGTAGAGTATCCAAAGTGTACTCCATTCTTAATCTTCCTTGATTACTGATCTATTCGGATTTATACAGTCATCCACAACTGTCATTGTTAGTATGTTCTATTCGATAACCATAAGCACAAATATAATACGTCATTTGAACAATAATTGATATAATACATAAATTTTGTTTTTAAGGCTGGATGTATTCTGTATACCACAAACCTAAATGTAATGTAGACGGTGTCGCCCTACCGAAGGCACCCATACCACTCCTCTATTTCTAGATGAGTGGCTTTTTCGCTGAGAGCAATGATTTTAAACGCTCTTGGTTGATCTCAGCCGCGACACTGCAGATCAATTTCAACAGATTTCATGGCAGATAGATCTCGATTGTCAATACGCAACGATGCGCCGCAGCTACTCACAATGCAATTCCCGCTGGACCATTCCATCCGCCATCCTCAGATGATGTTTCAGATAAAGTCAAGGCTGAGTTGACCTTAGGGGGATTTGGACCACAGTCGATCAGATATGATCCGATCTGAAGTTCGGTTGCTCTGCCATCTGAGCTAATCTTCCTCATCAACCAACCTACATCAAGCCCACTCCCATCGAGATCAAACATTGATAGTTTGTCTGTGAGTAGCATAATGTCTCTAATCTTTTAAATATCAACATTTTTACAAAATAGCAACACTGGTTATAAATTTGCATTCACCTTGGCTTCTGTTGGATATTTACAAAATGTGGATTACTCTCAATGAAAGCCTTTTGCATTGCAGACATTTGTGCCATGACAAGTTCACGTTTCTCTTGTGCCAATCGACGGCGCCTTTGTTTTTCCAATCCAGCATCTTCTGCGTTAGAAGATTGTTTCCTTTTAGGAGTAGATATCTCACGTGTTGTTGAGGCATCCTGATTCACAGTCAGTGCATTGGAGATAAACTAGGAACAATATATCAAGAACATTGATTGGAATCTATTCTACATGGCAAGAATGAGCAGAGAGACTGATAAAAAAGTTAAACGATAAAAAATGTTCTCTTGATAAAATTAATAAAATTCTAATAAATATTTTAGATTTACTTACCGATAATGTCCAATTAAGAAGATCAGAGTATTCTCTTGATGTTTGTTGGTTTTGTAATTCATGCATCAAATCCATGATAGAAACTTTTGATTCTAAAAAGAATGGAATCAAATGACACACTGAATAACACAATACCTTTTGTAATATATAGCAATCTATTCTAAGCTCTTGGGATATCAACTAAATCAATTCTACTCAATTATTCTGGATGTGGTGATTGGTTGATGGTAACAGCATATACCCGGACATCTGTTGTCAAGCTTACAAACTAAAATTATGATCTAGCTGTTGCATGTATCCGGTCATACAGATCATAGATTTCATCCTCCCTTGCCAAAATATTCACTGAGTGGATGAACTGTTCACGATTGCCTTATAAACAGTTCATGAACGCTAAATGCTCATGAAAATTGGATCATTTAACATCCATGATATGTTTTAAATACAAACTAGAATCCTACCATCGTGTGTGTACTTTGCTTCATGTAATAAACTAGCAAATGGACTTGAGTGCGGTTGAGGACGTCTTTGTTCTTCATAAATACCATAACTGATAAGGTACATTACCTAAATTTAGAAACACAAAGGATAAAAAATTATATAAATCTAACTATAATAATAATAATAATATAATAATAATCATAGTGGGATTGTTCCACGCCAGTTCTTGGTATAGTGCTCAATGAAAATCATCAGAGCATTTATAGAATAAGAGCCACAAATGAAACATGCTAAATTGCGCATGATCACGTTCTAGTGTGAAACTTGAAGTAATGTTTTGTTTGTTATGAATGGCAACTTTTTTTAGAATATCAATATAAACTTGGAAGTTCCCTGACTGGCATATTTAGGATCTACAGGGATGTTGTAATCAGGGGAATTAAGTTGTCACTATCAAGTATAGCCAATGAGGTTATTGAAAGTAAGTTGCAATGGGCGCACAGCAACATCAGGTCTGGTAACTCTAAAGGTGTCAGTGTAGACAACATAAAATTATATCATAGTTGATCCAGAAGCAGAACTTTATTATGCTCATGCAAACAATTATGGAATCATGTAATATATCATGTAATATATAATATATCATAGTATCATGGAATACATGTACAATGAAACCTGTATATTACAGGCAGCTATGAGAGCTGGATAAATTGACCACTATACACAGGTGACCTATATATACAGGGATGAGTGAATAGATTATATTTTGGTCATTGCTACAGAATGACCACTAGGTGGGCGCTGTATAGATGTGATTGTTATAGCATGTTTGACTGCATGCTATCATTAATATTTGAATGTTGGATATCATAATATTACAAAGGAAGTAACCCTGAGACTGAACTCACGGTTACAGAACTATCAAGTTACAGTAAAAACTTACTTCTTCAATGACTGTATCAGATATTGTGTCACATTTTTTCTGCAATGCTTTTTGCAGAGTCGCAGCAATCAATTCTCCAAATTTCGAGCAAATCAACAAATTGTTTACATCAGCAAATAATGGTGTAAATACCGGAGGTGTGGGCGGAGAAATTACTAAAGATAACAAAAATAATATTTCAAATATAATTCACAAGATATGCGTACAATCCTTAAGGTATATCCGGTGGTTCATAGAGCAAAGCTTTTATTAGCAAAATTGTCAACAGTCATTCTACTAGATACACATATGAAACTACTGATGCTAATAGATTAGACAGTACTCATACAATTATACCAATATTGAAACACAAACAATTCTGAAGTGCAACATCAGACAAATGATCAACGTACCCACAGGTGAATTGTCTTTCTTGCTTATTTTTCTCCATACATCTAAAATCTAAAACAAAAATTGTAATTATTCACCTAGAATCTCTAATATGCTTACATAGAGATAGAAAACTTGTAATGTATTGCAATGTATAAAATAGTATTTTCTATTGAATAAAACCTGTATATAAAGGCCACCTGTCTATAATGGTCAACTTGTGTACCTCTAGTAGCTGGCTGTTATATACAGGTTTCACTGTATTATCCAAAGTTAAAGCTTTACAGCATCGAACATTAGGAACTATCTGCATTTTATTAGTTAAGATCATAATGGAGTTCGAAATCTCGATTAATAATACTAGTTGAATAGTTCCTACCTTAGATTGTTCATTCCTTGAATAATGATAGAAGAACTGTGCACATTGAGAATAATATTCTTGTTTCAGCTCGTACATCCCAGTTCCAGTTTCCCCAGGTTTACTATAAAAAATAATGAAGTATTAAAGCAGTAGTAATGACAATTACAGTATCAGTTTTGATAGTGCTGCAGTGTGATCCGATATTTTGCAAAGAATACTAATAATTTATATTATTTATTTTATGTAGAATCGATTTATGAAAGGGTTACCACACGGCTGTCGTGTGGTAACCCTTTAATCAAGCAACTGTCTGATATACAATATCTGGCAAAAGGTTTAGCCTTCCGGAATCATTTTCAACTTCTTTATCTACATTTTTGCTGTGGCTTGGCCTATAAATCAGAAACATATCAATTTTCTTTTGAAATTTCCTCTAGCCTCCCGCCATCTACAATTCCAGGATCCCTACCTTTGTCGGGCAATGTTGCATTGTTGATGTATGATTGGAACATATGAATCACCACTCAAAGTAATAAGTACAATTTCTAGTATGTTCCATATGGATTTAAGTCAATGGCTCTGGCAAAGACTTACCGGAAATCAGCAACAATTGAAAGAACACCATCAAGTTGAGATTCAAACGTGCAATTTTCAATCTAAAGATTCAAAAAATATTTAATAAATACAAACAAACGATGTATAACAGGAAAGTCTATATGCGAAAATAGAAAATGATTTTAAGGTGACTTACATCATCAGGCTCTTTGCATGGTAGATTCTTAACTAATTCACTACGCGAACAGGGACCCAATGCAAGGCGATGAACTACCTCTCTTTTTAAAATATCTTCCGATGATACAACACCAATACCAACAATAAATCTTTCAGCTGAGAAGAAAAGAACAAGATTTGCCTTAAACATACATAAAACTACATGTATTAAGCATATGTCTATTTTGAGAAACAGAGACAGAAATAGAGAGAGAACAGGTTTTACATTATATTTCTAGTTAAGAATTAATTTACAATAATCTATTGACATTTGGGGATCTATATACGACTATAACACACTAAACAATACCGTGTGTTTTATTTGTCGGTACTATAAGAAGTCGAATTTAAGAACCTCTCAATTAAAAGAGAGAAATGTGCGAACTTTAATCAAGATCATACAAATGCTCAATGGTAGTTACATTGTCTCATCTGTAAAAATATTGAGTAGGTACTTGCATTAGTATAAGTCAAAATTCCTGATTTAATTAACAAAACGATTATGCACTGGTTTTGATCTGTGGCAAGTTGTGTGGGATTAAGTGGGTAGGAAGAACAAGTTTGATGACAACTCTTGTGAAAAAATCCATAAGCTCATGAACAGTTCATGAATATGTTTTGTAGATTCATTAACACTTCATGAATGAACACTTCATGAACCAGTTTTGAAGTTGTTTATAAATCTGAAATCGCCTGAAAGTTCATGAACTTTTGGGAAATTTAATGTTCATGAACTCAGGAACTTTCTTCGCATGGGAATGGCTTGATGCTAAGAAGCATGGTGCCCTTGCAGAAGTTGTTATGTATGAAACTGCATATAAGAATCCGGATAATGTCAACAATATAAAATCTTAAAGACTTTTCAATACAGCCAAATTCACCATACAACACATGACAGCTAGTTGAAGCATAATAACGATCAAGCTGCACTGGTACAATTCATTCTGAACATACAGTCTTACCTACAACAGCAATGACAGTCATGAAGAACTCTTTGACGAGGGATGATAAGAAACGATGCTGATCCTGAAAGAAAATTAAATTTCAATGTGTCACAATGTATCCATTATTGATACAAGAACAAAACAAGGCGTAAACGTAATCTAATAGTAGTAATTCATTGTCATAAATCCTGGAAAAACTATTTAAGTTTATTTTGAAATGTTTAATAAATTGACTAAAAAATGTCTGAAATAAGACAGATTTTAGGTTTCAAATGTGATCACCGGAGATACTTCAGATTGAAAACGTAAGAAATGTGATAAAACCCTTTAAGTTTTTGATGGATTTATTACGCTGACATACAAATGTAACTGTACAGATTAGTATACCTATGTATATTGATACCAATGATCAATCCACAAAGTTAAAAGCCAAGCAATGTATACCACACTCACCTCACTTAATTTGCTCTCGTCAAATGTTGAGCTAAAGCAATAAAGAAGTAAATTATGATTATGATTATACGTTAACTTTAAACATTACAATTTCATAGTAGCCCAAACAAAGACAAGGAACAAGACCAACGTAACACAATGTGATAACCAAATATAAATGTATTTATAAAGGCATTGAATGACAGGGACAGGCACAAATCTTAACAGGATTTGGGGTCTGTCAAGGCTTATATTACAGAGCTAATAGCATTATAACAATACCTTGTCCAGTCAGTAAGACCATATCGGTCTATCACAATATTAATCCAATGATTGGCTTCAAGCAGAGTTGCGGCAGCCTAAATTACAAAGCAGTCAAAAAATATTAACATATAGTGGTATTAACTATCTAGCAGTAGTGGTGCACCTAATCAGGTATTTGATTAAGCAATATAATTTTAACATGTGGTTCTCTTCTTGATCATTATAAATCGTTACACAGGTGAATGCTGCACATCACAAAAAAGGTTTACTCAAATTATGTGGACTTTTCACTGACCTGAAGGAGCATAATATCACGATCATACATTTCGGATGAACATCTGACATTTTGATAATAGGCAACCTTGAAACAAGATAAAAAATATTTCAGTTACCAGAAGTAGAAGGAAACGTAAATGTTCTGCAATTGCCAGTTCAATTACCTAGTTGAAACATCAGAGCAGCCCACATGTCCAAGCATGAACCTAACATTAGGCTACCCTGGCAATATTCCTCAATTCAACAGATATAACAATAAATATAGGCCTACAGTGAAACCTGTATATCCATTTAGAAGGTCAGACTACATTGACCACTATAGACAGATCAGATGGCCTTTATATACAGGGTTGAGCCAATCGAGCAATGATTTTTGTGTATTATTGGCGTTACGACTATAGACATGTGGAAGCTATATAAACGTGGCGACCTGCCATAGCATGTTTGACAGTATAACAAAATTAACATTGAGATAGTTTATTTGGATACATAAACGATTGTTACAAAGTAAAATTTACAGGTCATTATGTGTTCTAAGGGTTAATTGTATTTGAAAATGAAATTGTTTAATGATAACTTGTTCATGTTATTGTTATTGTTTATATGTTGCTATGCAGTTACCCAGACAAGATTTGGCTTCCGCACGATTGCAAAATCCGTAAAACTTGTTCAATAAGGTTGGACCCTGACAGCCAAAACGCTACTTTCCACGGTTGGTGGTGCTTGTAGGCAGAGTAAATAAATCCGTGCAGCCGTTTCTTGTCTCGTATCCATGTTCGATTGGTTTGAAGAACTGGTTCAGCGTTTCACAGAATTTGTAAAGGCTGGAGTCATATGCAATTGAGACAGTTTGGTAGGAGACGTGTTGTTATATGGTCATTCAATTTAATTGCTTTAATAGTATACCTATGTTACCCAGGTTCTCTTCTTTGCTATTAGCTTCGCTGGCCAATGGATGAAACATCTCTGAAGTTTCATAAGGTTAGATGTGAAACAAGAAGACCGGACAGGGAGACCATACAGAGTAGGGTTGATTATGGTTGATCCAATGGCTGTCTTCATTATTTCTTGAGGCAGGGCATGTATAGTCTTGCTAACCCTTCCGCTTGCAGTTCGCATGATATTTGAAATGTGTTTTTGAAGGACAGATGATCATCAAATTCGACGCCTAGGTTGTGTGTGGAGGAGCAAGGAATTAAGTGTCCTCATTTATCAATATTCTAGGTAGGCTGGCATTCAAAATTCGCTGTCCAATAGGGAGAAATTGTGTCGTTTTAATGTTGAGTCTCAGATAGTTATGTGAGCACCATTGTGATATATTGTGCAGATCTATTTGGATGGAATTTTGAATATGGATTGGTTCGCAGGAAGATTTTGGGTTAAACATACACAATCACTGGGTATCATCAGCAAATTAAATTGTTTAAGCATGCTTGATAATTGTTGGCAGGTCATTCGTGTATATGAGAAATAGCAACGGACCAAGAATGGACCCTCGTGGGACACCAGTGATAAGATAAGACTCGGATGAATCACTGCCATTTGCTCTCATGATTTGTGAACGTCCAGTAAGACATGATATGAAAAAATTGATTGCTGCATTACAAAGGCTTTAGTTTTTTAATTTGCTTAACATGAGGGTGTGATTTACATTATCGGAAGCTTTAGAAAGGTCTAACAATGATATTTGGCAATTATCCATGGTTTTTAGGATGCGGTTAGTCACTGTAAGAAGGGCAGTTAATGTTGATCGACTACGACAATATTCACTAGGCATTTGAATCAGAGTATAATAAGACATACCGATAAAGCAGTACTGAGCAGTACTGAGGAACGCTAATGGCCAGAAACATGTACATGTCTGTTGCTATCTGTTGCTATGTATGTCTCAATTGCGCATGCGCAATTTTGAGCACTATCGACTCGGGATGTGTCTATACTATTTGCGATATGCATTGCTCACTACTTCGGTAGTTTGAGCACTCTGGTATGGCACAGATGTTTTTTTCATGTGATGAATTTTTTCACCACGTTAACTAACTCATCCTGACCTAGGTATATTCCGAAGTCAACTTGTCTGCTGCTACATACCGGCATATAAATATACAATTTAAAATTATATTTGGCAGCCTATAGTGCTATTCAGTGGCTAAGTGTCTAACAAAATTTAATCCTTCTTGAACCCATGAACGAACATCTTTAATTTTAACATTTTTACTTTTCTGGATATTTTGTTGAGATTTGGCAGTTCTGAGATCTAGAATGAAGGATGTTTTGATGTGATATGATTTGAGCCCTTGATGCCAGTACAACCAGAATGTTGACTTCCTTAACTTACCTGATTCAGTAGTGAAAAACCATTTCTTGTCCACATACCAGCTGACACTTGTGCAGCCAACACTAAACTTCGTAGTGGATATTCTACCAGAAGGAGTTTCTGTTCAACCTGTGAATTACCACAACATTAACATTAACATCCATCTTATAATTCTCTCAAATCGAGACAAATGGAGAAAAGATGAAAAGTGCGGCGTGTTAGCCAATTACATTTAGTCGTTTTATGAATCAATACGAACAGTGAATACTAGCCTACTTACATTGCCACTTAGTCCAAGAAGTTCTTGTATGTCAATATTATATCGTAAAGCTGATGGAATCAGACCTTGGGTAAAATTCACAAAATGAATATTAGATGTGTAACAAGGTGAAAGCAACAAGATATTTATAACATCCAATAGAATCGTCACATGATGATATTTTCTTTGGATTGAATGACTCACCAGCAATGAATCGACTGAGCGCCATGTGGACAGATACATATTCAGCCGAAATGTCAAATTTTGCTCTCATGGCACACCCTGCAGAATATTGATAGCATACAGTCAAACCTGTTATAATGATCACCTCTATACAGCATCCACCTGTCTATAGTGGTCACTCTTGCAATGTCTAAAATAGTATCTTCTATTGAATCAACCCTGTATATAAAGACCACCTGCACATAGTGGTCAATTTATTGACCTCTAATAGCTGGGTGTTATCTAGTTTTCATTGTAGCAATGGAATAAATTTTATGATATGAAAATATCAAGGGTCATATTTGTCCTTCCTATCTTCCACTATTGTGAAATAAATTTCATGACTTCATGAACGTGAACTTGGTGTTCATGAACTTTTGAGCACCATTTTATATTGGTTGATTTTTCAGTTTTATGTATTCTATTATTGATAACCGATAACCTATTGATGAATTTTTGACTGATGTTTGTCTCTAATATAGTAGCAGGATAATCCTTAGGAGTACGAAAGAACAAAATATTCTTACCAGGATGAAATTCATACATAATATTTTTTTCTCCTAATCCTTGTAACAGGCTCATGGCCTTCAATGCAGTCTTTATCAAGACAAATTGCTATGGAAGAAGAACAACCAAAATATCAACAAAATAGATAATACAAATAAACAGAACGCTTTTGAGATTTTAAAACTGCAAGATGCTTTCATCACCCTGTTTTCTTCAAAATCTAAATTGCATTACCAAACTACCTGGCTATAGTTCTGATACAATCAAACATATTTACTTACTAGAGATACTTGGCAACAAGCAGGAAACAAATACAAAATTGAAAAAAAAACACACTGGAAATGACACAAACGCTTCAAGTTTGACCTTTTACGAAACGGTACAGCTCACTATTAAAGTATGGAATATAATCCAAGAGAAGATTTGAGGCGTATTGATAAGGCTACTTTGAATTTGGTATGAATGGATCAGCCCAACAATATGTTAATCACAATAATAAAATAAATATATTCCCAACATCTAAGGTCTAGATATTACAAGCCATACATTCAGGTGTAGAATTATTTTTAATGGTTAGTGAAAGTATGACACATATAGCTATAAGGACTTGGATATTGTGAATATAGTTATTCTATTATTGTGGTACTTACATCACTAGCACACCACGAAAGAACAGCTTCCAATGTAGGCATCAGCCACAGTTGAAGAAAGTAGCCATCTTGCCAATATGGCTCATACTCAATATGTGATCGTAATCGTCTCTTTACAGGATCCATATTCTAATCAATATTAAAAAATCAATTAAAAGATAACAAATAATATCTTGATAGATGAAGAGAATTGAACAGTCGAAAGTTGGAAAATAAAACATGCCCAAATTATAACTTACTTGCATAGATTTCAATAACACAAGATAAATATCCATTGCTTCAAGAAAAGAACGTCGTAATGCATCATTCCATTCATTAGGGGGTTGATTCAGCAAATATCTAACAAATGAAAACATCATATGTTAGAATTTGATAGATTTAAAAACTAGAGCATTAATACTGTAATACTCTACGAACTGTTAATGAAAGCCAATAATGAGACGCAGAAAATATAAAAATATTACATTATTATATTTTTAAATAATATTTTTATTTCATCATTATTTTTATTTCATCATTTAATTCAAAGATTGGTAGAGTGACTATTATACAAAGGTGTCCATATAGTAGAGCTTACATTTATAGCATGTTCGAATGTCTTTTGCAATTGCAATATCATATTTTATTAGATTAAAAAGTCTCTCTACAGAACAGGCATAATAGAAGAATAAAGAATATCAAGTTGTTCTGGTAACACAATATTATAAATTACAATTTTGGCAAATACCCATTATTCATTAAGAAAATTAGGGACATACTGAAAGGGGATGCAGCCTGACCATTACATGATCATCTTAGACGATAGTTTCATACCCGTATTATCACACATCATTAGTGGTAGTTTGTAGATCACATGTATGAACAATCGTTAACAAGAGACAATTGTCTTCTTACAAGTATCTTGTAGGGATCTTTAGAATCTTGTTAGCAATTGCTCACACATTCAAACATGAAATATTATTACCATCACATGATAGCAAGTATGATTTGAATTTTATGCTTATGATATTGATTCTACATATTCCATACTCTCAATCCCCTACTCTTCTGCTTAATTTGTGGTAGGCAAATTCTCCTTACAGCCACTGGCACGTTACTTGTCATAAGTTCTGTTTAACCCCCAAGTGGAAAATAGATTCTATACCACATCAGAAATACCTCAAATCATGTAAAATGTAATATGTCCTTTTAAGGAGTTTTCCATTTGACGATTGCAATGCTTGTAGATTAATATAGCCCTCAGCTAGGAAGAATAAATAAAAAAATACAACTATACATTGCATCCAACATCAAAATGAAAATCAATTATCTATGATACAATAATTTCATTATCAACTTGTCAAAATTTTCTTTGCAAGAAACATTTTAGGTAATTAAATGGCCCCAAATTTCATGAACTGTTCATGAACCATTGATGAAAAAAATTTATGAAAATATGAATTCTTCATGAAAAAAATTAATAAAGATTGGGCCATTTAAGGTTTGGACTGTTCATGAACTGTTCATGAAAAAGTTTATGAAAATTGGGCTATTTAAGCTTCGCCTCCTTAAATCAATCCAGCAATGCAGTGACTGATTGTTAGTCTCATATAAAATCAAAACATTTTCAACTGAAGTCTTTACTGAGCAATCGGTTTCAAACTTGTACTTGATAATGAAATGAAAATTTTAGTTAGAAAGTTGATAACGATTTGGACAAAGACATAAATCATTCAAGTAGCCAATTATTAACCACATAATATGAATGTAGAAGTATTGTGAAATTCTATGAAATTTGTTATTTGTAAATGAAGACACACATATCAACTATGCAATATTGATGTGGATAACTCACCAGAAACTGATGGTTTAATATGCTCAACAAAACATTCAATGACATGCTTCAAAAGACAATGTTCTGTCATCAACATCCTTGCCTTGATAGCAAAACAAGAAAAACACATAAATATTACAAAACACATATGAATATACTGAAAGAGTAACATGATAGAATCAATTCTATTATAAAACATATTTTCTAATATCAGTAACTAAGTTTTGAAACTCTATAGCTATTTAATGCTCAAATCTTTCTTAATTTTTTTAATAAATGCTGTGCAATGCATATGATTGGAAAATTTAACTTGTCCTTGCAGCTGACTGTGTAACACTGTAATTGAAAGTACTCAAGATCTCCAACAGTGATATACAGTATCTACATCAGGGCTGTGAGTAATCGTTATTAAAGTAAGTGATTACTGTAATTAATTACTATGATTATTATTAGATGATTATTAGATGATACTGACATAGCAATTACATACTAGATACATCAAATCCTTCATTAATTAATAGTCCGCATAGTTAAAAAAATTGTTTCTTATTAGTGTGTTTTATTAAGTTTAGAAATTAGAAAGGAATCAGTAATCAGCAATCGTAATTACTTTTCAAAGTTGAGAAATTTGTAATTGTAATTAATTACTTTTTGAAACACAGTAATGATAATTGTAATCACCCAGTGATTGTTCAAAGTATTTGTAACGGTAAATTATTACACAGATCTCAGTAATTGACAGTTTATTTTATTTGCAAAACATTCAAAACACCTTTTCTGCATTTTTCTCACTTTAAAATAATCACTTAATTTTTTATGATTAATAAAAATTTGATTGTGAAATAACAAAACTAGACTGCCTTTATGTTGCAATTCTATATAGTCATGCTAATAGTTTAATACAAAAAAACCATGACAATAATTATATACCATAGTAGGTGCGGTGAAGATCTGAACAGACATCGATGTAGCCTATAAAGGATATAAATTAAAATAATGATGGATATGCAATCTATTTTAACAAGGTATTCAAAACATCATTTTAACACCAATTTTCAAATCCAATTGTTTTGAAAATTGATAATTCCTGACGAATGATTGGATATGCATTACTTATTTGGCACTATAAAGAAGCTGCAATCACTTAGAATCAATTTGTAACAGATAAGAGTGCCTCTATGGTTTAAAATTACTTTGTTTGGCAGGGTCTACGGTGAAACATCTATTTAACAACCAATCACCTATAAGATAAAATAAACAAATTGGCCACTACAGATATGTGACCTTCATATACACTATGAGAGGTTATAATGCATATATATATTATTGAAGTGGACACCATAATAGATAAGTGTCTTGTATATAAACAAATTGGCCACTACAGATATGTGACCTTCATATACACTATGAGAGGTTATAATGCATATATATATTATTGAAGTGGACACCATAATAAATAAGTGTCTTGTATATAAAGAAATTGGCCACTACAGATATGTGACCTTCATATACACTATGAGAGGTTATAATGCATATATATATTATTGAAGTGGACACCATAATAGATAAGTGTCTTGTATATAGAGGTAAATATTATAGCAGATATGACTGTATATAATTGACAGTTATTCACATGAAAAAATGTAAACAAATGAAAAGTTATTAAATCAACTTTCGAAACAATTCTGTAAGGTTAATAACATAACACAAGCTGCGGTATTAAACTTCTAATTGTTGCAAGTCTTAGTTACAAATCAACATATTATAAAAATGGTATTATATATATATATAATGATTATGATGATCAAAATAACATATTTAGAATTTACTTACCGAAACAGAATGATCATGATCATCTTTGATAAAAAGTCGCATCATTTCTTTATATTTCTAAGAAAAGAAGGAAAAGAATGTGTACAAGTACGTTTCTTGAGTGATATTATAATACAAGCGGATAGCTTAGATAAACATACAAAATGAGCAACAAATCCCCTGCGAAAACAGTTCAGGAGTTCATGAACGTTAAATGGCCAAATCTTCACGAACTGTCCATGAAATGTCTGTGAGGGTTCATGAACTGTTCGTGAACAGTTGGGGAAAATTGGAGCCATTTAACGTTCATGAACTGCTCATGAACTCCTGTACTGTTTTTGCAAAAATTAATTTATTAAACTGTCGGGATAACACAAAATAAAAATTAATTCTCTTGTTCTAATTAATCAGTTCAGTGAAACTGCAAAGTCAGAATACAGAATTGTTTGCTACACTCCCACTAGCGACTGGAGTGATGGATGTTCAGGATCGACTAAAATTTCAAACACTTACTTTGATGTTGAGGGTGATGAACAAAACTATCACTGATTATATTTCCAAAAAAAAATGAAAAAATCGTCATGTCCATCAACCCAGCATATAGTGATGACAAGTTTTATGTTTCTATATGCCATCAGAGGTTGTTTAGATTTTGAGGAATTTGTGAGTGGAACTCTCTCCGTCAATGTATTGAACATTTCAAAATTAAATTAAAAAGTCAATACTATTATAACTATTTTACATGAATTCTTTTTATTCTGTTTTAGATTATGTAAATGAGCTCCATCTAAATACGCAATGTATTGCAATTTTGATTTTCAATCAAGTTTAATGATGACGACGATGAAACTTCTAAATTCAACCATACTATAAAACACATTCAATTATTTGAGCTCACAAATTTTTTATTTTAAAATATTTCAAACATTAAACCCTTTATCTCAAATCCTTAACATCACAATAATTTGGCCTAGGTGCTTGGTTGGTGGGAGGTTGGCAGCAAAACACAATAGCTAGTTGACCAATAGCAGACCTGACACCACCAACCAAGCTCCACGTTTTTCCAGGTACAAATAAGAGATCATATTTCAGAACTGAAATACTGCACATTTTCTGTGAAATCATGAGGCCTACTGTAAGCCTACAGGGAAGGTTTGGTTCTTGATTACTATGATAACATCAATATTATTGGGGTTAAATGGAATTTTACCGAGGTTAAACCATCATCTTTAAGTTGCGTATATTGTGAGCTATTACTTTGTAGGTTAGAGAAAGGGGCCTGGTATTGAGGCTCAGGTTCACAGGAGGGGGTAGGTATTACGCAGTGGGTCATCTAATCTACTTTACAGTTTTGTTGGGCGATTTATTCATTCCTTGCTTTGCCAGCTTGCTGCTTAGTTCATTTCAGCCAACTTCCTGTTATAATGCTATGCCAATGATGATTGAGGTGTTGGCTGAAATCAGCAATCGTAATTACTTTTAAAAGTTGAGAAATTTGTAATTGTAATTAATTACTTTTTGAAACACAGTAACGATAATTGAGGCTGCGGTTGTTTGATGCTTGTCAAATATGCTTGTTGATTGCTGCGAATTAGGATTTGTGTTGTTGTTGCTGCTATGACATGCTAATGCCTGGGCCGTTCCACTATCATTTGTGTTGTTGTTGTTGTTGCTTTGCTATGCTATATTAATGGTTTGGGCCATGCCGCAATCGTTGGTGTTATTGTTGTTGCTGAGCTATGCTATACTAATGCTTTGGGTCATGCCGCTATCATTGATGTTATTGTTGTTGCTATGCTATGATAATGCTTTGGGCCATGCCGCTATCGCTGGTGTTGTTGTTGTTGCTGAGCTATGCTATATTAAGGCTTTGGGTCATGCCGCTATCATCGATGTTATTGTTGTTGCTATGCTATGCTAATGCTTTGGGCCATGCTGCTATCGTTGGTGTTGTTGTTGTTGTTGCTGAGCTATGCTATATTAATGCTTTGGGTCATGCCACTATCATTGATGTTATTGTTGTTGCTATGCTATGCTATGCTAATGCTTTGGACCGTGCCGCTGTCATTGAGGTTGTTGTTGTTGCTATGCTAGGCTATGCTATTGATGATGGAGTTTGGGCTGCTGTTGTTTATTGCCGGTTAAATGTGGAACATTTTTTCTCCCACCCTCCACTATTATTTGTGTTGTTGTTGTTGTTGCTTTGCTATGCTATATTAATGGTTTGGGCCATGCCGCAATCGGTGGTGTTGTTGTTGTTGCTGAGCTATGCTATATTAATGCTTTGGGTCATGCCGCTATCATTGATGTTATTGTTGTTGCTATGCTATGATAATGCTTTGGGCCATGCCGCTATCGCTGGTGTTGTTGTTGTTGCTGAGCTATGCTATATTAAGGCTTTGGGTCATGCCGCTATCCTTGATGTTATTGTTGTTGCTATGCTATGATAATGCTTTGGGCCATGCCGCAATCGTTGGTGTTGTTATTGTTGCTATGCTATGCTATATATTAATGTTTTGGGCCATGCTGCTGTCGTTGGTGTTGTTGTTGTTGCTATGCTATGCTATGCTAATGCTTTGGACCGTGCCGCTGTCATTGAGGTTGTTGTTGTTGCTATGCTAGGCTATGCTATTGATGACGGAGTTTGGGCTGCTGTTGTTTATTGCCGGTTAAATGTGGAACATTTTTTCTCCCACCCTCCTCCCATTCAAGGTTATGGTTGGTAAGTATGTCTAGGAATTCCACTGACTTAGCAGTGTGACTGGAGCTTGATTGGTGGTGTCAGGTCTGCCTTTGTTCTGCCGGCCTTTATAATTAATTGCCGCCTGCCACCTCCCACCTGCCAACCAAGCACCTAGGCCAAAATATTGTTGTACTATTAAGATGAATGGTTTAATGTCAATTCAAGAGTAGTTGACTAACCTTTGCAAATGTAATGGAGAATTTCTTTTTACCAAATTGATCCAACATGAGCCTATTAGAATGATATCAATATATGCTTAGATGAAAATACTTTCTAAAATATCACAAAGGTTTTCTGCGATCTGATTGGTCGAAAGAGCGTGCATGAAATCCTAGGGTAAAACATGGCTCCGAAAACCGGGGAAAACCGCAAGCTTCAAATAGTTTGATCTGTGATAAAATACAGAATTTATAACTTTTTGATAACAATCCAATAAATATCTCAATAATGACTAAGATTTACAAAACGACATTTAGCTCAAGATGTTTATATTTATTGAAAAGCGTGGTGAATGAGTTATTGGTCGTGTAACATGCAAAATAAAAACACAGAATGAAAGACAATTATAGGCTACGTCGCTGTTTCAAGGTAAACCTAAAATTCAAATAACAATAACTGCATTAACTTGCTAAAGAACTATTGTACCATTTATATTACAGACGTTCTTGTATATGTCTTTCTTTATTCGACAATATCTATCTTGTTGTGGGATTCTCTTTGCTTGGTTTATGAATTGAAATTGAATTTTAAATTGTGAATTCATGAATTGAAAACTCGCCGTCGAATGAGATTTCGACATTTGTTTTATTTTAGAAAAGGGTTACCACATGCTTGCAAATGTTTGTATTCATATTTACTAAACTCAAAAATGTTGGGAGACACTTGGGAAGCTAAAAATCACTCGTGTCTCCCAACATTTTCTCGTTTAGTAAATATGAATACAAACATGGCAAGTATGTGGTAACCCTTTAATACAACACAACACAATTTTTGCAATGATGGTTTCATAGAAACACAACAGAAATGTATAATATGGAAAGAGCAGCAGATCAGAAACAGAACAATGTTGGCGGATGTGATTTGTAATCTGTATGATCTTATTACAAATGAATGATCAAAAATTCAGTACAGTTTCCTGTAATGAAGAGTCAAAGGCATATCAACGTCAACAATGTTTTTGAATAATAATGAATAGAAGAATATCAATAAAATTGAATGGGGTTAGATGTTCTTACATTTTAGCAAAGTTTAACCATCATCCTTATAAAGGGAGTCCCGCGTTGGCGCAGTATGAGGGTGTGGCTAGATGTATCATTTTATTCAGTAAGGGATTGAGTACATATTAAGGCACATGCTCACTGTGAGAGATGGGCATGGAATGGCATACTTTAAAAAATGACCTTTGACTCCTCTTGTTCCTAGATCCCTAATAGAATAGGGTGGTTAATGTCATTCCTTGATTGCCAGCGTGCTGCTTCAGTTGCGAATCCGACTTGCTTAAACCATTTGAATTTATCGCTAGCATTGCCTATTGATTGATCCTGTTATTAGCTGTTAACTGTTTTGTTAATACATATTTTCTTAAAGCCAGATTGTAGATTGCCTTGTATGAAATTAGAGAGACACTTAAATGTTCAAGTTACCACATTTTAAAAGTGATGAGATGCTTTACAAATGCCGCCATCTGCCACGCTTGAAAGTTGGGAGATACTTAACTGTTCAAGCTGTAATTCTTGACGTTAATGATATGCCATGCTTGATTGCTACTAGCTGCCATGCTTGAAAGTTGTGAGATGTTTAGTCATTTTCAACCTACTTTGCTTGAATGCTTAGATGCCTGGCTCGGTCACACTGAGGCTCTACAAGAGGTTTTATTAGGGAGTTAGCAATTCCACTGACTTAGCAGTGTGATTGGAGCTGGTTGGTAGTGTCAGGTCTGCCTTTGAACTGCTAGTGTTTTGCATGTAGCTATTGCCATCTCACATCAACCAAACACATAGGCCAAAAATACCGTAGTATCAAGGGGGAGCGTTTAACTTAGCGTTAATTTAACTCAACTTTAACTTAGTAAACTTGGCAAAATATCTTGGTCAAATGATTTAAAATATGTAAAACATACCCAGACATCAGTGCTTGGTGAAAAACACTTCTTGCGACTAGAAAAATAGAGAAAGCCAAATACTTCAAGCCAAATATTTTCAAACCACGGAATCATAACCCATTCACCCAAAACACTTTGCTGCAGCTGTGTTCGGGTTTTCAAATAGCATGTGGCATGTTGGGAGACACGGGAGAGCATTAGAAATAAAGAGTTGTAGTGCAAGTGTTTTTCAGGGTTTGAGTGTCTCCCACATCCCAAATGTTGGTATCAGAAATAACAGTTGATAAACAGTTCATGAAGTTGACGAACATTTCATGAAACCCATGAAATCGATGGATTGTATTGCAGGAATATTACTTGCAGAGAGAACATTCCCCAGCAAAACAGTTGTTGACGTTTGATAAAAAAAGAACAGATTTATGATCACACTAACTGAAAAGTGACTGATTGATAAAGTAACTACAGTAATAGTATAAATTTCATATATTATTCATAAACTATTTATAGAATGTTGATCAAAAGTTGATAATTCTGCAAACATCATCAAGTATTATATTTTTTTATATAACTGTTGAAAGAGTAAATACTGTAATGCTAATTGAATGGGATAACATTGATTCTAACCTTTCCATAGGCCTGCATCAGCCAAAAGAACATGTTCCAAAACTGTACAACCTCGGTCAGTATAGCTCCCAACTACTACCTGACATAGCACCCGCCGTAAGCCATCTAAAATAAAAACACACAGGCTATTGAACAATTCCACAAGCTGTATGCCTTACCTATCATGTGTTTGCATACACACAACTTACTTTGAAAGCATCGAACGACAAAGGTGTTTAGAAATTTCTTTCTGGTACAGGATGTTGTGAAAATGCTGGCTTCAGCTTTATATTGAGATTTCCATGATCAACTCATAGAACGTAATCACGATAAAAGTAAATACTAAATGAGCTGTTTATCCACCTTAAATTATATACCGGCACTCTAAATCTTGTTTCATGCTCCTGTCTATACTATATAATGTAAGAGCAAAATTTAAATTGCCTTTTGCATGATCTTGTTTTATGTCCTGCCAAATAAAGACACATCCCCATGCAAAAAACGATCTAGGAGTAAATGAACAGTTCATGAACAGTTCATAAAAATTCGGATCACTTAACGTTCACAACCTGTTCATGAACTCCTGAACTTTCGCTGTTTTTAAATTCCAAATTCTGAGTGCATATGTTTGGTGTAATGTGTCCAGTTACTGTTCTGTTGTTTTCTCATCATCTACACATTCACTGGTATGGATTTAGCAAGGTGACCTATACACAGCATAAAATAGTGGGCACTTGAATTAATAATGAACAGTGACTGACCTGAAAAGGAAATTGATTGGTAAATCCATTCCATTAACTCCAATGCAATTCCTTGATGAGCAAGGATATCTTGATGTATTACCTCACATACCAATGGACGCTTGCCAAATCTAGATGACCTAGCCTATATGAAGTAAGGTAGAAAAATATCAATGACAGTACTTGGCATTAGGACCCTGGACCACCCCTGAGAAAAATATTTAGGAGTTCATGAACAGTTTACAAACGTTAAATGGTCCATTTTCATGAACTGCTCATAGAAATCAACACATTTTTAACAGGCGGGGGATCTAAAACAGTTGCAACACGGAGATCAGACAGGTTTTGAATGTTAATGGCCCAAATTTTCATGAACTGTTAATGGAGTGTTCCTTTCGCAGTTCCATTTGTTAACCAATGGTATACATCATACAAGATTGCACTAATTATCAGTGCGATGGCGAATGGTTTGGTTGTGACAACATAGCATACTATCAATGAGCTTGAATATGTTTGCTAATTGTTGCAGTCATTAAAGTATCAACATCAATCAAATCAATAAAGGTGATCAACTGGTTAAATGTTTGAATTATGCTCTAAAGAAGAGATACAGAAAGTTGGAGTGAAATGCATTAGAACGTCATCTTCAATCCTATAAATCCCCATTTAAGCATGCGGTCTATAATATAATGTTAGGTCAAACATAAAACCCTCTTACCCTGACTTCATTGCAAATTTTTTCACATCTTGTATATTGACCAGAATAAATCACTGATCGACCCTAAATCAATGAAAAATATATGAAAAATACCCATACCACTTATAGGATCAAACTGTAACCTAACTATTAAACATCCTGGCTTACAATTATGCTGACAGCTAGAACTTGTATAACAGATTTTCAAGGATAAATCATGCTTTCTGCTTACAAACTAGCCTGCATGAGATAGTCCAAGTAGATCCAATCAAAGCTTGGAAATTCCCTGTATTGTGATATGCAAAACACATACAAACAGAAGACCTGAAGCCCTACTATCTATACTATTATATCTATATAAATGCCTGACGCCTATTGCAACAGATATCAACCATGCTGTCTACTGTATATATTAGATACATCAGCAACACAAACCGCACATAAAAAACATTGAAAACTTTGTGAACAATAGCTTACCTCTTTGTCAACAATACTTGCTAAAAGTAAAGCTTTTTGCTGATCGCATCGAATAGCTTTTATTAGTGAGAATAACACCTTGAAAATGAAGAAATAGATTACATTATAATCATCATATTAATCATATAATCCATTCCAGGTTTTTTACAAAGGGATCAAAGCATAATAACATACAAAATATTACATTTAATAACATCGAGATACTGTGTACAATCAAAAAGAAGAAGTTAGTATTTCGATAGCTTTGCCCCTGCGATAAAAAGTGCATGAGTTCAATAACGTGAAATTGTCCAAACGTTCATGAACTTTTCATGAACTTTCAGGCAATTTCACATTCATGAATAAGTTCATGAACCGGTTCATTAAGTGTTTCTGGACTCTTTGTTTCTGGACACTGTTTATGAACTGTTCATGAACCCACAAAAATGTTTATGAACTGTTCATGAACTCTTTGTGACTGTTTATGAACTGTTCATGAACTCTTTGTGACTTTTTATGAACTGTTCATGAACTCACAAAAAAATATCCATGAACAGTTCATGAACCCACAAAAAATGTTTATGAACTGTTAATGAACTCTTTGTGACTGTTTATGAACTCTTTGTGACTGTTTATGAACTGTTCATGAACTCTCTGTGACTGTTTATGAACTGTTAATGAACCCACAGAGAAATGTTCATGAACTGTTCATAAAGTAAAGTAATGTGGACGGTGTCGCCCTACCGAAGGCACCCGTACCACTCCTCTATTTCTAGAGGAGTGGCTCTTTTCGCTAAGAGCAATGATGTTAAACGCTCCTTAGATCTCAGCCGCGACAATGCAGATCAATTTCAACAGATTTCATGGCAGATAGGCCTTGATTGTCAATGCGCAACGATGCGCCGCAGCTACTCACAATGCAATTCGTTCTGAACCATTCCATCCGCCATCCTTAGATGGTACTCATTTGATGTTACAGATAAAGTCAAGGCTGAGTTGACCTCAGGGGGATTTGAACCACAGTCGATCAGATATGACACGATTTGAAGTTCGGTTGCTCTGCCAACTGAGCTAATCACCCCTGTATACACTAATCTAATCACCCCTACAAAAATATGTTCATGAACTGTTCATGAACCCACAAAAAACGTTCATGAACTGTTCATGAACCCACAAAAAAATGTTCACGAACTCACATATTTTTCACAGCGGTCATTTCCATTTTATATTTATGTCAATGTCAGCGATCACTTCATAGAGGATGGCAGATCGTTTTACAAACAAGCATTAGCTGATTTGATAGCTAACATTTGATATGTGGGCTATTTAGTTATTGGTTGAGGATCGTGTTTTGGTGGTTAATAGAGTGTGCTTAACAAAACTATCTGAATTTCTATTTTGTGTGGGAGTGTGAAAAACCATATAAATATGTTTGCTAAATACTTTGATGAAATTTTGTTATGGAAATTCTATTATTAGTTCTTAATATTTGTAGGCTTGATGACACAAATACTTTTTGAAAACACTTTGTGAAAGCCTATCAATGATTTAACTTAATATACAAATGTTTTCATCGCATGACCCATTTCTGGAACTCCACATTTATAGCTAATTCGTTTCCTCTTTTCCTGGTAAAAATCTTGTGAATTTGTGACACAGAAATCCATCAAGGAATAGTTATTTATAAATTATGGTATGGCAACATCATTTTTCAAACAATCTCCGGAAGTGTAATTTTGATTGCCTCCAGAAATCAAAGTGCAGGAATCCTTATTTGATTGAGCCCTGTAATATATAATCCCTTTATAAAATGTAAACTATCAGGATGAAGGTGAACAATGCAAAGTTAGACAACAAAACTGTCCAGTAGACTAATAAAGAAGCTTTGAAAAGATTCTAACAAATATCTAGGTCTACAGTATTGATAAACTTACATCGTCATAAGTGTGTACTTCGTCATTAAACAGAACAGCATGATGAGTTGCATCTAGTGGGTTCCTGGGATAAACAATACAACCGCGCTTAGTTTACCCTGTGATAATTGATGGGTCGCTTCAGATAAAATTGCAATCTAAATTGGGCAAAGGTTTCATAGTCTTTTTTGTGGGTTTCACAGCTGTAAATCAGGGAGGGGGTACAATGTTGAAGGTTGAAGTATCCAGTTGAGCATATGCCAATCCCATTTTGAAGGTCAAAAATTAGAAATATATCCTAGTCAGAAACAGGCCTCGGCTCGTTTATTGATCAAACAAGCAGCTTTGATTGTAAAGGATTTCATGAGCGACATCAATTCAGCAACACATATATGTTACAACACAATTCAGCGATATATGTCAGTTGTACAACACCTGCTTTGGAGCTCGATTTTGTAGGTTGTAAGATATGTTTGCTGCTTAAACCACATTTAAATCATAGCCATCAATTCCCAACATCTATTGAATCGATTTTATTTTTATTTATCTGTCACAATGTTTGTATAATCATGGTAGAAACTTCACGGCTTGTGACTCTTTTTCCTATTTCGCCAGGTCAATTAAAAGAAACGAGAAAAATGTATTTTATCTAAATATCAAAACTTAGGTACTGCATTGATGGATGATATAGCCTTGTTACATTTGTCAGGTTAGCTTTCAAGTAAAAAAATTGAAATAAAATTCATTATTTACTGTGGCCGAAAACAATCTCTCCGTGTTGGTCAAGCATTGCTCGCTTTATGTATATTTCATTCAAACTGCTCACAAGTTTATGACTTTCACACTAATGTGTTGACCTTTCACACTCGAGCAAACAAAAGAACTCAAAGCAATTTGATCGCGTAGCCTTTAAATTACATTAACCATTCATGCATACAATTGTTTTGAAGCCATTGTATTGTTCTCCAGCGTCATCACATACAAACGAACCCTGAATGATCGCAACGCAACTTTTCCGAAGAAAAGTCATAAAAACCTTTGAAATGGATTTCGAAGTTTGATTACATTAACATCCTATAAAAATTATAAAATCCAAAATTTAATAATATTAAATAATAAACAACAACGAAATTTTGTAAAAATCATTCTAAAATTTTGCAACCTTCGGAAATGGTGATGGCCTTCCGGGAACCTGGTTCCCGGGCTCCCGCACTTTGTGACACCCTGGATCTAGCCAAATTGACCACTACGGACAGGTGACCTTTGTATACAGCTTTGATCTAATACTGACCAATAACAGCCCTGATGATTATACAAACAATAACTTACCTTGATGATAAAACTGACATTGGATTGCCACCTTGATATTTCCAGCATATCATATCAACGCAATACCGTAGAACGTATTCAAACAACTCTTTGGCACGGCCTTTGACATCAACAGGAAAATCAGCAAGTGGATCCTTGAACGAAGGAAAATAATGAATATTTATTACAGACCACTCATCTGACATATTTTAATGTCCTTTATTGGGTATATGACAGTTTTCAGAGGATTGGGATGTTCAGAAAAGCCATAACGATTTGCATAATTGATATGAGTTCAATGCAAGAAAAAAGGTTTGATATTCTGCTGAAAGGTTGTCACCTTTTCAATTTTTGTTGCATGGTACAAGTTCAATTTTCAAAAATTATTTAGATATCTTTACTCACATGTTTCCGTAAAAAGCTGTTTTGTTTCTGTTTTGAAATGAAATCGGTAGACGGGAATTTTCTATATTACCGGTTGGCCTACACATTAGACGTTGGGGAGACCGGGGTCACTTCGGACGCGGGTGACTTCGGACAGAACAGTTTTAGTTTAAATAAAAATACAATCTCTAAGTATGTTAAATACAAAGGTAAAACATACGTATTGCCAAAATTTTAGATAATTTCATCAAGTAATAAAAAAGTTATTATGGTTTGAAACTTTGTCCCGCTTTTGTGTATTATTTGTTCTTGAAGAAAAAGTTCGACGAAGAAAATGCACGCAACCAACATGTTGGTATTTGGTACCATTTTGAAGCCAGTGACGTTGTGTGCCTCATACTGAAGTTTCATGCACGTGCGCTTTGAAAATTCAACTGCAGAAATGATATTCTTCAATGTTTATAAACGGGGTGACCACGGTCAGAGCGTCAAAACATAGCAAAGCGATGAAGAAGTAAAATATCAAGCTGTGAAACAAGGGTAAATCCGAAATTAAGTGGGTGTCAAGTTTCTACTTCCATTCAAGTTTGACACGCTCCAGCTGTGATGTTGTGTAAACATTTCAGAGCACGCGTGATCCGTCGGCTTAGAAAAATCAAGTATGAAGTGCATTTAATTACAGATATGTCTCAATTTATATATGTCAAAGAGTTTGGTTTACTCTTGTTGATTTACGAGCATATTTTGTTTTCGTTTGGGGCCGCTGAGTTATCACTTGAATCTACGGCTTTCGATGACTATTTCGACGCGCTAAAGAAATTATAAATATTAGCATGGTTTGTAATTTATGAATAATTTCATTGATTTCTCTGAGTAGATGAATGATGAAGCTTTCGATTGATGTCAATGAACATTTGTTTCGTGCATTGTTGAGAGTTTAAATTCACTGTCCAGAGTCACCCCAGTCTGGCCGAAGTCACCCTGCTCAACTAGGGGTAAAAGAATGATCAAATACTCGGCACTCGAATATATTTAACTTTCCAACAATTTACCCTTTTAAACATGGCACATTAGCTATTAAATGATATACGATTTATTTGTTTCGAGCGAAAAATAAAATAATTAGAAGTAAGAAACCGAAAAGCGTCCGATGTGTACCCGGTCTCCCCTATTTAACAGTGATTGTCTGTGATTGTCTGCTTGATGGTGGCCAAATGACAAAGTTAACCCTTTTAACAAAACATGTGCTTGTTCGCATCAGCCCCTGCGAAAAACAGTTCATGAACAGTTTATGTATAGTTCATCAATGTTAAATGGCCCCTATTTTCATGAACTGTTCATGAACTCCTGAATTGTTTTTCGCTGGGGAGAGTCCCTACTAATATTCACAGTTAGGGTCCGACAAAGTAGGAATCCTGCAATCCTTAAGACTCTTGAAGGAAGGCTAGAGCAAATTCAGAAGAAAATTGTTAAAGAAAATGTTGAAATACCTCTATAGTCCAGTCAATCTAAAATTTGACCAAGGACAAATTGCAACACAAGCTTTTTTTATGGAATATAGGGTAGAATTTTATGCTGAACAACATATCGAAAATCGAGAAAAATCGAAGTGGCGGAAGGTGCTCAATTTTATAGAAATTAGTTACGGTCGGCATGAAAGCGAGGCTGTGTCATTTAGGGCTAAAAACTGAGCGATATTTCAAAAAATAAGAGAATGTACGCAATCAAGAAGAACACACTCAGTGACACAATATAATTACAGAAAAAAAATCATAAGTTGATCATTATAACAGAAAAAACCATAACGAGGCTAAAAATTATATTAGGGAATTTACTGAACTTTTACTGTACTATCACTAATAACAAATGCGCATTAAAAGACGCTTGGCATAAGAACACGCATTAGCTCCTTGCAAATAGAGGCAAATCGATGTACCTAACGATTATATTAATTAACTACCAGGCAAAATCAAAATAAATCATATATAAATCAAGTAGACCATCCCGTACAAAATAAGGATGCGTCTAATCACCCTCAGTAGTGAAATGGGTATGGTCCAAGAGTCCAATACCAATAATAGGAACATTCCTGACATCATAAAATCATATCTAGGTTAGATAGACGTATATATAAATTAAGTAGACCATCCCATAGGAATCACAGATACATCTAACCCCCTCAATAGTATAATAGGTGTGGTCCAAGAGTCCAATATCAAGAACAGGAACCTTTCTGACATCATAAAATCCTATCTAGGTTGCATAGAATATATATATATAAATCAAGTAGACCATTCCATATGCATATTAGATACATCTTATCACATCTTATCTGAGTAGTATAATAGGTGTGGTCCAAGAGTCCAATACCAATAACAGGAACATTCCTGACATCATAAAATCATATCTAGGTTAGATTGAACGTATATATAAATTAAGTAGACCATCCCATAGGAATCACAGATACATCTAACCCCCTCAATAGTATAATAGGTGTGGTCCAAGAGTCCAATATCAAGAACAGGAACCTTTCTGACATCATAAAATCCTATCTAGGTTGTATAGAATATAAATATAAATCGAGTAGACTATCCCATATGCATATTAGATACATCTTATCACCCTCAATGGAATAATAGGTGTGGTCAAAGAGTCCAATACCAAGAACAGGAACATTTCGGACATCATAAAATCATATCTAGGTTGTATAGAATATAAATATAAATCGAGTAGACCATCCCATATGCATTATAGATACATCTAATCACCCTCAGTAGTATAATAGGTGTAGTCCAAGAGTCCAATATCAAGAACAGGAACATTTCTGACATCATAAAATCCTATCTAGGTTGTATAGAATAATATAAATCGAGTAGACCATCCCATAGGCATGACAGGTACATCTAATCACCCTCAGTAGTATAATAGGTGAGGTCCAAGCGTCCAGTACCAATAACAGGAACATTTCTGACATCATAAAATCATATCTAGGTTGCATAGAATATATATATAAATTGAGTAGACCATCCCATATGCATTATAGATACATCTAATCACCCTCAGTAGTATAATAGGTGTGGTCCAAGAGTCCAATATCAAGAACAGGAACATTTCTGACATCATAAAATCCTATCTAGGTTGTATAGAATATAAATATAAATTGAGCAGACCATCCCATAGGCATGACAGGTACATCTAATCACCCTCAGTAGTATAATAGGTGAGGTCCAAGAGTCCAATACAAATAACAGGAACATTTCTGACATCATAAAATCATATCTAGGTTGCATAGAATATATATATATAAATCGAGTAGACCATCCCATACGCATTATAGATACATCTAATCACCCTCAGTAGTATAATAGGTGTTGTCCAAGAGTCCAATATCAAGAACAGGAACATTTCTGACATCATAAAATCCTATCTAGGTTGTATAGAATATAAATATAAATCGAGTAGACAATTCCATATGCATATTAGACACATCTTATCACCCTCAGTAGTATAATAGGTGTGGTCCAAGATTCCAATATCAAGAACAGGAACATTTCTGCTGACATCATAAAATGATATCTACGTTACATAGAATGTATATATAATTCAAGTAAACCATCCCATAGGCATTACAGGTACATTTTATATATATATATATAAATCAAGTAGACCATCTCATAGGCATTATAGTTACATCTCATCACCCTCAGTAGTATAATAGGTGTGGTCCAAGAGTCCATAACTTTCACCATCATAAACTTTATCTATGATTATAAAATAATATAGATGTTGAATACAATGGATGTATATTTCTAATAAAACCATTCAAAATAGATTGAAGAGACATTCAACCATTGTTGCGATAATTAACATGTGTGGTCTAGGGGTCCACAGAAGATAACAAGAACATCCTCAATTGCTCAAAAGACATCTAGGTTGTACAATACCAGACATGCAATGTTTGTAAATTAGGGGTTGAGCAACAGTTGGGGCCTTTTACGGCTCATCAGGACGTGTTATTGCCCTAAATTTTGTCTGTGAAATCGTGAATTCTTATTCTTATCTACGTTATTGCGTTATCGATGATTTTTGCGTTATATAAAAACAAAAACATGAAGTTTTACAGAATATTTCAGATAAAATCATAGCAAAATTCCCTATTTGGGACGCCAGAATTCAAAAAGTTCTCAAGGGGGTGAATCTCCAGACCCCATTTTAAGAATTCAACCCTGTTTTCCTATTTTTATCATGCAAAATTTTTATTATTTGCAAACACCTTGTTCACCATTCAAACTTTGCATGTTCAGCTAAATATTAATAATACGATTTAAAAGCAGATAGGTCTGAATTGAATCAATTTCAAGAAAGCTCTTTCGTTTGAATGCATGAAATTTGAAACTTTCATTATGCTATGCGTGAAATTGTACAGATTGAGTACGTAAATACGTTATTGCCATGGCATATAGGGGGCCAACAGTTGTGTGCACTGTTATACGGGGTGCATTAATATGCTGCCAAACTATGTCAGAAATAAAGATAATAGGCCAACAAATGTTATTGGTCCTGATTTGGATCACTCAGCAGAACTGATGCTATCATGTGTAATACTGTTACAGCAGAGCCCATAGGAATTGGCAATTGTACATGCATTTACATCCAAATATCTAGGAGTCTTGCATCCTGTCTAAACCACTATGTCTTAACAAACAACTGAGAACTGAATCCTTATGATCATTTTTATTTTCACATCATGAATTCATGATCATGCTACAACCTACATATCGAACAAACATTAGAATAATTGAATATAATTCATTAAAAATATGTTTCACTTACTTTTAATTAAAATACTGACCTTGATTTTGGAAAATAGAAAGCCAATACAATAAGTGTTAGGCCCTATTGAATATCTACAGATTTTGCTTTGAACCTTGTCCTTGATAATGCCTGTCATCCTTCGTTTTCCTCTGCAACATAACACTGGGAGACTTTTCGATGATAACATTCCATTATGAATTAATTCGTGAGAGAGTTTCTTCGAATCAAATATCTTTGAGTACCAAAATTAGGAGGAAAGTGTACCATTTCCCCATTAAACCATAAAAAATCATACGCAAACCTGAACGATACGCGAACGATGTCTACCATCTTGTTGTATTGTCTTTCGATCAAAATTTGACAGTTTTCCGAAAACATGTCGCACTCAGCCTGTGCGCAGACGTTTAGATAGAGGCATAATGGCGTTTTAGAAAGGGTTAATAATTTGTGACTTTAAATGCAAATAAAGTAATGTTCCGCCACCTCGATTTTTCTCGATTTTCAGCATGTTGTTAAGCGTTAAATTCTGTTCTAGAATCTGTAAAAAAAGCTTGTGTTGCAATTTGTCCTGGGTTCTGAGTTTTTTCGATCTAGATTGACTGGACTACTAGGATTCCAGAGGGGTGAACCTTTTGTCGGACCCTGTTCACAGTAGCATACATCCTACTTACTGTTACAACTTACATATTCATTTCCATTCTCAGGATTAGCTTGACTATGTACTTCGCATGCTGGGTCTTGTTTCCATGCTTCAATATCACCGCAATCACAACAACCACCAGATCCAAGTGAAGCATGAAACTAAAAATAAATAAAGAGGAACTTGTCAGAGTGACCAGAGAAAATGATAACACAACCTCCACAGCAGGACCTAGTCTATGTCTAGATAACAAAAGATATCAATGATATAAGTCTGCAAACACTTCTAAATTGAAAATCATCAATGGTAAATTCCAAGAGATAAGACATAACAAATGCTCAAAATAGAAATGTTGCATATTTGTTGGTACCGTTGCCCATAGGCCTAAAATACATAATTTGTAGCCTATATGGAATTTATGTTCTTATGAGTAGAAACAATTGATATTTTGTGATTTCATACTGACATCATGACCTTTCTCCTTCTCAGTGCTTTTTCGGTTTGATTGTGAAATCCTTTTCACTGTAACATGACATATGTGGTTAATAGGATTACAGTAATTTAGCAGCACTAATTAATTTATACTAATTAAATAATTTATGTCAGTAATTAATTTGTATCGTACTTGAAAAAGTTGGCAATTACGGATCAGGCCATGATAGATTCAACTGATAGAGAATACATTAAAATATTGAAAGTCTGTGTCTAACAATATAGATTGAAGATAAGGAAGATGAAGATTTACCTTATACCGATGATTGACATGCGCGCTTTTATGGAAACAATCGTTGCAGAATACGCAGGTTTGATCAGTTGCACAGTCTCTGTATAACACAAATAAATGATGCTTACAATTTTAATTTGCAGCTGGGTTAAAATCAGACACTTATACTTATTTTGACATTTCAAGGAGCTCTTCCCCTTTCAGAGGCTAGGATGGTTTGAACATTGATTTTGTTGTTGGAATGTATTAACGGTCTACAACAATATCGAAACAAGGATGGTATATCTAGGAGAAAGGCGCCAACTTAGGGAGACTAGGGGTGAGACGATTTTTCTGAAAACAATATCATCGGCGCCAATTTTTACTAATCGTAAAATAATCGGCATCGACAAATCAACATTCTGTCAATCCGTTAACCGATTGTTTCCAGACAATGAAATTCAAAATAAAATTTCTTTACTCAAAAATTCATTACTTTAACATTTTGATATCTTAATTAAAAAGTTGATATTGCTCTGTTCAGTCGCTCTGTTTTGTTTACATCGTTTTGTAATTCAGAAAGTACGTTCATCACTCTGTTTGTTTACATCGTATTGTAATTCAAAACCTATTGAAAACGTTCAAATGATTCGTCATGCCACTTGACACCTTCATTGTTTATAAAATGAAAAAGATTAACACATTAGCGTTGATGAATTGAATAAAACAATCTATATTTCTATATTTCGGAATTGATTGCGACAGGGTAGGCCTACTAAATAGGGCTGCTACCCACACATTTAATTTGTTTTGTTATGGATTGTTAATTGCATGTTTACATTTCGAATCTGTATGTAATCATTTCAACTTCTTAGTATAGAGTTTTATTACAATTATTATTAACCAACTTTAAGTTGCAGGGCTTCTCAGATCAGATCATTTCTGATCGACTGTGGTTCAAATCTCCCGAAGGTCAACTCAGCCTTGACTTTATCTGAAATATGAAATGAGTACCATCTGAGGATGGCGGATGGAATGGTCCAGAGGGAATTGCAATGTGAGTAGCTGCGGCGCATCGTTGTGCATTGACAATCAAGACCTATCTGCCATGAGATCTGTTAAATTCGATCTGCAGTGTCGCGGCTGAGATCAACAGAGAGCGTTCAAAATCATTGCTCTCAGCGAAAAAAGCCACTAATCTAGAAATAGAGGAGCAGTACGGGTGCCTTCGGTAGGGCGACACCGTCTATATTACTTACTTTTACTTCTAATTTTTGCCTAGGCCCTGGCTAGGCCTACCTTACAATAATTTTGCTGTCAAAGACCAAGAAGAGTGTATATGTATGTAGCCAACAAAGGATACCTACCTGCATGTAAATGTTGGGTCACCGACCCCGAATTGTCTCCCGCAAACATTAGCTGGTTTATTCAATTGTTTTAATTTCTCCATACCATCCTCAGGTTTTTCACCACAGATAAAATGTTCAAAATTCTTTATCACAAATCTCTTAAACATCTCCTTGTCAATAACAGTTCTTGAGATATTATTTGTTTCAATATCTTTGCTTGCCTTAACAGCAACATTTGATAGGAAACTAAACGTGTTTGATGGACTAAAACTATCCATGCTTTGTAGTAACCATTTTTCAGCTGCAACTGAAATTGGCTGCTGTAAGACTTCATCAGGGACTGGGAAATCGACTGACGAAGGGAGCATCTTTCAAAGTCTGAAGATCTCCTACACTAGCCAGGAATAATTAATAAAATTGTATTCAGTAGAAATTGGTTTAATTTTACATCTCAAATTATGAATCAAGACGAGGAACGTATGTCATCCAGTAAACATTCAAAACATTTAGAAAGCCGACCCCGACAATAATTGTCTAGGGTCCTTCCAGAACAAATGTATTGTTTGAATGACCATGTGATCCGAATAAACGCTAACGTAACTGTCAAATAAGACGGTAAATTGCGTGAATAATTTAATCACATATAACGACCAGATAAGCCAAGAAACTGTTATACATTTATCATCTGCATTGAAACAAATGATGTAAAACGTCTTTACTGTTTTGTAAGTTGCTTTTCGAGTAGGTCTCACTTTCAGTGATCAACTCTTGCAATTAAACGGAGCAGATTGAAGATGGTAGCATTTCCACGTTGAAATTATGATGACGCCAGCATTTATTATATAAAACACATTAGAAGAAAAGCGAGCCAGCGAGATACCCTAGACCTACACGAACACTTTTTAAATTGTATTTAAAGATTTTGTGTGCCTACCTAAGAAATTTATTGTGAAATCATAACTACTGGTTGAAACTGAGCTATTTATGGTGCATACTACTTCGTTGTTTGTGGTGTCAAAGTAGGTATATGCCCAGTGATGTTTTCTGGATTTTATTAGTGGGGGAACGGTGATTGATTTCAAATTTCTTGTAAGGGGCCGAAGGCCCCTTCCCTCTAGGGGGTCCGGGGGTGCATTTTTTGATTTTAGGCTGTCTTAGAGGCTCTGTAGTGCATTCTATCAATTAAGAAAGTGATAACAGGGACAGTAATGTTACCACAAATAGATCATCGAATAGACATAAATAGGTAAAACAGAATATATAATAATATTTAGTGTTATGATGTTGGTGTAAGTGTGTAAGTGTAAATGGATACAAAAATTATAGATAGATTATCAAAAGCTCTAATTACTGTCTTTAATACACAACGTGTTATAGTAAGTTCCACACAATTTGTTGAGGTGCATCTCCGTCATTTTGTTCGTCTAACTTTGCTTTTTTTACTCTAGGATCATCCGCTGATCGATGATTAGATCACAGCCATTTTGCAGCATACTCATTTGGCTGCCATAAAGATAGAGGGGGGCCGTGTAATTTGATAAACATAAGATTAGATATTCTATTTATTAATAATCTATTTCTAATGTCCGTACAAATTATGTTCATCTGGCTAAAACCCCTTTCGCATTCTGCAGATGATACTGCTATAACTTCACAAGCATTTATTAATTTTTGAAGCTTTGGTGGTGCATTTCTTCCCTGGCAATCAACAAAATCATGGAATTCTGGAACAACCAAACTACTATTGAGGGAAAATCGATCACACAGTGATCTTATTTCTCTAGTTCCAAAGTCTTCGACATCAGTAGGCCAGTAGACCGGATATAGTACAGAAAACTCCTTCAGTAAATGTTCATACAAATCATGTGTTTGTTGTTGTAAATGTTGTTATAAAATGTTGTTGTTGTAAATGTTCATACAAATCAAATCAATGTTTTACCAGATGCACATGTTGCAAAAAGGCGATCGTTTAAGCTGGTAACTAGAGCGTCAATAAAAGAATCAGCATTAATCCCGACATGGCGGGGATTCGATATCAGCGGAACTGTATTCAGGAAACCTTTCTCAATGTAATCGTATGCCATTAATGATTTTGTGCCGGTTTTAGTTTTTAGAGCCTTTATACTTCGAATTGTCCGCTTTATGCATCTCTCTGCTTTGACAATGTTCATGTCACGATGTTGCATGCCTTCTGAGAGTTCTTTCAACTCATATAAAACGTCCCCCATCAGGGCCAAATCAGTCAAAAACTCTGGCGACTGAATTCTTGTACATAACCCAGAGAATTCTGCAGCATTACTCCCCGAGGATGATCTAAGTTTAAAATGTTTGTATAGTGCTTCATAATTCTGCCATACTGCAAATACTGTACGGTAGCTACTTGCCACCCATCTCGTACTAAGAAGCCTTCCTATTTTCAAAATTTCTGCTTCCAAGTCACCAGCAGCTTCTTGAAGTTCTCTCTTGTTTTTGGGAGACTGACTATATAATGAATACAACTTATTGATAAAAATCTTAAAGTGGTTAATTCCATTAATATTTTTTATAGCGTCATTGACAGCAAGTTCTAGTCTGTGGTTTACACAATGCCACGTGATAATAGTAGGAAAATCCTTCTCTAATAAAGTTCGAATTCCAGATTTTTTACCAGTGAGCACACTGGCACCATCTGAAGTAAATCCGCGTAAATGATTTTTCAAATAGTCAATATCAAACCCATATTTTTTTAAACAAAGAAGCAGGGCTTTATAAATGTCACAGGCTGCTTCACCATTATCAAGTTCAACAAGTTCAAGGAATAAAAATTGGGGTTCATTTCCATTGACCAGCTGTGCTTTGATGTAGATAATCAATGTAGATTTATCTGATGTTGTAGTAGATTCATCTATTAGCACCGATATCATTCCATCTGCTGTCCTAATTGCCTTGCAGACCCTTGCTCGCATCTCTTCGGCTATATGGTCAATTATAGAGGTGGCAGAATGTCTCGAGTGCAGGCAAATACCCATGTCCAATCCATTCTGTTCTTGTAACTTAATTATATCACTCATGTCGTTTAATGGCCTGTCATGCTTTGCTATGTAATAACTACTGCGAAATACTCTAAGGGTTGATTCAATATCTTTTTTGTTCATTTTGTTTATATGACCAGGCATTATATCCAAGCCAGATTTCATGATAATTTCTTCCGCTTTTAAATGAGCATCAGAGTGGAGATGTTTAAAAATCTTTTTACGTAAAGAAGTAAGATGTGCTTCGCGAGAATTACCACTTTGAGTAACAGTTCCTTCTTTCCATTCTTTACTCAAATACAGACCTTGCGTTTTGTAAATTGCTAAGTCTTTGACCCTCGAACAAGAGCTACAACCCAATTGACCATCCTTCGCTATCAGCCACGGATATGAATTTTGTTTTTCTTTCCACATTTCTACTGTCCATGCGTTGGGCTGATGGGCGACACTCAATGTATGGCTTGGCCCAGGTGTAGGTGTAGTACTATCGGTTATGCTAGCTTCGTCATCACTTGTTAAACCCAAATCGCTTGTACCCGTATTAAAATCCGATGGTTCTTCTTGACTATAATTAACAGGACTATCCTCTACAGAGGTACGTTTTGTGAAAAACCCGCTTAGCTTTGATTGTTTAGACATTACAATTTAAATATTGCAATCTCATACAGCGTAACTTACTTTGCTTTAAACAGTTCACAAGGAATGGCACAGGCAGCGTAAAAAATACTAACTACTTTGATTGTTTGAAACATGATAAGACACAAAGGGCTACCAGTCTAGACAAAAAATCAATATTGCTCATCATTTAATTAATAGGATAGAGTCATTAATTCATTTCCTCAAATTACAAAACTATTATATTTTACAAATCTCAATTCAAATTATAATATAGTGAAACTCCCCCTTATAAATATTAAATATTTATCGTTGTGTTTCTTGATTTCGAAATTATTATATTGTTTAAATTCAAACTATAATATTCAATTAAGTTTAACAATATTTCTCGGAACAGTTAAGCAAACACAGACAAATAAACACATTAAACTTTAATTTAACTATAAATAGTGAGGGAACGGCGTTCCCCCGGAAAAAGTAGTGGGGGAACGCCGTTCCCCCGCGTTCCCCCACCAAAACATCACTGTATATGCCTTATCTTATCAGGAGCAGCCAATAGCCGGTTACAATCATACTTACTGTCGCCGGTCTGACCGTATGTATGGGACTGATCGATCATATAAAACACGAAAGGATAAATCAATGTCTGGAAGTGTGATATTTGATTGGCGCTTTATGATTTGGGCATTGGCATGGGTTATGATTTATGAATAATATTTTAGACCTTCTACCTTCTATTCTAATATTTAGCATGTTTAAATCATCATCCATTCGCGAAATTTCATCAAAGATTGGTTTGAAAGCAATGGCAATCGTTACTGGATCTATTGTTGTTTTAACCTTGATTTACAAGTCATACAAGTATGCTCTTCTGGATGCTGAAATTGACCCTACTTTGAAATCTGAGACTGAAGATAAAGATAATTTAGACTCAAAGGAAATGGGAATGCCAGAAAAAGGACTAGGAGACAGTACAGATGGAAATATTGTGCCGTCATCTTCTACTAGAAACTGTGTCAGTGACGGTATGTTTATGTCCCCTGAGTCATTATATTAATGTATTGTTACGGAGTTTATGCAACTCCATTTTCACAAGCTGTTACTTGCAGACACATCCGTATGCTCCCCCTCCTTACTAAATTCAGCTGTATGGAAATTTAAATCAATGAAAACAACGATCTGCAGAGGAGTCAGAGTATGATGTCAAGATCTATGTCACTGCAACGCTGTTACAAGCCAGACTGGAATTCTTGTATTTTGGGCGGCGGATGAAAATCTAAGGAAAAAATTTGCGCGTTTATTGTCATTCTACGGAAAATTTACCGCAAATGACGTTATCGTGAAAACGAGGCTACGATCAAAGAAGTCAAATCCAACGTGGAGAATAAGTCAAAAATGGCGAAAACTTATCGTAACTTTGGTTAAGATTTAAAATTAAAAATATGGCATTAATTAAATGTAGTCTATTTCAAGATTTTCTATGAGTTCTCATTTGATTATCTCTGTATTATTTCTAAGAGAAATTTTGCGCGGATGATAACACAAAAAGATAGAAAAGGTCAAGATTTATGTCACAATTTAATCAAAATGCGCGGCTGCGGCTGAGAAGAGACTATTTCGCGCGGCGGATTTGTCCGCCGCGCAGTACAAGGATTCCAGTCTTGGGTTACAAGTCCCCAAATCGAGATATTTAGGCTACCTATTTATCGTAAGTAGGAGGGGTCTATGAGATTTTAGGAAAGACTACAGCTGCAAGTAATGACTACTGTTATTTCCAATCTATCTGATCCAATCTTATTCCCAGATGAAACATCGCAATTCATGCGCCTGAGCCAGAATGAAAAGTTTGTTAATGGGTCATTCATTGCCATAGGTGATGGTATACCATTGCAAAACGGTTAGCCTATTACAGTCAATATCGCATAATACGTTATCGTAGGGACCCCGAAGAAAATAACGCATTACGCGATCAACGTAATACGCAATTTTGAAAGAACAATAGAAATAAAAACAATAGAGAGTAAACAAAAGAAAAGGTCGCGAAAATTTCACAATAGTAGGCTACCTTTTTATCAGCACATGTTTTCATAAAGAAATATAAATTAAACATCGCTGTTCATCTAACTTATTCTGAAAAACTAGCTCAAATTACATAACAAATGGCATCTTACTGTTTCAATTACAATATGAATGGATAAATATTAAATGATAAACACCCTCTTTATTTATGTCTCAAGCTTATGATTTGAATTTTAAATCACCTCGCTGATCATCATTAAATTTTTGATAAGTAAATTGTAATTCAAAATCAGACATCACACATACAAATTACGATTCTTGCGATATAAACATTTGCATATTTTATGAATAATTCTAGCCAACAACATCACAACAATCACTCAGACTATTCATAAATGTAAACAAAGTTGTGTTCAGTTCCGAAAGCAAAGCGATTTCCGGCAAAGAATCAGATTACAATAATAACGCACTAAATGATAAAAAACCCTCTTGGGATCAGCTATCTGGAACTTATTGTGCGATAAAACGCACTACATGATAACGTATTATTCAATAATAATTAGTTGACTTTGACCGCATTTTAGCCGGACAAAAATAATTTAACGTATTACGCGATAAAACGTATTATACATAACGTATTATGCGATATTGACTGTATTTTGAATTTTGAAGTAAAATTGGGATTTTTTCAACTTCACTGAACAATATTTGCTTACAGATAGGATATATACCAAATTGCAACAAAATCGGAGAGGATGAGGGTCAAACTATGTGACTAACCATAATGACCCTAAAATGTGCACTGAAATTTCAAGCACCCAACTCATAATCCTTCTAGGTATTAAACTGAATTCAATAAAATCTCAAGCATGCAAATTGCCATATTTCCTATCTGGCTTCCAAAGTTTTTAGTGTTTACAATTAATTTAGTTGAACTCCGACTGAAACATGCTGTGTATCTTAGGCCTTGGGCACATGCACAAAACCTTTCGGTCTGATCTGATTCTAAATACTCAAAGCCACACAGTTCTACCTCAACTCAATCATTACAAATTCTGCAGTCTGGGGCCATATTGAATCTGATTTTTTTAAATGAAATCAGCTTGACATGATTGTTGCTAACATTTGAATTATCTGCATCATTTTGATTCAAATTATGAAGCAATGTAGGCCTACCAGATCATGGGAGATTCCATCGTGTCTGACTGACACATCAGAAGATATTTTCGAATAGGGCATCAACATCCACGCAAAATTTGATCAATTACTATTTCTTACAAATGAAGAGTGGCAGAGCGAATCCCACAAAATTAAAAAATATTCACAATAGCTCAAAATATAAATAAATTACAGCAAGTTTGAGGTCCGTGTCTGACTGACAGAGACGCTCGCCATTTTGGCAATTGGAGATGACCATTTGTAGATTTCTGCGAAGTGTTGGCATAAAGAAGAATAAAATCACTTTCATCATGTTTTTAAGATGTTTTTACTTCACAAATATTATTCATTTTATTAAATGCTTTCAAAATATATAAGGCAATAAACAAATGTTTCTCGTGTCTATTCATTAAACATTAAATATTCATTATGATTAAATATTGGAAGCTAATTATTATAACTAAATTATTGTAATGTGTAATGTATTTTACTTATTTATTTTATTATTTATTTATTTATTTATTTTATGAAAAGTAAAAATATTCTATTTTAAAATCTTAATAGTAAAAGTAATTGGGCTTTGGGTTAAACAAAATTTTACGATCAGAACGTGTTTTATATACATTGTCAGTTGTAGTGGATGATTGTTCATTATTAATAGATGGAACTATAGATGTTGGATGTGTAACAGGTTCTTCAATTACAGGTTTTTATCGATCAATGGCAACAGTGTCTTCTTTATTTCCACGTTTTATTTTAAATTCTTTATCTGAACGGGAGACAACATCATACGGTCCAGTATAGGGTGCTTCAAGTGGACGTTTTGGGCGATCCACTCTTATCCATACTCGTTTATAAGTTCCTAAGTCTGGTGGAATGAAGACTGAAAGTTCTCGTTTCTTAGCTGGTGGTTGAAAGCGAACTGTCTTGAAATGTTCTTGTAGTGTTGTTAATAGATGATGAGAAGATAATAACTTTTGATTATCGATACAGGCACGTGGTACCATTGGTTTCAAGCCAGTTAATAGTTCGTAAGGGGAAATACCATCATCTGAAGGCCATATACGGAGTACCAAAAGTGCAGAGGGTAAGGCATCATACCACGACTTATCTGCAGTGCGTAAAATAGACTTAAGGGTCCTATGCATACGTTCGATTAACCCATTAGTTTGGGGGTGATAGGAAGTAGTCCTCAATTTCAAATAGCCTATCAGTTTCCCTACCTCACGCATCAATTCACTTTCGAAATTGGAGCCACGATCTGTGACTACGTACAATGGAGCAGAATATCTTGCAATCCACTCCCTAACACAGGCATCAGCTACAGTAGGGGCTGTCTCGTCCGGGATCGGTATAACCTCCACCTAGCGCGTACAGCGATCAATAATTGTTAAAAGGTAACAACAGGGAGAGGTAATGTGAGTGAGAGAAGAGGTGGAAGGAGGAACATGGACGATATCCATGTGAACAGTTTGCAAGCGGTCAGAAGGAAGATTATATGGTAAACTAGGACTAACTGTGTGTCGATGAATTTTGTGTTGCTGACATGAAAGGCATTGTTGTACCCACATATTAATTTCCTTCCTCATTTTGGGCCAGTAAAATCCATCACTAATTAATCGAAAGGTTGATGTGAAAGCCTTAGTGATCTAGATTATGTAAAGAGTCGAAAACGGTACGACGCAAGGATGGTGGTACAAAAGGGCGTGGTAGCGGTGTGAATACCTCGCACCAATGCAGATCCTTCTACAAATTCTACTAAGCTAAGACCAGAAGTGTCAAATGCTTCCCTTGACTGAGATGAAATGACATCAGCTAAACTAATAAGATTAAAAGGAACACTAGAAACATCGTTTGAGTTGAAATCAGCGTTAGATGATTCAGGCTGTAAGTCACGTGACAAAGCATCGGCAACAACATTAGAACGACCAGGAATATGAATGACATCATTGACAAATTGAGAAACATAGCTAAAGTAACGTTCTTGACGTGGACTTCTAGTACGGGAAGAACTAGATTTCCAGGCAGCCCATATCGGCTTGTAGTCAGTAAATATTGTTGGAGCTGTATTCTCTACAATTGGACAAAAACGTCTCACTGCTGCATAGATAGCTAAAAGCTCACGGTCAAATGTGGAATAATTCCGTTCAGCCGGTGATAGTTTACGTGAAAAGAAACTAAGGGGTACTGACTGGCCGTTTTCCTCATGTAGAACAGCACCAATGGCCAAGTTAGAGGCGTCAGTGGTAATTGTATATTTACAAATGGAAGGATCTGGATGAGCAAGTGTTACGGCGTGATTAATTGCAGATTTTAGCTCATCAAAAGATGTTTGATGACATGCTTGCCAAACAAAAGGTGCAACGTTACGGTCAAGGCGTTTATTTGCGGATCGCGGTTATGTTGCGTTTGCTAGGTCTTGCAAAGGATTAATTACTGTAGCATAATCTGGATTAAAACGGCGGTAGAAACCAAACATTCCAAGAGCTCTACGAAGAGCAGAATAGTCAACCGGAGATGGAAGCATTAACAAATTATCTTTGGATTGCTCCTTGGATGTAATACCATGAGCAGTAACTCGATAGCCAAGAAAATCTACTGGCGTTGGTTAGAAGATAAAATTTGTGTTGGTTTTGTGCCAGGCCATTGGCACCATAAACGCTGTTCGTTGTGAGTAAACCATTGTTGGTTGTGGCTGCTGGTTGTTGATGACTTCAGGAGACTCTTCATTGGATATATGTGGTTGAGCGGGGTCACCATTTGTAGTGTTCATATTGAATTGTATTTGAGACATATGATTGAAGACAACACTACTGTTCTTGAGTTCAGTTTGTAAGCTAATCACAATATCTACAGTTAAGCTATTTATATCAATACAAACGCGGTTGTATGAAATCGAGGTAAATCAATCTACTACAACACAGACGCTTACCATTTTGGCAATTGGAGATGACCATTTGTAGATTTCTGCGAAGTGTTGGCATAAAGAAGAATAAAATCACTTTCATCATGTTTTTAAGATGTTTTTACTTCACAAATATTATTCATTTTATTAAGTACTTTCAAAATATATAAGGCAATAAACAAATGTTTCTCATGTCTGACTGACCTCTCAGAAGCAGTTTGTGTCTGACTGACATAACTTGACATAAAACACAAGTAATTAATACACTTTTATTAAAACTTTAAAATATTCATTCCAAATCTATAATCATCATGTTACGTAAATTGGTTGTTCTTTTTGTTCAAAATGTAGCACACATACAGATAATGTTCTAAGCAACAAGTCCAAGTGGACTGCCATTCCCATTTCGCATGCAATAAAACAGTCAACACGCATGACTAAATATTGACGACATTTTCTGTCAGTCAGACACGCAGTTTTAAAGGATGACGTTGAAGAAAAGAGCAATATTTCCTGCCAAATATGCAAATTAGCTACTTTCTGTTTTGTATACGAAAGGATTTAGCGATCTAGCTGTGTCACGCTGTGGAATAAACAAAACATTTAGGACTTTTTCGTATCTGACTGACAATGGCCCGAAATGATCGAAACATTTATATAATTTCAAGGTGAAATACACTTATTATTCTTTCTTTTTACTATTTAATAATACAAGTCAAGTGAATTCATATCAATTGATGTTATAATTATGGTTAGAAAATCATGAGAGAAAAAAACGCGAAATTTCAAGTTTTAGTCTGTTGTTGTTTTCATAAATTTACGGGCGGCCAACTCGACGCTCTCTCTAAAACATTAATTTTATCCACATTGTAGTCTATAATCTCAACCAAACATATATAGCCTATAATGACGGTAAAAGTATCTATTTTAAAGAAAACAATTGATTTTTGTCTGAATTCCTTGCTTTACTTTTGACTCTTTGTTTCAATTCTGATGGAATCGTCCCATGTGTTTTCCCTGTCCAGGGGGTCATCAGAGATCTTTCTGGTATCGTAGCTGGTTAAGCATGACACCTAGGCTACAGTCCTAAGTCAGACGAGTCGTATTAGTGGGGAAATTTTTAAATTGTCATTTCAGATTGTCGTTTCAATTCGATATCACTATTTGCCGTATAAAAATTGACACCTGTTGTTTGATTCAAAATCAGAACAAAATGAAAAATCAATAATCCTAGTCAGACAGTTGTCTCTACATGATCTTTATTTTACTTGTTTCTAATCACTTGCATTACAGGTTTGTTCATAGATGTTCTGATAAATCAAGTCAAATCTTGTGATGATGATGATGAAAAACTGCTACGTCTACTTCAGCATATCACCAATCAAGCAGCATTTAGCCAATTTCAGGTATGTCTAATCCAAGTTCAAATGAATCCATTAGCTGAATGGCAACACCATTCACTAGCTTTAATTTGTATATTTTCCTTTAGAAATCGTTTGGAAATCATGGTGGCGTTGCAGTTGTTATTACTCTTTTGAAACATAATAATCCTGATGTACAACAGCAAACATGCTTGGCTATAAATAATTTGGCTATGATTCCTGATAATCATCCACTTTTGCAGGTTGGTCTTTGTAAATAACATTGTATCTAATAAGTGAAAAACTGATTTCAACACCCTATCTAGATCATAAGACTTACCCTATTCCACGGAAGAGTCTAGGTTAACTATGCATCCCATGATGCTTCTATATAGGGTAGTCCCCGTGACCGATATGCTTCATGGCAAGCACAGGGTACCCCAAATTCAAAGAAAACATATGGAACAAGAACTGAACTTAGACCTCATTCGCAATTGGCCTACCCCCCCCCCCACCTGATGGCTAGATTTTAATTTCGCCTAAATTGGTATGTAGCCCCAGGAAATCAATGTAGTCCATGTCAAGTTAAAAGGAGTTGAACAAAAACATTGATTTTGTAATTTTACAGTTTTACGATTATCGTAATTCGATATCGGTTGATCGCAAACTCTTTTGAATACCCATGCAAATGTTAAGGCCTAGTCAATTCCACTTTATGAACATCTCATCAATTGAACCCTTCATAAAATGTTCATAAAGTGCATCACCTGTCACTCCTGAAGAACTGCTACATTTCAAACTTCTCAAGTTTTTTACGTGTCCATTTATATTACTTTTGCAAACAAGTTTTTCTTAAAATTACGAACATAATATTGACGATAGCTGAGGTTTTAGATTTGTAGTTTCAATTTTTGAAAGATTTTTATTTATTTATTCAAATTCTATTTTAGGATGCTATCCCACTTTTATTAGCCTTGTTATCTACAAATGAGAAGGATTTCAAAATAGCTGTTGCAAAAGCTTTGACAAATCTCACAACCTTGGAAATTGGACAAATTACTATTCTATCAAGTATTTCAATAATCATCAAGGAATTGCAAACCTCCCAAATTTGCAAAGTACGTACGGTACATACAATCATTCATCTCCAGTAGGCTGTAAATAATAAGTTTTATTACCCTACATTCTGATTTGAAATCTATTCTTGCTCATTTCGTTGTTCTCTTTAAATCAGGAGTATTTGCATGATCTATATTCGAGTAGGCATATTGTTTCTATGACAAATGAGTTGTTTTCATTGAATGGAAAATGTTGACCAGCATTCATAGCCTACTTCACACCAGTGTCTGACAAAGGGTGTAGCCTTTGTGAAGGTTATTGTCCCAGAGGTTTGACCTATAAATCAGAAAATTAATTTCATCAAGTCATGTCATAGGAGAAATCAATTTATTCCAGAAATGTGCACAAAAAATTTGTCATCAATAAAATGTATAAACCTAAGACACTATGAACTGACCATTATTATTCAATATTTAGGGAAATCGTTGCATTTCATTTCATTTTACTTTTTATTTTGCTGTAGTGTAAATCTACACAGCTTCTTTATTTTCCTTAATTTTCTACCAAGAAACTCTCTTTTGCTTTCCATAGCTTCAACTAATGAAAATATTGGTCAATGTCACATGCAACACCAAATTTAGTCAAGAAACCGTAGGCTTTCTCCAACAGGTAAATTAATGCAGTACATTCAATGCTGATAATGCTGTAACATGTGCTAGGTTAAAGTGTTAATTATGCATAGTTGCTGTGTTCATCTATACCTACAAATGCAAAGTGTGTGTGATGTGTGTGTTCCCCAGTTTTACACTGTTTCTTAGTCAATCTGCAAGAAAGATATTTGAGTTACAATCATCATAATTGCTGTTTCCAGTCGTGGTTTGGACAGTATTTGATTTTTATTCGCTAAATAAATGGTAGCATATTGTTTCTGGCTATTAATATTAACTGTTAATGGCTATTAATTTTATGGCTTTCATTTAAATATCAAATTTCATCATGTATCATTTTCTGAGAACAATAAAATCAGTTAAAACATTTGTTATTGTTTACCTATTTAAATTAACCAGCAACATGTGTGACTTATTGATAAATTGCTAGTAGGCTTATTCATATAATTTACCACACTATGATTTTCTAGCCTGCTTGCAACACTTCCCCTGTGGAAACAGTTCATGAACAGTTCATGAAAATTGGGCCATTAAACATTCATGAACTAGTTCATGAAGTGGTTCATGAACTGTTCATGAAAGTTCATGAACAGTTCAGGAGGTTTATGAACAGTTCATCAAAAAACTTCAAGAAAATTGTGCCATTTAACGTTCATGGACTAGTTCATGAACTGTTTATAAACTGTTTATAAGGTGTTCATGAACTTGTTTATGTTGTTGAACAGTTCATAAAATCAGTAATAAATGCCCTCCCATTTGAAAACAATTTATGAATGTTAAATGGCCAAATCTTCAACTATTTGTGGACTGTTCATGAAAATGTCCATGAAAATTCATGTTTTCACTAGTTCATCAACTATTCATCAGCTGTTTAAAATGGGTATATGTAACAGTTTGTAAACAATTCATAAACTGTTACTTTTTTCACAGGGGAATGTAAACAATTACGTACTTACTAATAACTATATTTATTTTTATTACAAGATCTTTGACGCTGTAGCAATAACGTTGATCAAGTCACAATTAACTGAAGAGGATATTCTTTTACGAGGGTTGTTCTGTATCAAAAACCTATTATCACTAGATGATTCAAATGTAAGTTGAAAATGCTACAATATTTATCAACAATATTTGATTTATTTGGATCCGATCAATTCAGTCTGAGACTGTTATTTATTTATGTTTCTAATCCAATCTAAATTTGGGAAACACATTATGGTCAAACTTTGGAATTTGGATTTGATTATGATTAGCTAGATCATTTTTGGTTTGGATTTGCATGGAATTAGAATTACTGTATGACCTACTCAAGTTCAAACCGAATTACCAATGAGTTCATTGCGTTAAAACGAGTTTACACTATTCCAAAATTATTTAAAATGTATGTATCTCCTTTTGGGGCACACCGGATATATATAGAACTTTTTTTCTATCCGTACATGTCATTGTTGCGTTTTTGCACAGCGCAATGTTGACCAAACATCACCGTCAAACTCTCTTGTGGTAAATAATATTGTTCATCTTTTTGGTTTCAAAAAGTGGGACACGAGAATCCACAAAATACCATGTTCAAGGTCAATTTTGACAACGAAAGGGTCACGCTGTATAAAAGTGCAACAATAGCATGTAGCAGATAGAAAAAGAGTTCTATCTAAACCTGTGATGTCCCAAAAGGCAATACAGTATGTACACTTACATTAAGAAGGACTTGACTTGACCAGAACATAGGTTATGGTATTCCAAAGTCAGGTTGCATATAAGCAGGAACTCATCTACAGTCAACCCTGTTATAGCGGTCACCTCTATACAGCGGCCACCTGTCTATAGTGGTCATTCTTGCAATGTCTAAAATAATATTTTCTATTGAATCAAACCTGTATATAAAGGTCACCTGTCTATAGTGGTCAATTTATCTACCTCTTGTAGCTGACCGTTATATACAGGTTTCACTGTATATGGATTACATTGCATTGAAGAACCTGACCTTACGCCCTTTGAGCCTTACTGTTTATGTTACTTTTAAGAGCAATGTAAACACTTTATCCATCTGTTCCTAACATGGTAACATCATTGTTTGTTGAGAAAAATTTTCAATAATTCCAATATTTTGATTCTGTGTTCGCAGATCTGTAGACATACCAACAATTTTTGATATACTGTAAAATATGTATTAGGCATATACCTACCATTACCATAATTTTGGGATTGTGCAATGTGCATACTACCGTATAATTATGGCAATGTAAATTTGTATCAATTAAAAATGTACATTTTAATTATTTTCCAGTTTACAATTAATTACCATCTGTGGAATCGATTACAAGAACTATCTACCCATGAAAATGAAAATCTGAGAACAAAATGTAGTGAAATATTATCACTAAGCAGAACCTCTAGTGTATTATCAATAACAAATGGGTTTGATGTAGAGGAGTTAGAAGAGAGTTTTTCCAAGCTGTCAATTACTGATTCAGACGATTAAAGAAAAAAAAAATGATACCATCAAAATGATTAGCAGCATACACCTAGTTACACAAGCAGTAATAAAGTTGCATTGACGATGAGTCTCACCATGACAAAAGTTAAAATTTTGTATTATAACCGTACAGAATAAGAAAATGCAATGAAGGACATGACATTCTGTGACATGAGTTACAAATCATGCCAGAGGCAATTGTTTGATTATGGAAAAGAAAATACACTGAGAAGAGAATCTTCCATCCTATAGGCTACCGTGGCGATGTTAAGTAATTTCCCATATGCCTTACAAGTTTCATTGCCAAAGAAGTTGAACCCCAAATTATCTGGACAATTGTTAGCTATCGCACAAACATTGTATTGAATGCCTAGGCCTACCAATGGTTAACATTTATGCTACTTTTTTCTCTGTCTACTGCTAGCAGTACTGGCAACAGTATAATATCTTCCTAACAACTTGATATCTCTCTTTCCGGATTTTGGAAATTTGAAGTCTATAAAACCTAGGCTTGCTCAAGAACTGTGGGACTGAAAACGCCCAAGAGCTATGAATTATATGCAATCTTCCTACCGGTATTTACACTTTTATAATTTTATAACAATCATTGCGGATAATGGTATCTTAATTTTCAATTTTCAATAGTACATAATATATTTATTTTCAAATCCATTACAAATTGTAATGTGTGCATGCTGCATGCACATATAATGCTATACGATTCTATTAATAAGAGGGGGTCCCTCCAAGATCCTGTAGGATATTCTCCTAAGGGTGAACTGATATAGATGAGATTTAGATGTTTACAAAACTATTTTTATGGAATTGATGTACAAGAAATTATTTATGATGATTTATGATTTGATTGATTTACATTGAGCAATAAAAGTTATTTAATTTTACTTTGCTAATAATTTCACAACAGGTGTAATACTGTAAACAATGTAAACACAATTTTAGTCAATTTGATCATTTGTAATTAATTATAACATATTCACAATTTAATTGTACAAAAACTGTATAACAGGTCTTTGTGATTTTAGTTTATTTATTGAGAATTTAATTAATAATATAATATCAGTATACATTAACCAAAGGCTACAGTGTATATAAATCTGTTGTTTGTTCCCTCCCTCGGTGACGTCATTTACTTCTTGATGACGTCACTTCAGGTCAAATTTCTGAAAAGGAGGCACATCCATCAATAAAAACAAGACAAGTTTTTTTATTCAGAAGAAGAAGTAGGCTAGCTTCTCGGAAATTTAACAAATAACTTTATTAATTATACTATAATGGCGCAGAAAAGAAGTCGTGTCTTTGTAGTAGGAGTTGGTATGACGAAGTAAGTTTTAGATTACTTAATTTTGCAATACATTCTCAACCTAACCTGTTTTAACTTTTAAGCCTGTTGAGTAACTCAAGTATACATCAACATCACTCTCACTCTCATTATTAGTAACTTATATATTATTAGAATAGTAGCGAAGTAGCTACAGGCTACAGCTAGTGCTAGGCCTAAAGTTAGTGCCATATGTTTTCAGACATATGTTTTGCTGATGCGCATGCTTTAGGCTAGTTATCCACTACGAAAGTTGAAGCATTGAAATTTCACTCGAAACTCACCGGATTTGACATTTGCGACAAAATTTGGCACAATTTAGTAGCTTTTGAGTTTGTTGTGAACTTTCAACTTTGAAGGTGCATGTCACGATGTCAGCAGTTTTATGCAATAGAATGCGCAGTGCATTAATCAACATTAATGAACTACCTTGATCAACAACGAAAATAATTGAAAGTATCATAATTAATAGTTTGTTGATGGTTTGGAGTTTGAAAAAATCAGATTTAATTTTGCATCTTCGTTGCCTCAAAAAGAATTGCGCATGCGCAAATCGAGTGCCGGACGTCTATCGTTTTGAAAAGTGCGTCCGGCTACCGGTTGCGATTTGACAAACAGATAGAAGTTGTGACCACCTGCGCGCGCATGTGCCGTAACATATCCAAAGCGGTCAATTTGCTCTAATTGTGCGGCCAAAGCCTAACACGTAAGTTATCTGTACAAAATGGCGATCAGAAGCAGACGTAAAACGAACGAAACCTATGACTTATATTTAGATTACACTTTATATTTCTTAATGAAAATTGAATACTTGATTACACTTCACAATAAAAAATTTACGATTAAATGGATTCAGAAAAACTTTTATTATCAAGTCAATTTCGTCAAATAGTCGACGGCATAAATCTTAATTTCTGAATGTCATGGCCTAGTATTTGATTATTCTATGGTTCTAGACACACTGTAGTCGAGAATCTATATCGCTAAAAAGGTAAGCACATAATAAACTATGACTTATCTAAGTTTGAAACTGTTGGCAGTATTTGATAATGCTTCAACAAAGAGCAGCTCGATATTGATTTTGCAAAAACACGACAGTCGAGTTCAACAAAGTCTATAAAACATTCGATAGGCCTACGTTGGCAATAAAAACTGTCTGGTTCTTCTAAAAGCGCGCACTAATTTACCTCAAACTGGTTGCACATTTAAAATAATTCATAAACTACTATCATTCTAAGTTTGACTATAATTGCTTGACTCTTTGATAAGTTATTTAGTTTGCAAAATACGAATTATACTATACTCATGTAACTCATTCCGCTTTGTTGACCAAAGTCTCAAAGCCATCTTTTTCTTTTTGAATTATAAGGTCTCTCAAATCAAAGCAAGATATGCCGATGACTACATATCACTCAACATGTATCACATGCATAGACATGTATCGACGTAAATTGATAAAATTTCATGAAAAAGTATCAAGTTTATTATGTTTAGATATATAACCATCCAGGTTGACAAAGGTTTTTTGGGGGAGGGGGGTCAAAATGCTGGTCTTTCATTTAAACTTGTAGGTCTATCCAAATAAATTGAGACATGCAGATGACTAGATATCACTAGATACTACTCTTAGACATGTATCGAAGTAAATTCGAAATATTTCTCTAAAAAGGATCCAGTTTATATTTAGATAGCCTATAGCCGCTTAAGTTGACAAAGGGGACATTTGGGGTTTTTCAAAAAGCTGGGCTTACACCTTCTCCAACTTCTAGGTCCCTCAAAGTGAAACAAGGGGTGCTGATGATTAACTATCATTAGAGATTACTTTTTGGCAAATATTGAAGTAGGTTCAAAACATTTCTTGACAAAATATCAAGTTTATATTCAGATTGAGCCATTTAAGTTATCAAAGGGGGCATTTGTGTCTTTTCAAAAAGCCGGATTTACACTTTTTCCAATTTCTATGTCCCTCATATTAAAATAAGGGATGCCGATGACTAGATATCAATAGAAATTTCTCTTAGACAAGTATTCAAAACATTTCTTGAAAAAATATCTAGTTCATATCTAATAATAAATAAACACAAAAATCAGACATTCATATCATATCTATAGATTAAATTGCATGATGATCGCTCAAGGCGAAACTATTAGTAGCAAATATGAATGTCTCATTTTTGCATTTATTTATTATTAAACAGCTCTGCTTTTATGGCACCAAACAATATTAAAACAGCAATGACTACACAATCACTTTTATGTTATTATTAGTGTATATTTAGATACATCAATTTGAGGCTATATATTTTATATCCTAAATTAATATTTTTTCATGAAATTTGTGCTTTTTATTTATTTAATTAATTAATGGAATTCCTAATTTATCGGCCTCTTTTTCTATTATTACACAATTGTTTAATTACAAATGTTGAACTTGGATGACGTAGCTACATGAATAGGTATTCTGAATTATGCCTAAGTTTGATTATGGTGTCGTTATTTGAATGTAATAGATGATAGCATGTCATATCTTTAACTTATAACGTAATGTTACTTCGGGATTGTTTTGAGAGCACTAATATTCAATCATAACGTAACACTATTTTTAGAATGCTGAGCAATTAGATAATTTAGATATTTTGCCTATATAGGTAACCTAGTTTAAAGAGCACATGACACAACAAATTTTTAACACAGGTTAAAGTAGCTGAAGCTAAATGATGAAGAATGGTGACAATGATTTCTTAGTTTGAAACTGTATAAGCGGAGATATTTAATGTTGAATCTGCCCTATTTTCAATCATTTTCTATGCTTGAAATAAATATAATTTATTAAGAAATACATGAAATACAAGGGAATTTAGTTGTTGGATTTACTTTATCTCTCAAAAATGTGGCAGCCTCAGCAGCATGCAGTTGGACTGTGCACCCGCTGTTTTACGTACACATCACCTCAATTTGTGACAGTTGTCTGAATTTACTTCGATACATGTCTAAGAGTCCCATCTAGTGATATCTAGTCATCTGCCTGTCTCAATTTACTTTCAGAGACCTAGAAGTTGGAAAAAGTGTAAAACCCAGCTTTTTGAAAAACCCAAAATGCACCCCTTGTCAACTTAAATGGCTCTATCTAAATATAAACTAGATATTTTGTCAAGAAATGTTTTGAATTTACTTCGATACGTGTCAAGGAGTAATCTCTGATGATATCTAATCATTGGCACCCCTTGTTTTAATTTGACGGACCTAGAAGCTTGAGAAAGTGTGAACCCAGCTTTTTGAAAAACCCAAAATGCACCCCTTGTCAACTTAAATGGCTCTATCTAAATGTAAACTAGAAGTTTTTGGCAAGAAATGTTTTGAATTTACTTCGATACGTGTCAAGGAGTAATCTCTGATGATATCTAATCATTGGCACCCCTTGTTTTAATTTGACGGACCTAGAAGCTGGAGAAAGTGTGAACCCAGCTTTATGAAAAACCCAAAATGCACCCCTTGTCAACTTAAATGGCTCTATCTAAATATAAACTAGATATTTTGTCAAGAAATATTTTTAATTTACTTCGATACGTGTCAAGGAGTAATCTCTGATGATAGCTAATCATTGTCACCCCTTGTTTTAATTTGACGGACCTAGAAGCTGGAGAAAGTGTGAACCCAGGTTTTTGAAAAACCCAAATGCCCCCTTTGTCAACTTAAGTGGCTATATTTAAATATAAACTCGATCAATTTCGATAATTATTTTGAATTTACTTCAATACATGTCTAGGAGTAATCTCTAATGATATCTTATCATCGGCATCCCTTGTTTTATGTTGAGAAACCTACCTAGAAGTGGGAGAAAGTGTAAACCTAGATTTTTGAATAAACCCAAATTCCCCCTTTGTCAACTTAAGTGGCTGTATCTAAATATAAACTCGGTCGATTTTCAAGAAATATTTTGAATTGATTTTGATACATGTCTAAGAGTACTACCTAGTGATATCTAGTCATCTGCATGTCTCAATTTATTTGGAGAGACCTACAAGTTGAAGTAAGTGAAAGACCTACATTTTGACACCCCCTCCCCCCAAAAAACCTTTGGCAACTTGGATGGTTATATATCTAAACATATTAAACTTGATACTTTTTCATGAAATTTTATCAATTTACGTCGATACATGTCTATGCATGCGATACATGTTGAGTGATATGTAGTCATCGGCATATCTTGCTTTGATTTGAGAACCTTATAATTCAAAAGGTAAAAATGGCTTTGAGAGTTTGTCAACAAAGCGGAAAGAGTATAGTATACTTCATATTTTGCGAAGTAAATAACTTTGGTATAAAAGAGTCAAGCAATTATAGTCAAACTTAGAATCATGGTATTTTATTATTTATTTTAAATGTGCAACCAGTTTTAGATAAATTAGTGCGCGCTTTTAAAAGAACCAGACAGTTTTTATTGTCAACGTATAGGTTTCTAGACTTTGTTGAACTCGACTGTCGTGTTTTTGCAGAATAAATATCGAGCTGCTGTTTGTTGAAGCATTATCAAATACCCTCAACAGTTTCAAACTTAGATAAGTCATAGTTTATTATGTGCTTACCTATTTAGCGATATAGATTCTCGACTACAGTGTGTCTAGAACCATAGAATAATCAAATAATAGGCCATGACATTCAGGAATCAAGATTTATGCCGTCGACTATTTGACTTGATAATAAAAGTTTTTCTGAATCCATTTAATCGTAAATTTTTTTTTGTGAAGTGTAATCAAGTATTCAATTTTCATTAAGAAATGTAAAGTGTAATCTAAATATAAGTCATAGGTTTCCTTCGTTTGACGTCTGCTTCTGATCGCCATTTTGTAAAGATAACTTACGTGTTTAGGCTTTGGCCGCACAATTAGAGCAAATTGACCGCTTTGGATATGTTACGGCACATGCGCGCAGGTGGTCACAACTTCTATCTGTTTGTCAAATCGCCTACCGGTTAAGTAAGTTAAGTTAAGTAAGAACTATTTTATTATTTACCTTGTGATCATTTTTAATGTCCCATGTAGTTATTATTTCGTAATATTGAACATCTAAATAAATATATAAGCAATGTAATTTAGATTATTATTTGGTCTCAGTTTTAGTTAGTTTTCACCAAGTGATGAATTGAGCTGATTAACTTAACTCCTGTGTGTTTTCTTTGCTTGTTGCCTTCGTATATACGTATATGAAAATTATTATCCATTGACATGTGGATGGTTGATGATATGAGCACTCACCAGAGGGCTTCATCGCCAATGTCTGTACCCCCTCAACAGGGGGCACATTCTCACTGGCACTGCTCACATGACTAATGAATTTGTAAAGTTCATGAACAGTTTATGGAATCAGCAATTCTATTCTCAGGGGTTGCTGCCGCAGCAATAGGGGGAAATTCAGGCAGGTCTAAAACCCGGACACAGGTAAAATGCCAGATAAAAAACACAGATAAAATTCCATTGTTCTTCCGTATATCACACTTCTGCTCCCGCATCTAGTTAACTCACGTTCAGCGGCAGAAAACAAGCATTTTAACATTATTCACCGTTTAATATGTTAAATTTGTCAAAACCAATGCTGCGCTGTTATTATTTCTATTTGCGTTATTCTGCAGTGTGATTGTGGTTCCGTTATGCCGTAGTTGATATTGCTATGTTCTATGTTTATGGAAATTAGACAAATAAGATTTAGTTTCGTGCCGGCAGTAACTTGCTAATGAGTCCTGAATCTCTGATCTGTTGTTGAGCAGTGATTCTTTAGCGCATATAATTTCGTATTTCTCAACTAATGTATCATTTACAAAGCCGTGTTAATTCACGTGCAATTTCATTTAGATATGAAGAACAAAAGTCATTTTGACTTTATGTTAAAACCCGGACACAGGTAAAATGCCGGATAAAAAACACAGATAAAATTCCATTGTTCTTCCGTATATCACACTTCTGCTCCCGCGTCTAGTTAACTCGCGTTCAGCGGCAGAAAACAAGCATTTTAACGTTAAAATATTCAACATTCTAACGTAACAAAAACGTTAATTACAATCGAATTGTATCATTCAAAACGTAGGCCTATATCTATTTGAAATTAATTATCTCAAGCAATACAATTTGTCAATTTAGAACCAATATACAGTTACAGTTTAACATTATTCACCGTTTAATATGTTAAATTTGTCAAAACCAATGCTGCGCTGTTATTATTTCTATTTGCGTTATTCTGCAGTGTGATTGTGGTTCCGTTATGCCGTAGTTGATATTGCTATGTTCTATGTTTATGGAAATTAGACAAATAAGATTTAGTTTCGTGCCGGCAGTAACTTGCTAATGAGTCCTGAATCTCTGATCTGTTGTTGAGCAGTGATTCTTTAGCGCATATAATTTCGTATTTCTCAACTAATGTATCATTTACAAAGCCGTGTTAATTCACGTGCAATTTCATTTAGATATGAAGAACAAAAGTCATTTTGACTTTATGTTAAAACCCGGACACAGGTAAAATGCCGGATAAAAAACACAGATAAAATTCCATTGTTCTTCCGTATATCACACTTCTGCTCCCGCGTCTAGTTAACTCGCGTTCAGCGGCAGAAAACAAGCATTTTAACGTTAAAATATTCAACATTCTAACGTAACAAAAACGTTAATTACAATCGAATTGTATCATTCAAAACGTAGGCCTATATCTATTTGAAATTAATTATCTCAAGCAATACAATTTGTCAATTTAGAACCAATATACAGTTACAGTTTAACATTATTCACCGTTTAATATGTTAAATTTGTCAAAACCAATGCTGCGCTGTTATTATTTCTATTTGCGTTATTCTGCAGTGTGATTGTGGTTCCGTTATGCCGTAGTTGATATTGCTATGTTCTATGTTTATGGAAATTAGACAAATAAGATTTAGTTTCGTGCAGGCAGTAACTTGCTGATGAGTCCTGAATCTCTGATCTGTTGTTGAGCAGTGATTCTTTAGCGCATATATTTTCGTATTTCTCAACTAATGTATTATTTACAAAAGCCGTGTTAATTCACCTGCAATTTCATTTAGATATGAAGAACAAAAGTCATTTTGACTTTTGAATGATTTAAATAAAAAAGAGCAACAACTCGATCTGGAGAAACAGAGTCAAAGGAGTAGGAAAATCCAATTTCAACGAAAAACCGATAATAGCCGAAATACTTGACTAGCTCCATGTCCCGCTTACTCTGATTTGCCGAATTTCGATGGTTGGTCACTTTACCAACATATCAAAACCGTCGTCAAATAAGTGAGACTTCAACCGAAATACTTGAGTTACAGCGTTTTATTTAGACAAAATAGATAAATCTAGCCTTATGTAAAATGATCACCGGTGGATGGAAAGTTAAATGACCCTCGCACTAAAACAGGCAACAAAACTCATTGTTTATCTTAGTATGTCATCCTCAGACATGTATCAAAGTCAATTAAAAAACTTAATGAAAAAATGTTAAGTCCATATTTTGTAACTGCCATATCTAAGTGCGATTTCACTACTTTTCAGATTTTGAAAAAAGCCAGTTATTATGTTCTCCGACTTGTTTGTTTGTCAAATGAGAACGAAGCGTGTCGATGTCTTGATATCACTTTATATAGTTCTAAGATGTAATCAAAATACAAATAATTTCTTAGAATTCGAATTCCGGACCCAACTAAATTTAGAATGGTCGGTTTTAAAGTTTAAATATAAACTAGAGGCTTAGATTAGAAAAAGATGGAAAACCTGCTTCTTCAAAGTCATTGAATCAAACTTAGGCCGACCTAGAAGGCTATTACTACATAGAGTTAAATACCCTTTAAAGTGGGAGTAGTATAGAGCCCGACGTGATAAAATCAATGGCATAAATTTTTTTTTGATCTGGAAATTGTTTCAAAAGTCTGAGGGTGACATTTTCATTTTACAAAGATCTTCATCGAAATTTGGGTCAAAACACAACATTGAAGGCATTTTTCACCAAGAAATCATTTTCAGATCGAAACAAAATTTACGCCATTGTTTATTTCACGTTGGGTTGTACCACATCTGTTGACTGATCTTTAAGTCCCGCTTTGATATACCACACTTTGACGGGCGGTAAGCTTACCAACATATTAAAATCGTCAAAGTAAAAGTGAGACATGGGCGAGTCAACTACATGTGTAAAGATAGTCTGGAGGTTTATTCCCATTTTAAATAAACTTTTTTCATGATGGTATATGCGATAAAAAAACACACAATAATTGGCGCAACAGTTTCGATTTAATCTTAAATCATCTTCAGGCAATGTAAAAAGAGAGAGTTAAAAAGTTACATGAATATTTATTTATATAAAAATCTAATTAATTTGTCTATTGAATTTATCGGAACGGTATTATACTTTTTAACAATGGCAAACAATAATTACAGGAGAGATATTTTAGCACAAGAACTAATTACGAATATACGATACAAACACGGTGAAATAACTTCTGATAAATTCAATAGACGAATTAATTAGATTTTTATATAAATATTCATGTAAATTTTTCACTCTCTGTTTTTACATTACCTGAAGATGATTTAAGATTAAATCGAAACTGTTGCGCCAATTATTGTGTGTTTTTTATCGCATATACCATCATGAAATTCATGTCAAGTAAACCTTTACGAAGACATTAAGTAAACTTGCGATGTCAAATAATAGGCTAAAGATACAAGCAATACGGTAAATTAGTAGTTTTTGTTTAGTGCATTTTATTGATAATGTACTTCCCATCTTCTCTGTTCATAAAGATTGAGCTTCCTTCTTTTAGGCCAGATATACCTATTGAGTGTAAATCTTCAATTAGCTGCTGTTGAAATGCTCCTGTGAGGGCAAGTATCATTGTTAAGGGCATCAATTGTTTTCTCAAAGCCTGTCCTATCAACGCTAACCTTTTATTTCTGGTAACAACGGCTGCTCGGATTGATCGGGTGCGCTTATGTAGATACAACTTTAGTTGATAGCTAAGCTTCTGTGATTAATGTATGCCCAGGGCCCAATATATGTGCCCCCTTAGTCAACCATAATTAGACAACTTGAAAGGTTGCTTCTAACTTATCAAAACTGGTCTCATTTTTATGAAATCTTTTAATTTGTATTCATACATGTCCAGATTTGACATTAGTAGTAGTAGTAGTAGTAGTAGTATAGACAGTCACATTATAGGAATGTGCCGTCCCTCTTACGCCTTACATATTTGCTACACAAAGAACGCCACAAAACACGGTCAGACATAGCTGACAAAGAAAATTTTAAATAACACAATTCACGATACAAAACATTATGAAAAGATACTACTCTCCCATAGCCCCGTCGAAGCATCTCCTTCGGTTGCCAATGAAGGATGTCATGCAGCGGTTGAGGGGCATACGTCTTTGATCTTTCGATGTGACCTAAAAAAGACATCTGACGTTGGTGAGCAATAGCAGAGGCAGAAGGGGAAAGTTTTCTAATTTTAGCAGTAGACAGTAAGTTGAGCCAATGTACTCCTAAAGCATGCCGAAGCATGGCGTCATAAGCTGAGTCAAGTCGGGTCAATAGTGAGGTTGATAGAACCCACGTTTCAGATGCATATAATAGAACAGGTTCTATCGTGTGTCTGAACAGTCTTAACTTAACGTCAGTGTTGACATTGGACGCCCAGAATTTATTCAGACCTCTAATGGCTTCCCAAGCCTGGCCTCTACGTTGTGTTAAATCATCTGAAGAAGATGGAAGCATAGAACCTAGGTACTTGAACGAATCTACACGTTCTACGTCACCATTAGATGTAGCAAGGTGTGCCTGTTTCATGCCTAAAGCAATAAATTTCGTCTTAGTCGTGTTAATTGTCAAGCCTACCGTTTTACCAACCCGTTCAACTTCATCAAGAAGCTGTTGTGCATCAGATATGCTATTTGTTAAGATAGCAACATCGTCTTCAGAGTTAAGGTTTGACATTCAGTGATAACTATAGTCATTGGCATGCCTCGCTCTCATTTCAGAGACCTACACGTTAACGTTGCTGAAAGTGAACTATCGGTATTTTGAAAACCCCTAAAAATATCCCCATATGAACTTGAATGGCTGTATCTGATTACAATCAAGATATATTGTCATGAAATGTTTCCAATTATATCCGACAAACGTCTTGACTATATATCGGGATATCAAGCAAGGCCGAAAATAATACGGGTGTAGGGGTGCGTGACACCCCAACTTTTGATTTCGGAAGTTTTGGAAAACATATACCATGCATTTTTAACGGCATTTGGCTGCCAAAAGAAATCCATTGACTCTAAGTAAGTAAAGTAAAGCCTTTATTTCCAAACTCAATCAATCACCGTAAGACAATAATTTACACGAAATTAACACAACAATCAAATAGCAAGGATATAGAGTCGTATAATGACAGTCCTAATAAAGTTAGTCAACACTGTTCATCTTGTTGGTATATAGAAACAAAAAAGTTCTATCCGGCTTTTTTAAGAAGCCATATACAATGAAGGACATGTCCTGTGCTTTTCTAAAGGAGATGATGGATTTGCAATCACGCATTATAGACATTATAGAAGGAGTAACTCAGCTGTCGATCAAATATTCAGTTCTGGTCTAGCAATAATCCAACATCGCAAATAGAGACAGTATATACTGACACATTCATTTCGAAATAGAATATACTAAAGGGTACTGTTATACACTGATACTATGCACTCGATATAAGATCATTTGGGATTACAGGGTTTTTATCAAATCTATTAATTCCTGTAAAAGGTTGTTTTGAGATCGTTAATATATTTAACAGTTATCAATTTTTAATTGATCTATGAAAAAAGAAACTAATAACGGATATTTGTCTTGTCTGCTGGTAGAATATAGATTTTATTGCTTCGTGTATTACTTTTTATGACTGCACACAGAACTCTGCAGGCATCTAAATTAGTACATTTAATACAGTAGTTGAGAAATACAAAATTATATGCGCTATAATAATCACTGCTTAACAAAAGATCAGAGATCAGGACTCATCAGCAAGTTCCGGCAATAAAATGCACGAAAACAAATCTTATTTATCTCATTTCCATAAACATGGCAATATCAACTACTGCATAACGAAGCCACAATCACACTGCAGAATAATAGAAATAATAACAGCGCAGCATTGGTTTTGACAAATTTAACTATATTAAACTATGAATTATATAAAACTGTAAATGTATATTGGTTCTAAATTGACAAATTGTATTGCTTGAGATAATTAATTTCAAATAGATATACGTTTTGAATGATACAATTCGATTGTAATTAACATTTTTGTTACGTTAGAATGTTGAATATTTTAACGTTAAAATGCTTGTTTTCTGCCGCTGAACGCGAGTTAACTAGACGCGGGAGCAGAAGTGTGATATACGGAAGAACAATGGAATTTTATCTGTGTTTTTTATCCGGCATTTTACCTGTGTCCGGGTTTTAGACCTGCCGGGGAAATTCTTATCAAATAATTTCCTTCAAATAAATTATTTGTTCTGATGTAAATATCTAAATTAATTTGTCAAAGATGTCCAGTGAGAAATGACAAATATATCGACATTTAAAGATGTTTATTCTGTTGTGTGTTTATTTTCGTGACTACTCAGTTTTAGGACTATTATAAAAAAAGTATATAAATAGATATGAATCATCCTTTATTCTTTTCCCGGTGATCATGAACGGTCATGAACTTTTATGAACTTTCATGTACTTGTTTTGCAGGGGATCATTTAGCTAGTATATTCTATTGAAACCATTTTCCTCATAAAAAGAATCAAATCAAACACAAATACTATATCAAAGTTCAGGTTATTCTTTATTCAAAGTTGAATTGTGTTCATGTTTGTAATTACTAGCATAAATTTGAATGATTTGAGTTAAAATAAACTCTTTTTACCCCTATGTAAAACAGTTCATGAATGTTAAATGGCCCCAAATTTTCATGAACTTTTCATGAGCTGTCTCTGATTGTTATAAACTGTTCATGTTTATACAAATTGGGGAATTTAATGTTCATGAACTGTTCACAACCTCCTGGACTGTTTTTTGAAGGGGCACCTCCGAGTGTTTCCAAATGTTTTTCTTATCGCGACAAAAAGTGATAACCTTTATTTTCTCATGAGAACAATAGGCTAGACAATGTAAAAAGCTTGTCTAATGGCGTGGGGAAAAATTAACAGGAATTGAATTACCTTGCTTCACAATGTAAAACAAAACATGTACATTGTACAATTCAATAAAAGCTGTCGTTAATTTCACTGGAATAAATAAAAGAAGCTTTATTTATAACTAACTAAAAATAACTAACATATAGATAATCTGATCGAAGCCTTCATTTAATTGAGAACATATTCTATTTCATTTTTTGATGTTGAAAGAAGCAGAAAGTTTTGAAGTGAAAAGTAGAACGCACAGGATTTTATCTACTAAATTTGGTACTATTTAGTTGATCCCAAAGCACGTGGAAGTTGTAGCCATACCCCCAAGAAACATTACCAACCCGAGTGTCATAAAGTTGTAAGGTACAACATTTCCGGAGGGTTGTCTGAATTAAATTCTTACCAGAAAATATTTTATAACATTGTAATTTAATTTCCATAACGCGGGTTTGTTTACAGATTTTTTAACGTACTTCTATTCCAAATCTTTTTCCAATATAATTTCTGGTTATATAATTTCCAAATAACGATCAGATGATAGCACATCTTATTCTTTCACTTTCATTCATATAAATATATGTATTTGTTTGTTTACGTTTGTTTACAAATTTGACAACATTCTATTCCTAATCATTTTCCAGTAATAATTTCTGATCAATCTTTATATAATTTCCAAAAAAGATAAGATGATAACACATCTTATTTTTTTCACTTTCATATAAATATATGTGTCTTTGTTTAGTTAGGTTTGAATTTCATTCTGAGAATTACTACGATGAAAATACACAGATCGTACTGTTATGTATTTGCGAGACAATAGAAATTCATGGAAGTGCAAAACTGTTTAATTAGGGCTACCGTCTGAGAAATGATTGTTGTTGAAAAACGAAACAGCTTTCATTGGTTTTTCGCAATTTAGATGTATTTATTTAAAAAATGAAGCCGCCATGTACCCCTCTGGCTAATGACGAATCCATTGATATGTGTTTCAAGTATATTGCATCTAGAACGGTATCGTGAATTCCCGCCTTACATACTACAGACATACAAATGGAAATAGCGTAAATTTGAAAGTAGATGCATAGTGGAGGCTGTGCCAAAAATATATATCATTAGGGTTATAACATGCTTGTAAATAGCAGAGCGGTAAATAATAATAATACTTGTTTAACAACATGAAACTGAGTGTTTCTTTCTTGACTCCATTATTATTATAATTAGAGTTAGACAATTCGCAGTGCACATAATTTACATTTACTTTTAACAAACGTTCAATGTTTCGATAATTGATTAGTCAATTTGTACCACGTGATACCCTGTTATGTCATAGTTACACGCTCAAAATGACGCTTATGATGTTATTGCTAATCTTTTTTGAATGATAATATTATTTACGAGTACCTAATGAACTTGGTAGACGTTTTAAAGCATAATTCTACTCGACTGAGAAAATCAAAGTGTTGTAGATTTATGAACTAGTAGGCCTAATGAACTTTTCCTGAGCCTTATTTGATTTGCTGATGAAGTGTCCACAAAATGTTAATGAATTTGACAATACTGCAGGCATTCAAATATATCAACCACTCAAGATTATTGGTGCCCCTGCAAAAAGAATATTGAGTTGATGATATTTTCCATGTTCATAGACACACTTCACATGGGTAATGTTTGTTATATATTGCACTCAACAGGTTTGAAAAACCGCTAACAAAGAAATGGGACTACCCAGGTATATTAAAATTGCTATATCATTAAAACGGTTACTCAGTTTTTTGTCCCAAAATCAGAATGATAATTAAACAAGAACTTCAACTGCTATAGAATTTGAAAAAAATCCATGTTGCAGCATGAATGCAGCTGTTTGGAACTTTTGTTAAAATTCAAGTTTCTTTCAATTTCAAACCCTAACTCAGAGTATGTTCACAACTTCACATTCATGCAACCTATATGTAAAATAGTACTTATGTTTATGAAACTAGCAAACATACCATACAGATGCATTTAAAGAATTAAATATAGGAGTCTCAAGCTGATATCAGTGTAGTCAACCTTTATTTGACCATGTAAACACGAAGGAACTGCTATGGGTAATGACCGACCTGCTGAAAACGCTTAGGGGCAAGTAAAATTAATTATAAGCATCAAGTCATACAGTGATGACAACCTTAACATTGTCAAACTTGGTAATTCAGGATCTAAATGCAACTACTAGCTAACAATGATGAACTTCTATTCAATACTCTCAAAACTATCTATGGACAATTTTTATCATTAATGATGCAATAGTATTGTCACTGATAAACTACCACTGTATAATGAGATGCTGCAGTCTTCCTCCAGCTAGCTAGTGTGCCTGTAAATTGGAATAATAAATCTTCGTTTAACATTTTGAATAACTACACCAGTGATTCTATATTGCAGATATGGCTAGAGAAGCTGGTCAAAAAGCCCTTCAAGATTGTAATTTAAGATATGAACAGGTTGATGCAGCAGTTGTTAGCTATTGCTATTGCGATCCAACAGCAGGTAATTTCTAAATTCCAAAGTAGGCCTATATGCTAATATGTCATGGCTTGTATTCCTAGGCATTCAATCACATACACATACCTTCGCATTGCACGCCTACTTAATAATAATTTTTTTTTAAATTTAATGTTTTAATATTTTTCTTGTTTAGTATGTCGTCTTGTAGATTGTTGCATCAAAAAACTGAAGCTCTTTTTGTTATTCATAATATTCAAATATTTGACTTAAAATAATTGCTGTTTTATTTTCATTTATCGACAACAGTAAAACAACTTGTAAATCAGCCTTATATCATGTTGCCATGACAATCAGATATTGTGTTGCCATGTTATCAGCTAATTGCACGCCATCGCTTGTGTGTAAATTCTGGAATACAAGCCATTTAATATCTACTTTGTATTATATAATTATTGGTCATAATAAAGTATTTTCCTTCGCTTGCGTATAATGGACAGCTACGTTATTGTGGAGAAATGCTGCACTATCAGTTAAAACTTCAACTTCTCTTGGTGTGTATCTTTCCTCAAATATCTAAACTAAACAACTATTGTGGTTTGGATTGAATAATTAGTTACTATTTTGCTTCAATAATTCTAATTAACAAATCATTGTGAACATGCATTTTGGGAGGTTGCTTCTCAAGGAAAACACCTTAAAACAGATTATTTTGAACTTATGCAGATTCTATTACTTTGCTTCATACCAGCCAATTCGCCATTTTCTGTGGGTTAAATCAGGTGTTAGTTTCTGGTGATGACGTCAATTCAGCTTTGACGAATTATAATTTATTCCATTTTCTGATTGTTGGGCTTACAATTATTACTGTTTACAATGTGTTTTTTATATCTTATTACAGGACAGAGAGCGATGTATGGTAAGTGTATACTTATGATAGACTAATGGCATCATGTCAGATAGTTTATATTATGCAGGATTAAGATGTAACAACATTTTATAATGTTGTTCTCAAATAATATTGATGTTTTTGAATGCAAAATTACTCCTCTTTCTGCTACATAACATCTGATTTTTTAACTGTGCAACAGGAGCCCTGAAAAATGCATTAAAATGCAGTTTATGAACATTTTATAAACTTTGTGTTGCTTTATGAGCAGTTCCTGGAACTTTGTGAGTAATTAGATAGAGAGAGTTTTATTTCAACAATTTAAGCATTTCATATAATGCAATTACTAAACATTGTTGACATCACCTCTTAAGCAATATTGCTTGTCTCTGTTTGAGGGACGCAAATTCATAAACATTTCATTAGCAGTTCACAAATATTCATGAATAATTCACTAAAAATGTAATAACAAGCAATTATGAAAAGCATTTCATAAGCTGAATCCAACCTTGGCGATGATATTAGTACAAGGTAATAACATAGGTGAACAGAACACCGCAAGAGATATCTTGGCACAAACACTGTCAATAGCATGACATCCCGACTGATGACTAAAAAATGTAAAAATAAATTTGAATACCTTGTGAACAAAATGCTAGCAATTCAAGAATTGAAATCATCATTGAACATCTGAGGGAAGTTTTAAATATGTATTTGTATGCTTTCATGCTTTCTAAAAAGCAAAGAACATCGGTGTATGGCTAGACGATGAATTGACAATGAACACTCAAGTCAATAGCATTTGCAAGTCTGCATTCTATTATCTTAAAAATATCAATAAAATTAATAAATACATCTCTTTCAAACATTGCGCAATATTGATACATGCTTTTATCACCTCAAAATTAGACCCCTGTAATATTCTTCTAGCTGGCATTGAAAACATCAACTATGCAAGTTACAATATATTCAAAATGCCGCAGCACGTGTGCTGACATCTATCAAAGCACGAGATCACATTACACCTGTACTTCGGGACCTACTCTGGCTAAATGTTGAGCATCGTATTATTTTCAAAATCGTCATCACAACATTGCACCATTATACCTTAAATAACTGATACAACCATATATTACAACAAGAACCCTCTGCTTAAGTGAGACAACCTGCTTCAACAACCATCATTTAACCTAAAATCATACGGAGAAAAATCATTTTCATTTTGAAGTCCAAAATACTGAAATTTGCTACCTAATGAAATCTTTGCAAGGGGCATTCCCATTTCCAGCTAAGATAGTAATATTCACTGCATGTGAGTCCTGCTTATGGTTATTTGCTTCACATAGAGCTCAAACATACCAAATTATAAAAACAGATCATTCACAACTTTACAGCGAACTAGTAATGAAAATCTAATCATAATCATACATCGTATCAATAGTATTTTATTTAGTTTGACCTTTGCGAAAAACATTTCAGGAGTTCATGAACACTTCATGAAATTGTTCCTGACTGTTTTTTGCAGGGGGATGGCATATTTATGCAAATGAGTAAAACGTTATAATTATCCTTTGATTGGATTTAATATACAGGCTCTTTGATGATATAATATCATATTACCATTGCCTTCCTCAACGCTACTACCTACTATTTACACATGTAATATTTCTATTACAGAACTTGGTCTCACTGGAATTCCAATATTCAACACAAATAACAATTGTTCATCAGCGTCCTCAGCATTGATGTTAGCAAAGCTTTTAGTTCAGTCTGGGCAGTATCATTGTGTTATGGCTTTAGGTGGGAAGCATTCTTTCTTTTCATCTTCCATCTTTTTACTATTTAATTGATCACCTTATCAAATGTTTCTCTATTTTTCTAATTAACTGAATATTCAGGCTTAAGATAAGGATTGAAATTTGTCGTCTTATGAACAAGTAAAATGGTGCTATTCTCTCTGACAACTGATTCATAACTGGCTAATATTGCTAATTTAATCAAGCCACTATATTTTAGCCTGCGTGCAGACAGACTTTTCCTTCATATAATCCGTCTGCGTATTGGCGCCGAGTATCGCGTACCAAGTGTTTGTACTGAATTCATATTAAATCAAATAATTACCTAGTGTGGTTTCCTGTTATAACTCAATTTCCTTTACTTGCCAATTGTTCATATATTTTATTAGCCAATCACAATTTACTACCAAAAAAGTGGCATGGAAAGAACAATCAGTACGCTAACTTTGGCGATAATGTGCAGACGGACTATACGAAGAAAAAGTCTGTCTGCACACAGGCTACTATATAATAGTATATTATATTATCAAATTATCATATAATGATGTATTCTAATTAGGCAAATGTGCTGATTAAATCAGGCTGCAAAATCATTGAATATCCCATGCAGGCTACAGGAATTCTGTTCTCCCATCCATGCAATCTGTTTATATTTAATTGCATAGGTTTTGAAAAGATGGAAAGAGGGCTATCTAGAAAATACACTGACAAAGTTGATCCATTACAGCGTCATTATGATCACATGGAAAAGTTAGGTGGGAAGGCTGGTGCTGAAAAACACATGAATGATGTCACTGCAAATATTGTCAAGGTGACAATAATAAGCTGTTTTTGTTCACATGATGGCAATAGGTTTAAGATGCTGTTTTTGTTCACATGATGGCAATAGGTTTAAGATATGTTCATTTGGCTGTAATTTATAAACGAAACAATATATGATTTTTGGTAATGCGTTAAATTTTTAGAATATTTCATGAACTTTTCAGAGTGTTTCAAATACGTTTTAGAGATTTTCATTAAATTTTTAGAGTGGACCATGAACTGTTAAGAGTAGACCATGAACGTATTACTTTTATACAATTAATATTCTGTATGAACTTGATATCAACTAAATCAATAGGTCTAAAGTTTCAGTCATTTGGAGACCATCTATCTTGGAAGAATAACGTCATGTGGTTTATTGAGTTTACTAATTTTCATTTCTAGACTTTGTCAATTTTTTGTCAAAGAATTTGTTAATTTTTTTATTATTATTTTTATTATTATTATGATTTTATTATTATTACGGTATTAAGAATTTTATCTATTTTGTTTCATTTTCAAGTTATTTTGTTATGCTGCTGATGAACATTCTGAAAAATACGGTTCAACTAAGTTACAGTTGGCAAAGATCTCTCATAAAAATCATTTTCATAGCCAATACAATCCATATGCATCATTGCAGAAAGTGTTTTCATTAGAATCAATATTATCTTCTCCTTGTATATTTGGTGATAAAATAACTATGAAAATGTCTGGACCAACTGGAGATGGAAGTGCAGCTGCTGTTGTTTGCAGTGAAGATTTCATAAAGAAACATCGACTTACAGTGAGTTTAAACGTTGGATGTTTCCCTTCAATAGAATCCTAAAACTTTATAATTATAGCATTAATTTAATGAATTAATTCTTTTGAATGGGAATTAGTATCCATACATGTATGTGATACTGCTCAGTGGTTTTTCAAAAACAGAGCCTAATTTACAATAACAAACGAAGATGGAGCAAATCCATATTCAATTTGTTGTTGTAAACTATATAGGTACTGTGACATATACCCCATCCATAACCCTTTTCATGTTGTTGTTTTTCTAAACTTTATTCTTTTTTATTTGACATTATACTTACATGTATTAGTGGACGATCGGGATTGATCTTTAATAATGTGTTGTTGTATTCTCTGCCTGTTATGCTATGTTTGTACCCTTTGTTTGTAGAATAACGCAGTTGAGATTATTGCCCAGCATATGGTCACTGATTTGAGTTCAACGTTTGGTAATACTTTTCGTGATCTTTGTGGTGTTGACATGGCCAAGAAAGCAGCTGAAATGTGTTATAGAGATAGTGGATTAAAACCAAAGGATGTTGATGTTATTGAACTGCATGATTGTTTTTCATGCAATGAAGTGAGTATGCAAGAAATGAATTCGCAGCGCAAACCAAATTTCCACCTGCTTAGAGCTTGTGCAAGTTAATCCCTATGAAAAACAGTTCAGGAGTTCATGAACTGTTCATGAACAGTCCATGAACCTTCACGGACAGTTCATGAAAATTTGAGCCATTTTATGTTCATGAACTGTTTATGAATTCCTGAACTGTTTATCGCAGAGGAAGAGATGATCGTAATGAAGTGTTTAGGAAAACAAGCTGTATCATGTTGGGCTACTAAGGACGATGGAACGTTATTGCCAACATGTGCATCTTCTCAGATTGTAATTGTTGTTTTTGTTGTAGATGTTGATGTATGAAGCGCTTGGATTAGCAGATGAAGGCTGTGGCGGAAAATTAATTGATGAAGCAAGATGGATCACAAATTTAAATGGTATACATTTAGAAACTCTATTTGCATAGATACGATGTAATTATAGTTTTTAATTATATATTTGGGTACATAGTTTCTCAAATGAAAACATAAAATAAGTGCATTGCTTTAGATTAACTAATAGTTACTGACCTATTTTTCACCAGTTTAATTCATTATACTTCGGTAGTCTTCATATTAGGTCATACCCATACACATCAAGGTGTTGACTTCAGAATTAATTGTTTTGAATTAATTTTACACTGATCATAAGGCTATTACCTCTGTAGGACAGCCACAGTGTGGACAATGTGACCATATAATATAGATAATGATGTGGCCTGCTAAACATAACGCTCTTCTTATGAGTTGCTTATATGTGCACATTTAATCTAATTCTCTTTATGCTATATATATATATGAATGATGCAGTGGAAATGGCTTCAAACTACAATCCTTGTTCTTATCTAGGTTCACTGATTGACCGAAGTTATACTTTTTATTTAATATTTCATGATTTGTTTTATTAGGTGGTAAACAATGTCTCCTTGGTAACCGATGGGTTGTAAATCCGTCAGGTGGATTGGAATCGAAAGGTGAGCTTCTCTTGTGTAGGAAGACACTGAATTTATATGGAAGGAAGGAATAGAGTTAATCTATATATGAACTAAGGGCTATTCTGTAATGATATAGCGACACTAAAACTATCAATATGAGGTTTTATTAAGTCATTTCAAGTTTCAGCGAAGTTTAGATCAATGCTGTTGTTTCAAATGTAGTTGACTGTAGTTGACAATGGATGCATGACTGTTGGAAATGGTTGTTAAATAAAAGTGGGATGACCTGTTTACTCCGTCAAACTCACTATAGACTAGTGCCAAATAATACTCTTTGCACATGGAAAACATTCATTAGTTGGTCGGTTTTTGATTGATTATCTTCAAGTTTAGAGGGTCAAATAACGTAAAACCTCTATTTTGATTTCTGCCAATTCTCTTCCATTGTGTAAGAGCCAGCTACAGATATGTAAATTTACCTGTTGTTGTATGATTCTAGGTCATCCAATCGGCGCTACTGGTTTGGCACAATGTGCTGAAATCAACTGGCAGGTTAGTCAATGTTATACTAACGTAATAATATACATTTTGAATTTGGTTATATAGTTTGAAAGGGATATTAAAAGTCTGATTTTGATTAGTGTGATTGTGAAAAATCGTCAAGAAATTACTGCCTATCATGCTACTAATAAGAGCTTGGGCCAACTATTCAGGATTAGAAAAATGTCTACAGTTTTGAGCTGATGTGTATCCTTTACTGGTATTCATTTTACATGAATACCAGAAAGCTTCTTTTGAGGTATGTGACCAATGCAAGAATGATATTTATAGTTGAAAGTGTTTACTCAAAGGCGTTAATCGAATCTTTTTACCTGGTTTCGCCTCAAATTTGAATTCTAATTCTAGTGGCTCTCGTTTTCTACATTATCGTTGTGACCAAATCATTTTGTTGTTTTTGATTCAGCTTCGAAATCTAGCCAATCAGCGCCAAGTAGATAATGCCAAAGTTGGTATGCAACATAATTTTGGTATCGGTGGGGCTGCGGTAGTAACACTTTTTCAAAAATACTCAGAAAATAGTAACACGCAAAGGATAGGGATACAAGCAAAATTATAGTAAAGTCAAAATCATATAAATGTTGGTGATTGATTTGTGTATGTATCGATTGTTTTATCTGATATAATTAATAAAATCAGTACAAAATGATACATGAATAAATAATCGCTAATTTAGTATGCAATGCAAAGTTTTAATGATATCATGTATTTGAGTTTTATCCAAGATCTTAATAATCAATTCATATCTCAAATTGTGTGGTCTATTAATTTGCCTTGAAATACTTCATGTAGATTCCTGACTTGTACAATATTGATTTTAAATATTATGTTATTTACATGTTGATATCATCGTAATGTTGGACGAATTAACTGTCTAGAACTTTCTAAATATTTTAACAATACCTGTAAATTTAAAGCTGTATTATATGATTACTATATACAAATGTTATATGCATTGTGTTTTATTATATTATCATCAAATTCTCAATCAATGTAAATGTGTCTTATGGATAACCACGTTTCATAAAAACTGTAACCTTGCTTACGTTTGTCAGAAATGTTTAATGAACATTCGCTGTTTATTAAATTGTGGCTTTCTTTCTGAATATTGCGTGGTTCTCTTTCTCTAAAAACTTTTCCTTTCATTATCAAACTTTCAAATAGTCAATTACGGGCTGGTTTGTTGAAGAGCACAGCTTCGAAATTCTACAACTTCCATGTAAAATGATGATGGACAACCATCCTATTTAATTAGAAAATGAAACCAAAACAAATGTATTGACTTCGTATTATATTTGAGTATAATTCTATTGCTACTTTGAATCCCGGAGGACTTATTTTTATTTTGTTTGGGGTTTATTGTCTTTATTGTTGCTGTCGCTGACGTAAATTTTTAAAGTTGTGCTACCAACTGCTAATAATAATACAATAGTTTCCTAGGCTCAAAACTATGTAATAATTAACTTCTACTCTTCTGAGTACACTTGCAACTGAAGTACTTAAATATATCGTTAACTCGCCTTTCATAGGCTCGTATTTGATTAATGTTTCTCACTGTTACATACACAGGAGGCTATCCCAACGATGCTACTCCTCGCACAACATAATTAGCTTAGACAGTATTAGCCATAGAATAAAGATAACTCAATATTAATTGAAATGAGCATCCCATTCCTCGTTTTGACGGATATGAGAACGCTCCAATCCACTCTACTGTTTAATCAGACCATTTTCATCAGACAAAGCCTCTATCATTCCCGTGGGAAAATTCAAAATGATTTCAAATGTATAGAACTTTATGGGTAAAGAGTTATTGTAAAGTAAACATTTTGGTGCTACGATTTTGATTTTTAAAAGACTTTCACACATTTGCTAGAAAATGAAATAGGAAACATGCCAAAAATAATGATTTTATGATCAAAAAGTGATCTGTATATAGGTGCTTTATGTGGCACCCTTCGTTAATATATTTATATATGGACTAAACTGGGATCATATAGCATGCTATAATATGCACTTACCTGGTACATACAAAGAACAGGCTGCTGTTCAGATCCGCATGTTGTTGAGCCTTGGCCTACGCATTTGTTTTCTCGTCTGCTGAAAATTTTATTTGATGGACATGATTTCAGTAAAGCATTTCCATCCTTGCACTTGATGTACTTCTGGCATGAGCCCAACATGGCGTGGTTTCCATCACAAATGCTACAGTAATCTAAAAAAAATATAAATTTACAATTGATGCCTATATCCTAAATGAAACTCTATATATTCTACTTCAACTCTATCTATCCTACATATAGCCTCACACGTCAGAGCGTGCACGTTAACTGTCTCCAGCCTTTGTTCAACGGAGTACATATAAGAGTTATTTAGAAGGCTCTTTATCGGGCCTGTAGCTCATTGTTGACATAATCAACTTCTGCATTCGCTGAAACACTATAATGAGTAATCAGAGACTGTCTACACATTGTGAACGTATTTACTTGAAAGGATATCAAGCATAATTATTATATGCCAATCCGCTATTCTATTAGAGGACTGTTATCTTATACGCTGTGACATTATTTTACCGTGGTCAGACTGTGTGAGTTGGACTGCAGCATTTGGGTTGTTGTAAATGGAATTAGTAGGTGGATCGATCATTGTAACACCATCACCTATATATAGTATATGAGAAATAGTATACAAATATCAAGCAAATTGAAATAAATAATTAAGTAGTGATGTATGTGTGTGTGTATTTTATTCTAATTCGTAAGCCAACATGAGCAGTAATATGTTACAACTAATATATGTTACATGGTTATAATTAATATTAGATAGTAGATTTTTGATTTGCTATCATTGCCATGGTTACCATAAAAAATATCAATTATCAGTTAGCAGTTATATATTCTCGAACGATTATCATTTGAGATTTTGTAGTAATTTCGAGGTAAAGACCGCTTTGACGTTTTCTGTTTACTTTTATGGAGATATGGTCCTACTGTCTGACTATTTGTTGTTTATATACAAACCCCGCAACATAATAATGATAATGATAATTAAATGTTATGTACTTTTCATCGAGTGCATACATGCTCCCAACTCAAACTCTTAGAGCTGTGAAGATTATTGGCAAGGAATATTTTCTAACAATTAAAATGAAGATATCACTAATAGCTTAGTAGATATAATTGAAACTGTGTTAAATTTTTTGTTTAATAGCAGGGAGGTAGATTCAATTCAACAATTATCCTGACTGTGGCAAAAAGCGGTATTTCCCTGTTCTGAAGTTGGAGGCGTGTATATAGCTTCACTTAGCTTGATTAAACTTACCAAGGAGGGTCACAAAGGAGGGAACTGTGTACAAGTCATTGTCATCACCAATTGTAGGTTTGTACGTAAACATAACTTTCAATTTCTTGCCTACATCCACGCCATGTCCAGGCTTAGAGAAGAACAAGTAGCACGTTTCTGTAATTGATAATGATTCAAATAATTATATAAAAAACTACGACTTATTGTATAATCAGAATTAGGCTGCATTAATGGTCTCGCGACATGCATGCGGCTTCTTTTCCAATTTACTTTCTGCAGACACGTTGGAGATTTCAAGAAGGTCCTAAACTGGGAGACATAATATGCATCTTAATGTATGGAGCCGAGAACCCGAGAATGGCAAAACTCACTATTTATGGTCCCAGTTAATAACTTATAACACAATAATATTTGAAGATCTGAAAATTAAATTTCATCAAGAAACCTCACCAACTAATTTAATGTACATCCCTAATTTCAATGTAAATTTTTAAAATTGAGAGGTTCTTAATTTCGACTTCATTATACTTAGTAGCGACAAATAAAACACACGATAATCTGCAACAGTTTCGATTTATTCTTAAATCATCGTCAGGCATATGAAAGAGAGAGAGAACAGGTTTTACATCGTATTTATAGTTAGAAATTATTTACATGATCTATTGAAATTTGGGGCTCTATATACGACTATAACACACTAAACAATACATGAAACATTATGACGGAAGGGATGGTCTGAAGCGGTACTAATTACGGATACAATACAAAATAAATATGAAATAATAATTACTGTTATACAAAGAAAACAATGAAACAAAGAATAGAAAGTAAAATGTTCTATCAGAATGGTCATAGATATTTTAAATTTTATTGTCCAGCAGGTGTTGATAATGAAATTATTGCCGACCCGAGAGGCCGACATAACTATAATCCAATAGTCACACAAAATATCATCAACGTTAAGGCATGAAAACAAGTAAATTTCCTTCATAATGTTTCATGTATTGTTTAGTGTGTTATAGTCGTATATAGAGCCCCAAATTTCAATAGATCATGTAAATAATTTCTAACTATAAATACGATGTAAAACCTGTTCTCTCTCTCTTTCACTTGCCTGACGATGATTTAAGAATAAATCGAAACCGTTGCAGATTATCGTGTGTTTTATTTGTCGCTACTAAGTATAATGAAGTCGAAATTTTTAAAACATTGAAAAATGCAGACTCATTTTCAGAAAATTGAAGAAAACTGTGGCTCAAACGAAATTTAATTTTTCATTTGAAATAGGAATGTCTAGTATAAACCTTCTATACTGTCGTTGTCTATTGTAATGCAAAACATTTCTATTAGACATTTTCCAATAAAAATTATATATTAATTAAACATGTCTGAAGAGTCTGTTATCTGTCTCCAGTTTCGTATTTTCTGCATGCTATAAAGCCAACTGTTCTGATTATACCTGGGCTGTCTGATGTTCTGTAATATTCTCTGCTATGACAATTCCACCAGTATATGATACATGTTGGTTTTGGAAAGCAAACCAAAAGTGACCAATTGGTAACAGTTTTCAGCATTTTAATCTTGATCGTTCCTTTGAATTTACCGTTAGATTTGGCTTGGACAATACAATCATAGCGGCTGCGAAGAAAAACGAACCATTTAATCATGAGTATAGGATAAAGTGTATGGTCACACTATCAAGAAAATCTTCACTTTTCCTGTTTACTAAAGTTGTTTGACAGAATTTTAATTCAGATTCCTCTGTACGCAGCTATACGGTTTTGGGATGACCCCCTCCCACTCGACTGAGTACGCACTTTATCTTTATCTTTATCTAATCCTAACACGGATTTTGAATATTATATCGTTTAAAGACGCTTGGGTTCACCCTTACCAAGTCAATTTCCCAATTCTCGTTCGTAAAAATCATTTGTTTACTTCCCGTGAGACCGTGTGTTTGAGCCTAAGAACACAAATATTTCCCTCATGGCAAAATATATTATTTCTTTCGTCTTTTTATCAATTTTACACGGAGATTACATTGATTTTACGTATCTTTGAACAAAATATTTGTGAAAAATGATACAATTGATCCCCGTTTTAATGTTGTCGAGTTCCCATTTCACGATTTTGAAAAAGGGGGATTATTTTATCACGTTCTATGGGAACCCCTCGGATATATCATCGTTAATTAATATCAATCTCAATAGAAAACGAGAAAATGGCAATGGAATTAGTGTCCATTGATTTAACTTACTTTTCATAGATAAGATTGTTTCGATTGCATCCTTTGTATTTAATTGACAACCCACTTTGAATTTGACAAAGTATGATCACAGACATGATTAACGTCCATAGTCTAAGAGACAACTTTAATCCTTCCCAGGTCATTTTTAACACATCTGTAAATGGAATTTGAAAATATTACATATTCAAATTGAGAGCAGATATTATCATTAATGTATGAAACCTTAATAAGATTTGATCTAGCTATCTTGTCAAGTCCTATATCCTCTGTCCGATAGGCTACTACTCTACCTATTTTTTATTATTTGTCTTGTACTATAAAGGGCCGTTGGAGTTAAGTAAAGTACGCTAGCCAATCCGAATCTCTCTCAATGCATAAACTTTAAACCCTTTTGGAAATTAAACTCAAATTTTATTATATATAGTATTTATACATTCTAACCTAGTACAGGCACAGAACGGACTTTCGTTTCGATTCATTTGATGACGGACATTGGTCTTTATATAGGCATTTGTAATGTTGACTGCTAGAGTTCACGGAATGCTGAAAGTTGTCCTATCACGAACATGCATACGATGACCCTTGTAGAATTTCAATGGTTATATAGCTCATATATACTATCCAATCAATGAAATGACTGTATAATGACTGTCGCTTGAGACCAGAAGCAATATGTAAAGGCAAATAAATGGTCAGATGATAACTATAACAGTGCTATATTTCATATGATACGTACCAAAATACAGATTTTATTTTGCAGTTATTTCAATTGCAATGTGGTTAAAAATATTAATCCATTTTCCAACTTTCATAAATTTGTGATTTTGATAACCTTTTGTAAATGCCTTTTACAAAAAATTGATGAACCTTATAGTTAAGAATACCTGTACATTCAAAATCTTTCATTGAATGAACTATAATTTAAGGGAACTGCGTTAAATTTACCAAATTTGTTTATGTAATGATTAAGTTCAACATTCTATGCGTATATTGAAAAGGCATCTATTCATTACCCTTTTAAAAATAATATTGAAGTGCATGTCAATTTGGCGTCAAGAATACTTCAATGAAAAAAGAAACCGAATTAGATTGTTATGATTTCTAATTGAATAGTTCTTGCCTTTCTATCTTAACAACTGAAAATAAACTCAGCCTAACATAGTGACCTATTTCAATCATTTTTAGATGATAAATAACAAACATATATCTCACGGAATTCGTCCGGGGGGAACTTCCATTGCGCTTCAACGGGGTTTTGTTCAAACGGAACTTTGGACATAAACCCTAAAAATAATTTAATTTTTTTTAGCAAAAAAAAAACATTTAAGAAAAAGAATCAGAAATTGGTAGAAAGTCGAAGAGAATAACTTAAGAAATTTTCACGGCAATGAGTACCCTATTTTTTTTTTATTTTGAAAAAGGTACCCTTCAATATTTGGAAGTCCCTGTATAATAAAAGGATGGCAATGGTATGGTGTCGTAGTAGTCGGGTAGTAGTCGGATAGAAAAAGCTATTTAAATTTATTGATAGTGTAATTAATGTCTCCATGGTGTTTGATGCTGGAATGCCATCATTTGAGATTAATGACTTTGGATGCATTGCTGAATCACAGGGAGTAGCTTCACTTGGATAAATTCTACGGAATGTGGCATTTGAGGAAACACATTTGCTGATTTTAGATTGCATCATAGATTATCTTGTAGTTCGCTTTAGCCCCATTCCATAACGCCCCTCAACTACACGCAGACGCTCCAACGAGTTGAGGGCCGTTATGGAATGAGGCCAGTAAGTCTAGTAATACAATACTTGGGCGAACTTGTTCTCGCAAAGGGTTGTGGGATAATGTGATGAGGGGTTTGACCTTGACGTGGTCCGGGTTCTCTATTATAAAATCAAGGCGCAACAATGGAAACAGGATGGACATAGTTGAATCTCTGAATCAAATTGCATCCCAAAGGGTAGATTTACACTATAGCGCTTGCAGAGTCTGATTATTATTATTATTATTATTATTAATCGCTTGCAACTGATGCACCCCATTACACACTGTGTTCTATATTTAATCTTTTGATTGATTTGAATTCGACCCCGTTGCCATAGACAACCTTCCTAAAATCATTGTCCGCAAAATGAAGAGAAAACGAAGCATAAAACAAATATAACGGTATGTAATCTTAATTCATAATCCTCATATTTAATGTTTCATTATGTATATAAATACATTAATATTAATAAATATCCTACATAATCAAAACTGTATAACATTTTATAAATCGATGACTGAATTTGTAAGAAAAAAGATATAAAATTGTAATAAACAAAATAATAGAAAATTGAATTAAGAATAAATAAAGGATAAATAAATTTTGAAAAGATGTTATTTATAGTATTTATATAATTTCATTCAAAGTAGTATTGTGATGGTCAATTATAAATTGTATCAGATCAAATAACATTGGTTTATTATCTTGTAATTAATATGAAAATGATAGATTATTTTGTGCACAAGTAATCGCTTTACATCATTCCACCCAGATGAATCATATTCAAAGGCTGCCGTCGATTCCTCCTGATTGGAATTGGAAAAAAGACTTTGCACAAAAGGACCATTCATCGGTTTAATGGAATCAAATAACTCCCCATCCATGTGGCTATTTGAATCCGATGTAGTTTCATTTCACTACTTTCAAAATTAGATATAAGTATATCAGTGCATCTATATGTTACTATTACTTCTACTATAATTCTACTGGCACCATGACGTATCGTGTCGACATTTTTCATGAAACCAATGACCAAGAACAGCATTGTTAGTGGTAGCTTCTGAATCCAGTAATTGTAAACCACGGTTATTCACATTCTACAATACAACACGATGAAACATAAAAACAGATACTCTGACGGCTAAAGATTATTAGACGCATGTTGGCAATATATCTGGGCTTACATTTGAAGATACAATGGACATGTCACCCGAAATACTTGGCTAATAGCCCTCCCTTATGAAGCGGGATAAAAGACATGCACCCTGGAATGATTGAGGATTTTGAGTTAATGTTTGAAGACAGGTGGTTATAAAACTTCAAACTGAAAGGTAAATTTCATCATTATCTCCAACGCATACTACCACAAACACCTGAACGCGCTATGTTACGCAGGCGTCTCAATTTCGAATAAAATGGGCATGTGTTAGTCAAATTGTCGTTAGATGCGCATGTCTAGAAGTCCTAATTCGAGAATGTTCCTATCCAACATTATGGAATAATTCTATAATGTTATTGACTTATGGAAAAGGAGGAAATACCGAAAGGCGAAAAATCAAACTCATACAGGAAAATGATCAGTTATTTCAAATTACCCAAACGACATTTATAGCATCAATAACTTCAACTTACTTAGTAAACAATCTGTGGATTTATGAATGATTAGTGAACAATGTATGACTTACCAACGGTTGAGGTGCAACACGTCGAAAGTTTCCTCGATGGGTGTGTTCAAGATAAGCATGTTTAATGTTCAGTTTCATATAATCGTTTAAACAGTGATGACACAATTGACATTTCTATAATAATAAAAAGAATGAAATACAAATAATTAGAAACCTTCACAAAAAATGTAAACATTGATTATAAAACTTTGAAAACATTTTTCTGAAATTAATTATTTCCTCGCTTGTGACGAAGATCAATACAGTACTCCAGAGAAGATTAACTCAAATCACGCTCGCTGTTTAATTCTGCATAAGTCCACAAGCCCACATTACATTTGCGCAAAATGAGATGGATCTGATGAATCAGCGTTAAAGTTTACATTTGTATTTACATATATACAATTCCTAGGTGTTGCATACGACCGTCGTGCTGAGGACTAAAATGATAGATGTCTGGCGTTCTTGTTCGACAATGTTACGATCGAAGGAATATTCCTACTAATGCAAGAAATCCACTTTGAATCGTATCAATACATCAGAGCAGAGACCATGTGAATATTCCGTGAAAGTGATTGCGTTTTATAATGACATAATTGTAATTATCATAAATGAGTACTCACCATATCGTCACAATTTTCTAGACAAAGAGGATGGGCACAGTGCTGACTATCAACAGCGATATCACGATCATTGACCGACAATTGTCTATTGTCCTTACTATAAATAATAAAATATTATGAAAAAATAGATATTTTGAACAGTCTGAGTGGTAAACTAAATATAGTTGATTACTAGGAAGCCGCTAAATAAAATGTACTACTTTATATATCGCATCAATAATTATAGACACTTGAGGAAGTTTGGAACAGTACAGATTTTTTTTTTAATTTTTAGAATAGAGTTTAGAAGCTGAGAGCTTTATATTTTTGGAGTAAAAAATGGGGGAGACCTTTATAATTTTCGGGCGATGGGACTTTTGAAGTTATCCTATTTTTCGTCAGTATACATGTTACAAAAACGATAATGTCAGAGGAAAGAAACAAAAACAGAATAATGTTCTTATAGTTCAATGAAACAACAAAAACAGTCGAGGAAAGTATTTGGAATATTATAAGTTATGTTATAAGTAACAATTAAACATAATCGGCAAATTTGTTGGGGGAAAAATTTCTCAAAAATCTATAACTAATCAACATTTTCAAATACTTCTATTGAATTTATTTTTAATTTACGTCATTGATGTAAAGTATACTTCAACAGTGATGAGGAAAAAAAATTAGGGGTGCCCTAAATGTTGCCATCACAATACCAGTGAAATTTGAAAGTGTTGACACGCCAACATGTGCTGTAAATAGAGCTTAATTTCTTTCCAATTATGTAAAAACAACCAAGTTCCCTATAACCCTATAATCTGCCAAATCGTTTTAAAAAATTCAAAAATGTGGCAGTATTTCTCATTCAAAATATTGTCTACTGTTCCAAGCCTCCTTAAGAGACTGTAAACATAACAAACAGTTCATGAACTCAACAACAAATTTTCACAGGGGAGGTACTGCTTCCAATTTAAAAAACTGTGATAACATGAGGTAACATTAGATTTTCTTTGTATAGCTTACTTGCTACCCTGTGCTGTTTTCATGGTCAATTTATCTCTAGCACCTGCGTAATGTGCATTTGGCGGGCAGAGAACATATACAGGAACTGACATGAACAGCAGCAGGAGGGCTTACCAAGCTATAATATTGTGTATTTGACTAGCAAAATAAGGTACAATGTGCTCAATATAATACTATATTTAAGCTGTATTATTTAAAAAACGTAACTCAAGCACAGAATTCCCTATTAAGGAATTACATTACTCAATTGGAAATACAACAAAGTTACGGACCTTTCTGCTTGGGAAAAATAACTTGCCACGCCAACAAGGCTGAGTGTATTAAATACAACCTAAGGTACGAAAGATAATAAGAACTTCAGATTAAGAAGACAGACTTTTAACAATGTGACACACCCACAACACTAGTCAGACTGTATTACTCACTTGTTCATACAAAGGAGCGTTGCCACTGTGTGCCGCAGATGACAGATTTGGAGACATATTGACCTAAGATATTCACAAAAACAAAATATTGAATATTTTGAAACATGCAAGGTATTATTATCATTGAATTATCATATTAAAATATTTCTTGTCTATGTTTCAATTTATCATAATCATTCTGGATAATCTCTTGATAGGTTAAAATAGCCCCTCTGAAAAAGTTAACTGAGTTCATGAACTTTTAATGAACATCTTCTACACAGGTCACAAACCGTTCATAAGTCTCTTATGAAAAGTTCATGAATGTTAAATGACTTGCTTTTTATTAATATTTTCATGAAATGCTTCATGAGCAGTTTGATTGACAGGGGATTGCTAAGCACCATAGTAAGCAATGGTAATATGTTCACTACATTATCGAAATCTTATACAATGATTTGACTTACCTCCATTAGCCAAATGTTGAGTTGATCATCAATCACAAAATCAAAACGGACAAGTTCAAAGAAATTACTAAATCGATAAAAAAATTAAATTAATTAAACAGAATGAAACAGATAACGTCACAACAGAGAAAGAAGCATATTGTATGAATGGAACATTGAAATATACAATGTAACAGTGTTACAGCCTGACATCAGTCTTTCTAATGGTTTCACTCACTGTTGAGATGTAAAGTCATGAAATAATCCTTCCATGGCATTTTCTTTGGATTGATAAACCTACAAAATATTATGATAAAACAATCAGATGTGTATAATATAAGAAGGATTGATATGTGTGAAATGCCATTGATTTAATTATCACTTTATAAAGATATTGCTACACAGTCTAAATCAGAGATGACCCTTTGAAACTTGGTCCACAAAAGTTAAACCGATCTATTTTCATGAAATTTTTGTTACAATTTGTGAACAATTCCTGAATTACCTGGAGCATCCAACAATATTCTCAATGAGCACTCCGGCAGTAACATATCTTATATTATAGGAGATCACCTTTTATACTGTTATTTAGCAAAAGTTCCCTTTAAATAATTGGCTGTTGATAGTGGCTCATATGAAAACTGCTACAACCAAACCAAGAATCAATAAACCACTATGGCTATTTGTGAGCTGTTCATTAAGCTAATGAATGTTCACAAATATTTTACAGCGTTAATGAACAGTTCATCATTACTTCTTGAGATACTTTGATGAGCTATTCATTAATAGATTGCATAGAAATTACATACAAGGCGAACAGCATCTTTTATTTTTCTCCATAACTCTTTAGTTTCATGTCCTAAAATATTAATAAACAACCAAAATAGAGCACGCAATAGCATCTTTCAAAAATGTAAATTGGCACGAGGAACTCCAATTTAGAATGAGCACTTGGGACGTCCATACTTTACAATAGGAAGACTGCTTAGTACACAGAAGCGTAATCCATTATCCTAAGCTAAGAATTTGATAAAAAACTATGAAATGCAGCAGTATTAAACCATGATAAATAACATGATAAATAACTGGACTAAACAAATACAATATCTTTCTTCTTACCTTGATGGTCTAAATAAGCAAATAATGAATCTTTGGATGTAAATTCTCCACTTTTAAATGCATCTTTCAGTGAGGGCATCTAAGGTAAACATAGAATGACAATACAGTACTTTTATTGACAACTTCAAAACAGAAGGAAAGAATTACAGACATTTTATAAAGTTACAAATAAGCTTATGGATATTTCTAATTAAAGTTTGCTTGAAAGGTAACAGCTGATGAAATTATCAATGCAGATATGCTTATGGATATTTCTAATTAAAGTTTGCTTGAAAGGTAACAGCTGATGAAATTATCAATGCAAAACTTACTTGATCAGTTGGAGTGTATGAATCGCCAACAACATATTTACTGACATCAGCAACATCAAGAGGAAGATAATCTGTTTCACAAAATCTAGATAAAAAATATATACTTGCTAATATCCTATCATCCGTACATAAATGAACAAACATTTTAGTTAGTTTGTTTTTCCCAAATTTGCCAAGCGCAATTGAACTTTGGGGACATCAATATCAGGGGTAGCAGGGGATATTCTACTACTACCCTCTGCAATATAAGCTTTTGAACTTAAAGTAGTACATTTTTCACAGAGAAGTAAATTGTTCATGGAAAGGTAATGGAAAAGTGCCATCTCATCCGCAGAAGTTATTAATTAATGTTCATGACTTTGATATTATTTATGTTGAATATCTTGTGGAGTCTCATTTGGTTTTCAGGAAGTGTTTGTTCATCATCACTAAAAAGTTCTTTCCAATATTAGTATTGACATTGCGGATGAATAGCGGGTTAAACCAGATAATGTTTCTTTTCCTTTCTATCAACCAGGATGTACTTGAAATTATAAGTTTTGCATGCATATGTACATCGAAATAAACTACTGGGTAATATAACACAGAGTTCACTTTTACACTTATAAGCAACACAGCTCTTAAGGGCTCTATCGGCTACACAGTGCTATTTATAAATGAAACAAACATCATGTACTCAGTCTCACTCTATTATTGACCAATGTTCGAAACCAAACATTACCTCAACAGCAGTTCATTCTCATAGACATACACACGTAGCGGATTCACTGAAGTTATTACAGTATAAATGCCAATGTCAAACTTTCTGAAATTGAAATTAAAAAATGAGATCAAATCGAAATAATTGTGAAGTGTTTCATATATTATTTTTCAATATAATATTCAATCAGTGGACATACCTTCCATCTATCAGCAATGGCCGGTCGACAAAACGTTGTACAAATGTTTGCTGTGCACTGAGATCCAAATCTGTACAATAAAAAGAAAGTAGGCTATGCCTATACGTAAGTGAATCAAGTATCTCTAGTGTCAATGAGTGTGGCTTCCCCTGCAAAAAAAAGTTCATTAGTTCATGAACGTGAAAGTTCCCAAAAGTTCATGAACAGTTCATTAAAGGGTTACTCCGCACTTGCTATGTTTGTACCCATATTTATTAAAGGAGAAAAAGTTAGGAGACACGAGTTAAGCACTAAAAAATCACACCCTGGAGCTTGTGAATTTTGGCTTCTTGAGCATTCAGTTTTTCCCGGCTTTCTGAGCCATGTTTTACCCTAGGATTTCATGAATGCCTTTTCGACCAATCGGATTGCAGGAAACCTTTGCGATATTGTAGAATAACTGTTGATGAACCTTCAGGAAATTTCAAATTCATGAACCAGTTCATGAACTGGTTCATAAAGTATTCATAAACTCTTTGTGACTGTTCATGAATCCACACAAAAATGTTTATTTTTCACAGGGGTATCAACACCTGTATTCAATGTGCAATATGATTGGGTAAGTGAATCTGTCGTCAGTATGTTCATTGTTCGCATGTCCCAAAATATAGCAAGGAGATGTCACTCTTGCCGCAATTGTCCAGCTTAGTAGCCTCTTTGATTTCCTCTGTCAATCTGTCTTGATGTCACATAGCTGGCTGGTTAGTAGTTATTTGTATAATTATTGTATTGAACTTGCGATATATTTGTCTGCAGTGCTACATCCACGGAAGTTGCTGTGGCGTTCATATGCGTTTATATATGCATATATTTTATTGTGCAAATTGCTGCGTTATCGTGCAGCTGTTTGTGTGCTGTTATGCGTGGAGTGCTACAATGGATTGTCCAAGTGAAGGTTCCTTCCTCTTTCACTTCCAACGAATAAGATAAGCATAGTAGGTAGTAGGTACTCCACTTAGCAGTGTGACTGAGGCTTGGTCTTGGTGATGACAGGTGTTTTCCTTCGTCATCCTAGTTTCTGCCATTTATTTTGCCTCCCATCAATCAGGCACCAAATACCAAGGATATAATTATAGCATTTACATAATGCATGTAATGTTGTGGTATACCATGATGCATACATTACAATGATTTTAAATGTGTTTATTGTAATTCTTATATTCAAAAAATTGATAACGTAGCACTATGTTAAACAGGATGTATTTTATTAGATCCAAATTGTTTCATCCATTTTTCATTGTGGTTCTAATATATGTATTTTATGATTTAAGTTGCAATGAAAACGTCACTGTGATAGAAAACTACGTATGTCGTTTCACTGTTCGTTCAAGACGAAAAGTTTATATTAACACTAAATTCTTGCAAATCTTTTTAAAATTTAAGTATTAGTGATGGATAATTACCACGAGCAGCGTAGCTTATGGAAAATATTGAGGTTTTCACTTTTTGGCATTAAATAACAAATAGTTGTGATTGCATGAAGTTTTAACATAGCTTATATCTTGTTCTGACTTTATTTTGTTTACATGCAATGATAGATGACTTTGTACAGCATTAGGGTGTCATTTGCAAATTAAATAATTATTCACTATTTATTATCTATAGCTACAGTAATTCATTGGCATAATATTCCAACGAAAGGTACCCAAGAATCAATCTTTGAGACTCCTCACAAGTCAAGTTAATAATATCCAATAAAATTTTGTTTGCTTTTATTATCTATTTAGAGAAAGATAGGTACGATTTGAGACACATCAATGAATTGTTTGCTAATCCTAGAAGTTTATGCAAAAGGGAATTGAGTTTGGGCTATAGAACGCTTTCAGCAAATCAGATACCGGAGGAGGCCTACTGACAGCAGTAATAAATATTTCCTTATTGAACATTTATCTGGTAATGTTGAGTAAGCACTCAGTGACAGTAGCATGCAGGGTCTGACAAAAAGTGTAATCCTGGATTCAAGAAGGCTAGAGCAAATTCAGAAGAATATATTTCTATGATTTATAGGTCAATTCTGAACAACAAAATTTAAGAAAACGTTGAAATGTTCTAGGATTAATCCAGAAGGATGGATTTTTCATCGGACCTTGGTAGCATGGCCAATCATAACATATGGGTGGACCTACAGCTACTGGTATGAAACCTGTTTTCAACAACAATAATTAGGTTAGTGGTCTGAGACATTGTTGATCATGTTTTAATTCAGTCCATCCATCCCTGATGCTTCACAGTAAGCTGAAATTATCGACAGCTTTATTTATATCATCTTTTTTTTCATCATGAAACTTGAAAACATGCTAAAAATATTTGTCTATTGCCACAATTTGGTGCTACATGTGCTGAGTATGAACATAGCTTAAATGCTTGGCCAAATAATAGATTTATGGTTTTGAGGTTATCTTTGTAGTAGATGTATGAGCCGGTTACACTGGAAAAATGACGGTTTAATTACTCACAGATATATTTAACTACCCTTCTTAAAATCCATAAACCAAGATGTTGCCTGTATTTGAAGTTTCACGTGATTCTGACAATGAATTAGCTAGCCATAGTTAATCAATTTGTAAAAAAGTGTAGTACCAGCCACTTGAAAATGGCAACATTTAATTCAAGTAGCAACTTGAGTTGTATTCTAATAGAGAACTTCGCTCAAATTGACTACTACATTGAACTGTTGAGTTGATCACCGGAAGAGGAATGTAGTTTGATTGAGTTCATGAACAGTCCATGGACTAAATGAGCATTCAAGAAAAATTTATGAAAACTTTGTTAAAAGTTCATTGGTGTTAAATGGTTTGTTGTTCATGAACCTTTCATTAGCTGTTGATCAAAATCAAATGGGAGTTATGCAACATTCAAAACCCCTCGAAAACAATTCAAGAACAGTGCATGAAAAAGTGCACGGAAAACAGAAGTTGTTTAGGTTTAACATCAATGAACTGTTAATAATGTGTTAGTGAACAGTTCAAAATTTCAATAAATTGTTTGATGACATCAAATCATCAATATAATTATTGTTCATACCTTTTGTGCTAACAATCTTGATCCCGCGATGGTTATTACTTTTCTGAACCCATAATGCATCAGGATTATTCACTGCCTGTTTGTACAGATAAAACGAAAGTAATATCACAAACTGAAATAAATATACAGCTCAACTTACAATTACAGACACAGTATTTTAAAATTGAATAACATCGAGCAGGCAAATATGATGGCTTGACACACAATATGTCAACTACAGTATTTCGGTTTTTGTAATTCACACGACAGAAAGATGCTGATGAAAAAAATATCAAAGCTTTTCTCCCCATGATGTTATAGACTCATGGATACTTACATACTATGAGTCAATTACACAGAACACAAATGGATTTTACATGCCAACTGATGAATGTATGTGATGTATGTGGCTCATCGGCATTACATCTATACCATATCCTAAATTACGAATCTATCCAATCTTACATTCAATTTGTAAACAGTATAAAGAGTGAAAATAATTGGAAATAATTTAAAATTAAAGTTAAAATAACGTAAATAAACTTTACATATATACTTATCCTTGGTTATCGATTAGAAACAGCAACAACGCAGAATGTATATAACATTAACAAACTTGCTCAGAATAAAAGCGTAAGTAAATTTATAAGACAGAACACAAAAATGGTGAAAAGTCAACACCTATTGTATATCTTATCAGAGAAATAATTCAGTTGTGAATCAATCCACGGTGTTATGTTTGCTTAATTAGTAATGTTCTCGCCATATCGATAAAAAACGCTTGTATTTGCGGCACTTTTGCACCAAACAGAATGCTAGAAATCGAAATTGTTTGTTTTGAATCCTGAATGTCAACACAACTTCCAATGTTACTAAATTTGCCGAGTTTCATGATAATAATCAATATATATAAAGATATTTACCTAAGAAGTATTATTGTGATGTTTTAGCTTTATGCACTTGTTAGGCCTATTTAATTTTAAATTTGCAAATACAAAAATAGATTTGATCTGCATGCCTTACGGATTTTGCATTTAAAATATGATTTATTCACGATGAATAAACAGACATTATTTATTGTCAGAAAACCTTTTGAATATCCAGTAACTGTAAACAGAGGCATTAATTTTCAGCATTAGCATAAATTAACTGATTCTATATCATAGTGAAGGAAAAATAATAATGCTTAAAATTTATTGCAAATAAAATACAAAATTTTCCAATTATTATAATAATTAACAATTACATTAGAACCTGTTAATAAACATCACAGTATATAAAGGATTATTGTTTATAGCGTACTTAGTTTAACTGATGTTACTGGTGAAATTCAGTATCTTTCTTCTTATAAATAATTGACTAATATAAGGTACATCGCATACAACATACTTTTTGAAAATTCCTGTACCACGAGATATGCTTGCTTGCAGGTTTAGGCTCATTCCTCCTACATTGATATTTTGTTGTTTTTATTCTGTGTCTAGTTGAATGGTTTGACTAGGCCTATCTATAGTTCGACTACCGGCATTCAAAATCTATATTTCCCCATTACTTAATAAGAAAATTTGTGCACGCACGTATATTGACCAATCAAATTGCTAGGAATCATTTGATCATTTCAGAATAACAATTTCGATTAGAATAATAATTATCAGACAATAGCTGGTATATTTACTTGTTTAGGAATGCAAGCATTAACGTTGATGGTTCATAAATAGATTATTGATTAATTGGGAATACAGTGTGGTTTACAATATGCCACTTACGACAGCAAGAAAGTCATCCTTCTCTCTAGGCATTTGGAATGCTTGCGGTACAAATGGAAGTTTTGAAATTGCCAATTCGACTTTTAACGTCACAAATCCAGTACCTGGAAGATGATTTATCTAGATAAACACAATCACATGCATTTAGAGACAAGAACAAGTCATAATCTTGGGCTTCAAAAATGTCCAACGAAAGAGTTGTGTTTATAAAACACATTATAATAGCTTAAAATAAAAAGAGCACATCATCCTGGAATATGTAATGATCAATGTATGGGAATAGCTGGCAAAGCTACAAACTAAATGCAAATTCCACAAAATAAAAAAGTATTGACTAAATCTGTAGATCAATGAGTCAGGCTTGATATGTTTGGAAGGTTGAGTGGAATGCTCTACAGCAGCAGAGATAATTGCGTAACTCATTATTTTGAAGGTCAACAATTAATTCAATAATCATAACAGAGACAATACTAGGCCTACTAATTGGCTGTGTAGAAACCTACAACTGATTATTATATTAATTACATGTTTACTTACCTTTTGCCAGTAGCCGGGACTTTGGAGAATTGGATTCAGTTCTTTAGTAAAAGGAAAATCGAATGACCACAGAACATTCCATTTTACAGGGGGTTCTTGTGAATGAACAACTGTAAATCCAATTCTTTCAAAAGTCTCAATCACATGGTTTAAATGGCCAATCTAGATTAGAAATTGAACAATAAATGTCCCAATATCAGACTTTGAATTTAAATAAATGTAAAACTCTGTTGATGTAAGACTCATTTTACAGAATACAGATCACTAGATTTATACATAGCCTACTGCTGTATGCCAAATGTACAGCTTGCAGGCTATGTCTATTCTGTTGTAAAATAACTAACTAACTATTAAATAATCAACAAGACCACTCAGATTTAAATCTGCATTTTAATGACTAATAAGGGGGATACAATAATAAAATTTACTGATATCAGATGCTAGATATTAGATATTAGATGGAATTGTCTAGACCATTCCAACATCGCTTTAAGATATTAATAGCGTTTTTTTTTCAATGTACTTTATATTGAAGAAAAGAACATTTGATTTCAAAGATTTGCTACTAATCTCCTCTTCTTAGGCTGGATATAGTTGAAAAAGTGTATAAAATTGTAAAAACAAGACAACATGTGTGTTAAGAAAAGGCCAGATCAACATTGAAATTATTTGTTTTGTGACTAACAAATTAGCTGCAGACAGCAAATTGTGTAGTCTCCAGTCTGGATGTAGGACATGCGCAAAGGCTGCTGGTTAAGTGTATTTTGTTAACGTTGAAATAGCCTCACATAAACTTGAAAACAGGTCACTCTACGTCAACCCGCAAATGAAAAAAACCTCACCCTCTCAGAATTTAATAAAATTTATCTAAATAAAAGATAAATGAAGTAAATATTAACTTGGCGAAGTTTGAGGTAATTTCGTTGTCAAAAAATAATGAATTTAGAGCGTGTTTAAGATTACGTGACCCAAACAAGTATCTGTCTACTTACATTCTTTGACCTTAGCCACATGATCCTTCCAACAGGGGGGTAATTCTGCATTGGAGGCACTCCGTTATGATTACCATTAACTAACCATGGTAATTGCCATAATTGATATACATTTAATGCAATTATAAATAGTCCAAATATTACTAAAATTAAAATAATTTGTTGTGATAGTAATCCCCTTCTATACATGATTGACATCTATTGAATTTATGACGTCTGCTAAAGATTATAGATATCAAAAAATGTATTAGGCCCAAGATGTAAAAACCACTGCCATAATTTCCATCAGCTTTTGCTAAAATAATAACAAAATTAAAAATTGTCTTAGAATGACGCATGGCACATCAAATAGTTAATTTGCTACAGTACCAGCTGCAAGCATTGGTAGTTCTCATTTAACACCTTAACCTACACTGTGGTACACGTTACACCTACCTAGACAGTCTTGTAGTCCTGAGAATTCCTAAAACATCTAAAACATGAAGAACCTACATGACTCACAATGACCATGCATAAAACTATCTAAAAAATAGACTATGAGAACTTATTGTACAGTTTTGAGTTTACTATCGACTTCAACTTGGAGATATTATTATCATTTATAAGAAGAAATAAATTAATACATACGACCTACGTTGTTATCCTTGTGTCTTTAACATAAATCTACAGTTATCGTCAGTCTCAGTCTCATAGGAATAGGATATGCCATGCAAAATCGTCCTCAAATATCTGACACCAAAATAATTGATCTATTCATCTTTGTTAGAGAAAAACGGTAAATCGAACTTTCATAACAATATTTTGTAAATATTACGTTCACGTCAAGAATTACTTCTCTATTGGGCAACTTATTGAATAAAACTGGATCGATAAACAACAAAATAATGACAGCCAGAGCTAGCCAGCTCACCTTGAAATTTCCGTTTACCTAAGTGTAGCTAAGTTCACAACAAAATTTATGAGTTGAATGGAAATTTTTGACCACCATGCCTCGTGAAGGCGAGGCCTCTTTTTAATGAGGAGGAGGGGGACTGGGGATGGACCGAAAGAACATTTTTTTTTGTGATTCTATGAAGTGCTATGAACCAGAACCATAGTTTCATGCCAGTAGCCTGCCAGTAGCATACTATGTCCAAACAAAAAAAATTCGAAATCACAGATATACAGAAAGGATGGTGGAGTCAAAGGGAATTTTCTTATTTGGTACCATCAGCTGACATCATTGGGAGGATACCAATAGATTTGAAAGGAACTTATTTTAGAAATGGACCTGGGATCAACGAAGTTCATGGAAAGGTTTTAAACCATCGTGAGTGGTAATAGCCGAAATTATGTTTCCAGTCCAATTATCAATAGCAGGGGGCGCAACAGGGGCCCATAGTGGAAAAGTGGCATGTTGCGCCGAAGATCTTCGGCGCAGCGCCACGATGCTGCGCCAGCATTTCGGCGCAAATTTTGCTGATTTGTTGGCGCAGTCTGTTTTGGCGTGGCGCAAAATAATGTTTTTGAAAGGAAAATTGTTGGCGCAGCTCAAATCATTGACTTGATGAAAAGGAAGAATATGTCTATGATTTTATCACAAAATCAAATCCTCCTCACCTTGAAATGTCAATATAGTGCGTTGGACTCTTGGAGCAGACTGCAGCTGTCGTGTAAGCCCAGTGTCCATTGTGTACGCCTTATTGACTGACACCTTAGACCTCTCCTCTTTCGAGGCTCCGTATGCGCAAGCACGGAATGAAATATTTTGTAAACAAAGCAGTGATGTTAGACGTCTGCGCACAGGGTTGATGCAGCGTAATCGATCTATTAACCCTTTGGGAGCTGAATAATTACAATGAATATCATGTATTTTTCATGGTGATGTGGTAAAATGCCTGACTGCATTTTTGTCGTGCATGGGGGAATATATTCCCGAGCAACAATGCAGTCAAGGTCAAATGTCAATAGGAAAACGTTCCAAAGGAGAATACTGCAGAAACATTTATTACAATGATAAATTTAGATTATCTAAATTGTGATTCAATTTCAAATTTAATAACCATACATAAAAAGAAATGAAGAAAACATGTTGATTGGTGTGGGGATCGAACCGCGATCCTCTGCAAAACGGCTACACGTGATAACCACTGGGCCACACATTCTTCAATAAAGTTGACTTTCATTAAATTTATTGAATAACCTCATGAACAGCTAAAACTCAAAATATGGTCAGTCGAAATCAAGCATAAAATTCAGTACATAAAATTTTAGTACAAACATAACAAGCCAGAAAGGTTCACGCTGCACTGTTCAACGCTGATTCAACGTCTTGAAGAAGGCAAATGAATGGGCAAATGTACAAAATGAGCAAGAACAACAATCGAATGAAAAGGAGACCAAATAAATATGACGTCATTGAAAAATTTTGGATATTTGATTTTTGGCGCAAAAGATGGAAAAATGGCTTCAAACAATGCAAATTCTGCTGGCGTAATCTTCGGCGCACAAAAAACAGGTATTCCAGTATGGACAGGGGCAAGCGCACCCGTCAGATTTTTAAACTTTCTGATGGCGCCGCGGCTGTTGTTTTTGTTTTATTCTTTACGAAAACAATAGGCCTATAACTGAGAAAACGACTTTAAATGAAATTTCATCTTGAGTACCTTATATTTTTCGTAGCAGATTGGAAGTAGCAGTAAGATTGTTATAATAATCGTATGATTGGACACTAGATTAGAAGGAAGTCGAATTAATTCTACCAATCAACGCTACTGATTTCGCTACCACGGAAACAGAGCATCCAAGAGATTTCTTTGGAGCATTTGAGCCAAACTGCAAAGTTTGTAAAGTGCGCGCCTGATATGGTTTGGAAACTCGAAACTGCGAGTCTAAAAACGCGAGTTTTACGCGTCTAGAATGGGTAATCAATTTTCCACATCATCCTAACGTTCCGTTGGCCAAGTGCTTAGTGCGTTCAGTTTCTGTTTTATCAAGGCCGTGGGTTCAAGTCTTCGTACAGGTCGAAAATTTTTTATGTTTTTCGCTGATTTTTCTTTTTCAACGCTTCGAAAATGCCTTTAGTGCAACATACACTTACGAAAACATTAAAAAGTAGCAGTTTATGATGATTTGAAAACTACAGTAAATTACCTAACGATTTACCTTCTTTATAAAGCTTGAACTTTAGGCCTACTGAAAATTCAGAAATTGCGCGTCCAAATAGAAACGCGTGTCCTACTTGATATTGCAGTCTGGCCTTTGAGTTTGCTCCCCTCAGATGACGTAGCCTTCAAAGAATTTAACTATGAACCAATGATAATGCTCTATTTCAAATTCCTGACAAAGTTCGCCCCCTCGGCACCCGTGAATAACAAATCTTGTCTTGCTTAGCCTACTGTCCTGCTTGTACTTTCAGTTCTATTTTTGCTATTTTTTTAACCCTGGAATCAGTCATTGTCGTCAAGCCTCCTATTGTTAACTTAATCCAAATTTACAATGGCGCTTAGCGAAGGATTAGCCTCATTCCGGCTTAGCAGTGTGACTGGAGCTTGTTGGTGGCGAGGCGTGTGGTGTCAGGTATGCCTTTGTTCAGTTGGCGCTTGCACCTTGCTATGGTCGCCTCCTAACAACCAAGCACCTAGGGTAAAGTAAATGTAGATTACACTAAGATGAGGGGTTTTATTCTAAAGTTAAATCTTTATCGAAACTCCCCAATATTACGCACGGCACAAGCAGCATTAATAAAAATATCTGATTAATGGGATGGCTTTTATTATTCCCTGAAGTAATAATAATAATGATGATAATAATAATAATAATGATAATAATAATAATAATAATAATAATAATAATAATAATAATAATAATAATAATAATAATAATAATAATAATAATAATAATAATAATAATAATAATAATAATAATAATAATAATAATAATAATAATAATAATAATAATAATAATAATAATAATAATAATAATAATAATAATAATAATAATAATAATAATAATAATAATAATAATAATAATAATAATAATAATAATAATAATAACAATAACAATAATAATAATAAATAATAATAATAAATAATAATAATAATAATAATAATAATAATAATAATAATAATAATAATAATAATAATAATAATAATAATAATAATAATAATAATAATAATAATAATAATAATAATAATAATAATAATAATAATAATAATAATAATAATAATAATAATAATAATAATAATAATAATAATAATAATAATAATAATAATAATAATAATAATAATAATAATAATAATAATAATAATAATAATAATAATAATAATAATAATAATAATAATAATAATAATAATAATAATAATAATAATAATAATAATAATAATAATAATAATAATAATAATAATAATAATAATAATAATAATAATAATAATAATAATAATAATAATAATAATAATAATAATAATAATAATAATAATAATAATAATAATAATAATAATAATAATAATAATAATAATAATAATAATAATAATAATAATAATAATAATAATAATAATAATAATAATAATAATAATAATAATAATAATAATAATAATAATAATAATAATAATAATAATAATAATAATAATAATAATAATAATAATAATAATAATAATAATAATAATAATAATAATAATAATAATAATAATAATAATAATAATAATAATAATAATAATAATAATAATAATAATAATAATAATAATAATAGTAATAATATAATAAGTATAGGCAAGATATTATAATAGAACCAAGATAGTCTAACTCAGATTTGTGTTTTTGAGAGTTTTAAACAGGCCATAATATTATCTTACCTTTGTGAAAATCAACCAAATAAATTGTATTTAACATCCTCAAGCATTGAATAATTCAAATTTAAAAACGATGTCTTTGTCCGACATCAATAACATCCTCAAAAGTCCATCTTTGTTGACCCAATATCGATCATTTCCAAACATTTTGATCTGTTTTGCCACGGCAAAATCACTGAGAATTGGCCTCAAAATCTATTTTAAGATCATCTCGTTTCGATGCGAAAAAATTACCGGGGCTAAGATTATCAAATAAACAAACTTACTTTCTTGTGAAACATTTATTAAACATTGGTGATATTCAATATGTTTGAAATGTCGCGAGTGGCAAAAAGTCATCAGAACCGGGTTTCATGATTTCATCTAAACCGCGCGAAAAAATGTTTTACTTTTCACAAGAAAGTAAGTTTGTTTATTTGATAATCTTAGCCCCGGTAATTTTTTCGCATCGAAACGAGATGATCTTAAAATAGATTTTGAGGCCAATTCTCAGTGATTTTGCCGTGGCAAAACAGATCAAAATGTTTGGAATTGATCGATATTGGGTCAACAAAGATAGACTTTTGAGGATGTTATTGATGTCAGGCAAAGACGTCGTTTTTAAATTTGAATTATTCAATGCTTGAGGATGTTAAATACAATTTATTTGGTTGATTTTCACAAAGGTAAGATAATATTATGGCCTGTTTAAAACTCTCAAAAACACAAATCTGAGTTAGACTATCTTGGTTCTATTATAATATCTTGGTATAGGTTTATCTAATAGCAGACAAAATAGTGCTCAATGTCAACATTTGGCAGAGCGGTAAATAATAATAATGGTGATAGATCAAAGAAAACACATTCTTTACTGTAACTCCAAGTTTCACGCTACTGCGATCATCAGACAGTTTTTTATTCTATGAAAAATGTATACATTCATGATGGTTTTAACTCCTATTTCAGACTATATGTGAATGCCGCGCTATTGTTAATTATAGTGTTATTGTTTAAATACAATGGTGTAAGTTTTTCTTTTGAAAATAGATGATAAAATAAATAAAATTGTTTCCTATTACATCAGTTGGTTGATTATTATTATGTTTTTGTTTCTTTAAAATTAGCTAAATAAAATTTGTTTTCGTGACGACATTTAGAAATTAGTTCGGATTTTCGATTTAATAGTTTTTCTTTTGAGCATATAATGTGGTATTTTTCCAATAAACATAAATGACACTTTTTTGAAATGTTGCTATATGGCTTAGCATTGGCGATGGGTGACCATTTGACTGTGTACTCGCTGTTGTTGTCTTTCAGCTCCCAAATATATTTTGATAGTTGTGTGCTAGTGCTATATTTTCTGTGTTTGAACGTTGACTTGTGTTGTGTATAGCGCACTTTAAATGTATCCTCTGTTAAACCGATGTAGCACTTTCCCTCTTCGTCTTCTGGAGTGGTGACTTTTGCCTGGTAAATGATTCCCTTCATTTGGCATCGATTATCAAATGGACAGGATCTTTTGTTTCTGCAATTGCAAGGCGTGGCATCGGTTGTGTTGTTATTTTCGCTATTTATTATTTTGTTATTGTGACTTTTCAGAATTGTGTCCATATTATTAGTGCAGCTATAGCTGACTTTGATTGTGTTACTATTAAATATTTAAGATTATTTGATTTAGGAAAATGCTTTTTAATTAGGTTCAAAAATGATCGGCCAATGTTTGTTTTTACGCTCTTATTGTAGGGCGGGTTGAACCATATCATCTTTCTGTTTCTGTTTCTTTTGCTGTTTTGTGGCGTAGGGCGTGGTTGATACGAAAGGTTTGCGTTGTGCCCGCTTGCTTCTAAGGCGTCTACGTACGTTTGTTTGCTTTTATCAAATATTTCTTCATTAGTAGATGAATCGGATATTCTTTGGTTAATGGCGGATGGTATTTGTTTTAGTATGGTTGGCGGATGGTTAGATTGTGTGTTAATATATAAAGGTTGATCGTTAGGCTTTCTGTATGCCAAATGAAGGGAATCATTTACCAGGCAAAAGTCACCACTCCAGAAGACGAAGAGGGAAAGTGCTACATCGGTTTAACAGAGGAACCATTTAAAGTGCGCTATACACAACACAAGTCAACGTTCAAACACAGAAAATATAGCACTAGCACACAACTATCAAAATATATTTGGGAGCTGAAAGACAACAACAGCGAGTACACAGTCAAATGGTCACCCATCGCCAATGCTAAGCCATATAGCAACATTTCAAAAAAGTGTCATTTATGTTTATTGGAAAAATACCACATTATATGCTCAAAAGAAAAACTGTTAAATCGAAAATCCGAACTAATTTCTAAATGTCGTCACGAAAACAAATTCTATTTAGCTAATTTTAAAGAAACAAAAACATAATAATAATCAACCAACTGATGTAATAGGAAACAATTTTATTTATTTTATCATCTATTTTCAAAAGAAAAACTTACACCATTGTATTTAAACAATAACACTATAATTAACAATAGCGCGGCATTCACGTATAGTCTGAAATAGGAGTTAAAACCATCATGAATGTATACATTTTTCATAGAATAAAAAACTGTCTGATGATCGCAGTAGCGTGAAACTTGGAGTTACAGTAAAGAATGTGTATTCTTTGATCTATCACCATTATTATTAATAGTAATAATAATATTAATAATAATAATAATAATAATAATAATAATAGGCTAATAATAGGCTAATAATAGGCTAATAATAATAATAATAATAATAATAATAATAATAATAATAATAATAATAATAATAATAATAATAATAATAATAATAATAATAATAATAATAATAATAATAATAATAATATATGGCGAAAGAGTCAAAGAATACACATTCTTTACTGTTACTCAAGTTTCACGCTTTTCACAGCGATCTTCAGACAGATTTTTTACTCAATGAAAAATATACATGATATCTACGTTCTATGGTCAACTCTCCGTAATGCTGCTTTCTATTGTTTAATTAATACAATGCTATTGTTATTGCTATTGTTAATACAAGTGGTGGAAAAAAATGTGATGGTTTCCTTTATTCTCAGTAAATGATTATTTATTATGTTTTTGATTTATTAAAATTGGACAGGTAATATTTATTTTCGTGACGACATTTAGATATTAATTCAGTTTTTTTGTTTATTATTGGTTCTTCTGCGCATATAATATGATATTTTTCTAAGAGGCATAAATGGCATTTTTTCGAGATGTTGTTATATGCTTTTGCATTAGCGATGGCTGACCATTCGATTTTGTATGTGATGTTTTTGTCTTTTAAATCCCAAACGTGTTTGGATAGTTGTGTGCTAGTGTTGTATTTTCTGTGTTTAAGTGTTGCCTTGTGTTGCGTGTAGCGTTGTTTGAACGTGCCTTCCGTCAACCCAATGTAGCTCTGTCCTTCTTGGTCAAATGGAGTAGTGACGTTTGCTTTATAGATAATACTTTTCATTTGGCATTTGTTGTTGAAAGGGCATAAGTTTTTGTATCTACAGTTGCATTGGTTGGTGTTAGTTGTGGTGTTTGTTGTCGAATTGATTATTTTATTGTTATGGCTCTTTAGGATTGAATTCATGTTATTTGTGCAACTATAGCTGACTTTGATTGTGTTGAGATTGAAAATCTTGTTTAATTTGTTCGATTTTGGGAAGTGTTTTTTTATTAAGTTAAGGAACGTACGACCGATGTTAGTTTTCACGCTCTTGTTGTAGGGTGGATTGAACCATATGGCTTTTCTTGATCGGCATTTTCTATTGTTGTTTAATGGTGTTTCTCGTGGATTGTATTTTAGGTGCGTATCGTGTCCGCTTTTTCTCAAAGCGTCAGCGTATGGTTCTGGTATGGTTGCCGAGAAACACCATTAAACAACAATAGAAAATGCCGATCAAGAAAAGCCATATGGTTCAATCCACCCTACAACAAGAGCGTGAAAACTAACATCGGTCGTACGTTCCTTAACTTAATAAAAAAACACTTCCCAAAATCGAACAAATTAAACAAGATTTTCAATCTCAACACAATCAAAGTCAGCTATAGTTGCACAAATAACATGAATTCAATCCTAAAGAGCCATAACAATAAAATAATCAATTCGACAACAAACACCACAACTAACACCAACCAATGCAACTGTAGATACAAAAACTTATGCCCTTTCAACAACAAATGCCAAATGAAAAGTATTATCTATAAAGCAAACGTCACTACTCCATTTGACCAAGAAGGACAGAGCTACATTGGGTTGACGGAAGGCACGTTCAAACAACGCTACACGCAACACAAGGCAACACTTAAACACAGAAAATACAACACTAGCACACAACTATCCAAACACGTTTGGGATTTAAAAGACAAAAACATCACATACAAAATCGAATGGTCAGCCATCGCTAATGCAAAAGCATATAACAACATCTCGAAAAAATGCCATTTATGCCTCTTAGAAAAATATCATATTATATGCGCAGAAGAACCAATAATAAACAAAAAAACTGAATTAATATCTAAATGTCGTCACGAAAATAAATATTACCTGTCCAATTTTAATAAATCAAAAACATAATAAATAATCATTTACTGAGAATAAAGGAAACCATTACATTTTTTTCCACCACTTGTATTAACAATAGCAATAACAATAGCATTGTATTAATTAAACAATAGAAAGCAGCATTACGGAGAGTTGACCATAGAACGTAGATATCATGTATATTTTTCATTGAGTAAAAAATCTGTCTGAAGATCGCTGTGAAAAGCGTGAAACTTGAGTAACAGTAAAGAATGTGTATTCTTTGACTCTTTCGCCATATATTATTATTATTTACCGCTCTGTCAAATAAAGACATAGAGCCCTATATTATCTGCTATTAGATAAACATAAATTTTATTATTAATAATAATAATAATAATAATAATAATAATAATAATAATAATAATAATAATAATAATAATAATAATAATAATAATAATAATAATAATAATAATAATAATAATAATAATAATAATAATAATAATAATAATAATAATAATAATAATAATAATAATAATAATAATAACAATAACAATAACAATAACAATAACAATAACAATAATAATAATAATAATAATAATAATAATAATAGCATCTATTGATGCTTCTAGAGTTTCTTTGTGCTTCACACATAGCATAATTAACACAGGCTCATTGTTTATTTCAAAATTTAAAACCTTGGATATCAAATACAGTAGAAGAATTTATTTGACTTGTGAATTCTGGGTGTAAAATGCTTCTTTTAGTTTTCAATTTGCGATTAAAATTTCAAATGACTCAAAAAGTTGTAAACCGAGTTTGATAGATTGTGGCGAAAGCATTCCGACAATTACAAATTTGAGATACGAAAGGAAACCAAAACCAATGTACGTGATCACGACAATAAAACGACAAGATGAGAGTAGAAAATCACATTGTCTAAAAAATTGGCCGGCTTCTACAAAACCCCTAGCTATTATCTCAAATTTACTTTCGAGATAACGGCCGGCACTGTCACTTTGCTGGCTGAATTTTATTAGGCCATCATCGTAGCGTCTGCTTGGAGTTGAGTGCCGTTAATTGAATGAGTCTTACGAAGGATTAAATCCTTAATCATCATTGGAAGTTAAAAGCATTTTAATTGGCGATCTTTCTCAAGATAAACATCTAATAAAATTGAGGCAGTTACAAAACATTTACAGGAAAGAGATTATTTTCACATATCGAGTTCAAGAGAAAGTGTCATGTTATTTGAACGATGTAGAAGTTTTTGAATTTTCAGAGTTGTAGTTTCCATTGTCAGACGTCAGAGAGCAAACTCATAAACTCATAAGGTCATCTCAAAGTCAAAGTTGGTGGAAACTTATCTTGGTAGGCCCTATCATGATTCACGAGGCATCCTTGTACAAACTCCTGAAATACTAAACAAGACAACTGTTCTTCTCTCTCCAGGGTAGGCTACATTGATAGCTTTTACTTTTTTTAAATTTATATTTAATTTTTTGGCAAATTCTGATACAGTGAAACCCCGTTAATATCACGACGATGGGCCAAGCAAGAATCGTGATATTAAGCGGATTGACCACAGGGAGCATAAATAGTTCATGAAACATTAGAGAACAAAAGGAACAATAGAAAGTTAAACACAGAAATAATAAACCGAAATTCTGAGACGGATAACAAAATGGACGTTTAATTTTGTAAACAAACAATTCAGAAAATACAATTGAATAAAAATAATAATAGAAATAACAATAACTACTCTACAGAATAAATGTAATTCAAATAAAATATTTTCTCAAGTCACCTTGTTTACGCTGTGAGGCTTTCTCTGCAGCGGCACTGTATACTCGGCGTTTTAGACGTGAAACAAAGGACCAATCACTAAAATTAATGTTATTTTGAAGACAATATTGTGATATTTGATCTAATGACTTCAATACATCATCCGTGGTTATATTTGGTATTATCTCTTCAATGTTATCATCTTCTTCATCGCTACCGTCATTACCATCTTTGGATCTGATACCTTCTACAATGCTAGCATCTGTGACTGTCTCAGTTGTGTCAGAGTTTTTGCCACACAATCCAGCAAATTGTTCAAATTCTGATTGCGAAATTCTATCAGGAGCTTCAACAGTTTCAATTTCATGTTTGCTATCTTCTTCTTCTGTTGTCAATTGCTCATCTGTCTTAAATCCTGAATGCCGAAAAGCAGTTCTTTATTGTTGTGTTTGTAACATTTGAACATTTAACATTTTCTTTAATCAGCTTTTCTACGATACCTCTCCTGTAGTGGGCTTTCAGACATCTGATTATGCCTTGATCACAAGGTTGAATTAGTGAGATAACATTGGGAGGTAAAAATATTAATTCAATGTTACTAAAGCTGATGTCAGGGTGTGCAGAACAGTTATCAACAGTCCTTCATCCATTTCTCGAATATTAGACTTGTCATCCATGCCAATTTTTTATTTGTGTACGGACAAGATAATTTAATGCCTTCTCTGAAACAGCGTGGCTTTTTAGATTTTCCGATAACTAACAGGGGCCGTCTCTCTCCTGCCATACTTGCACAAACAAGCACAGTTAAACGTTCTTTTGGTATTTTACCCCCGCTATTGTCATTGTCTTTTTCTGTATATGTGCCACTAGGAAGTGCTCTAAAATATAGGCCTGTTCCATCGGCATTATAAATGCAATCAGGAGCGTAACGATTCATTATGTCCTTCAGCTCATTTTCTACCCAAGCTTTAGTGGCCGGTACACCGGCGTCTGCTTTGAAACAAACATTGTGACGTTTTTTCCAGCGATCTAGCAAACCATTACTGGCCTTGAAGCTATCCTGTATGCCAAAATCAATTGCAAACTGAAGACTTTGGCGTGTAAAATTGGTCCACTTACTGGTAGCCTGGATGTGTTGGCGTATTTCAACCAATGACATAATGCTTCGTCACCACAGCAGCCTGACCCTTTCGTTGCCGTTTACAAGCCTTGTTCAAAGGTTTTGATAATTTCTCACCATTCTTCACCAATTTACAGACTGTTGATGGAGAGATGTCAAATTTTCTAGCAACTTCAGCATATGATGTCTTTGGAGGTCTGTCATACAATTTCAATATTTCCATCTTTTTCTCATAACTGAGTTCAGAACGTTTGAGAGCCGTTTTGCAGATTAGATAAAATAATACTGTACAATAAATGACATGTGTTCCGTTGCTGATCGAGACTTATTAAAAAGGCAATTTAACTGTTTTTTGAACAATACTTCTGTTCGATTTCTAAAGAACAACAAACCGTGCGATCATTACTTTCGTGTTCACATGTAATCAATTGTTTCACAAGAATTCACAAGTCAACTTCGAAATAATATTTCTTTGTTTGAATAACTTAACAACTTGCTATTGTGTGATCAAATTCAAAGACATCGTGGAACAAAGCGGTTTTCAATAAAAACGCCGCTTTGAATTTGTGATATAAAGCGGAATCGTGATAATATCGAGAGTGATATTAAGCGGGTAAAATTAGTTGAATTTCATAGAGAGTGGTTTCTGAAAAATCGTTATAAAAGGCGGGTTGTGATATTAACCAGACCTTCCAAAAAGCCGTGAGTCTCACGCCTTTACACTGAATCTCATGGTCTCACGGTTTCTCTCATTTTCGCACGGCAAAATCCAATCTTGTGAAACTGTCTCTACTTTCTGTGTATAAACTCTTTGAGAGTCTAATTAATGTTCAACAGCTTAAAGTGTATATCCCAGATATTGGGAGATCGCTTCTTTAGATAGAGAAAGATTTTCTATTCGTACATGATCTTCTTGTGTTTTTACTTTGCGCGATCTTTTCTCCTTCAAAAATGCAGTCAAAGTGACGATTCTGGGTTAATTTTGTGTCTCACCCTTTTTTCTCGAACAGGAACCCGTTCATTTTCAACAAGAGAGTTTACACCGGAAAAGGCACTAAACTTTTTACTTATTTGTCTCTAAATAAAAAACCGCTAAACCAAATGACAATCTGCTTTCGGAACGAAGTTTTCAACGTTCAGCTGAATGTTTAGAGCTATATTTGATCAATATTCAAGATCCAGGTAAAGATATATAAGCCTCTAAAGTCAAAAGTTTTTAGTTTTGGATTTTCTCACTCAAGTGCTCACATGATCATCGCCATTAAAATTTCTCTGGGGGTGCAGACTGGTGCGAAAAATGCTAGGAATGCTAGATAAAGTACTTGATTTGTTACTAGTCAAGAACTTTGAATGGAATGCTACAGATACGTCATCCGACTGGTGCAAATCGAACCAATCTATTGGACGAGCAATCAGACTGGAGCGAAATTATGATCACCGATTGGCAGAAATATGAAAACGCACTGTACATAAACACAAAACGGGCCAATCACACAATGCTGATAACAATACCAAGCTACTTTCACCTTACTACGAACAATTTTGACTTTAAACTAGACAGAACTTTGTCACAACAGTACTGTTTTCAAGAAGGAAAGTTATTAAAAGAACAGCGACGCCATCAAAGCTTGAAATGTTTGACTGGTGCGAGCGCCCCCTTTTTGCACCAGCCTGGATCCGCCCCTGCGCAAAATTTGTCACTCTCGATATGCCTGCAAATTTTTAAGCAGCTGACTTAAGTAAAGGCACCATTCAAGTGAGAATCACATTGTTTAGAAGAACAAATATATATAGACCTAGGCCTAGGCTTTATATCTATGTTACATTGATATTTTCTGGATTTTAGCAACTTACAAGAACTTTAAACAAACGAACAACGGCAACTTTAACCAAAGTTAAACACTGTTCCATTGATAGATGAATGATGATTAAGCTGATGTACTTCAATAGAAAACTTAATGCAAGACCTAGGAGATTCATAGAAAGAGAAGATAGATACAGTAATACATTATCCAGATGCTATCTTCACACATTTGCAAAAAATAGCAATTATTGTTAATTGCTCATTCCAACCAAAGGTTAAACCAACATTCGGTTTATAAAATGAAAAACCAAAAACTAATTGTAGTAGTAATCATCTCGGTGTCTGTAACTTGCGTGCATGTGTTTGTGCTGCGTGCGTTTACATTAAATATGCCATAATTTATCACCTTTTTGACTACGACCTTCGCTTACAAATTTTAGTTTCTCGATGTTATGAAATTAATGTTCTGGCTTAACTAAATTTTGCAGTCGCTGTCATGTCATAATTGTCAGGGACTCTACTCCAGACTTGATTAATTTATTAATATTCTGATTTATTAAACATTCATTATTCGACGGCTAAATAATGATATATTAATGACAGCTATAACGTTTTATGATATTACCGTTTTATATACAGTATTAAACTTTTATGCATCGAGACGCTAAAATTCGTAAGCGAAGGTTAGTCAAAAAGATGATAAATTATTGTGTAATTCCTGAAACGCACGCAGCACGCACGCAAGTTACAGACACCGTAATCATCTTCATGTCAGACATCATAATGTAGGCCTACAATGAATCACAAAAATGGTCGTAATTATAGGAAGTTAGCTCTAAAACTGCAAATGTATTTCAATCAATGTCTCCTACTTGTCATTCAGGTTATGGTATATTTTACTAGTCTTATAGTAGTCTAGGAATACTATCTCAGATGGCTGAGCAACCGAACTTCAGATCAGATCATAATATCTGATTGACTGTGACTCAAATCCTCCAAAGGTCAACTCCGCCTTGATTGTATCTAAAACATCAAATGAGTACCATATTTTGGTGGCGGATAGAATGGTCAAGAGGGAATTGCATTGTGATTGGCTGTGGCGCATTGTTGCGCAATGACAATCTAGACCTATCTGCAATGAAATCTGTTGAAATTGATTTCAGTGTCTTGGCTGAGATCAATAAAGAGCGTTTAAAATCCTTGCTCTCAGCAAAACAAGCCACTCCTCTAAAATAGAGGATTGGTACGGGTGCATTAGGTAGGGCATCATTGTCTACACTACTTACTTAGGCTAGGGTTATATAGACGCACCGAACTCAATTGATTCATTCATTCGAATTAAATCTCATGATAGCGCGCTTCGTATAACAACATTCGTTTCATCAACATTCCTCAAAAAACATTAAGTGCGTCAAGCTAGCTGCTCCGCACGTCAAGGCTTGACTTGCGGAGCTCTTCTCCATGAATTAAATCATCGCCGCGTTATACGAGCGAGCTATCATCGCACCGAACTAAATACATTCGACTCACGGTGCCGTGACTGAGCTCCTATATCTACCTTATATGGCAATAAACCGGGGGATGTGCAAATCATAGATTATTTTAAAGGATGTTTCCATGGCAATCCGATAGAAAGAACATCGCTTTCGGGATGTTGTTATGGTGACTTGTCTATATGATTGAAAGATGGCTGACAGGGAAGCTGATGTTTTCCAAAATCATGATTTAAAACATTTGAAAACGTTTTATTTTAGTCAATCACAATGCATCAGCACTAGAATTGGGGTCGCTTTTATCATAATATGTTATTTTAATGGATTTTCGCATTTAATTTGCTCTGACTACTATGCCTTGTTAGAACAAAAACTGTTTCCCGTAAAAATGCTTCCAAACCTTTGAGATTACTACTTCATACAAGTTTCAAACTATTGATAGGCAAAATAGAACGGAAAAATAGCTGAAAATGAAAAATAATGCAAACAAAACACTCTGGTTTCAAACCATGCGGTATAATTCCAAGAAAACTACTCCCTATCACGTGACATTTTGGCCAGTTTTTAAAGATCGTCGACATTCGGTTCGTCTGTATAACCCCAAATGCGAATTTAATGCTATTCGGTGTCGCACCTAATTCGAATTGAGTTCGGTGCGTCCATATAACCCTAGCCTTATAGTAGTCTACATTTAGAATTCAGTATTTTGACCTAACTTTACTTTTCTTTACTTTTCTTAGCTATTGATGGGGATGGTATGGTCTGTGCTTTAAGTTTTAACAATGGCTTGATACATGTCCGTTCAAAGTTTGTTCTTACAAAAAGTCGCATGGAAGAAGAAAAAGAGAATAAATTTAAATTTGCAGGGCAGATGGGCACTCGGAACTGGAAGCCTGTACAAGACTTCATTGGAACCGTAGCAGCTGTTGTAACAGGAAAAATCTCTCATTTGGCCTTCAGAAATCCATCAAATACAAATTCATTTTACTGGGGAAAAAAGGTATTTACATAAGACAATCGAGATCATCTCATATATATGAGATGATCATCTCATATATATGAGATATATGTTGCTTGTTAATTCAATAGGATTTTTTTCTTTGGACATTGCTAGATTGCTAGTGACCACTAAGACATGTGACTGTTAGACAGAGGTGGCTGTTACATATAGCAGGCTTTACTGTATTTCTTATTTTTCAACTTAAGCTCGCTAAAACATACCGTATGTCAAGGTTTTAAGATCAAATTCACTAGATGTAGGCCTATCGTTAAGGTTGGTATGTAATCATCGTCAGAATGAAACCTGCAAAGCTGTAAATGCTGATAGTCAATGGCATAATATTCTTAGAATATTTTTCAGATAATCAGCTCTTTTGTTTTGTTGTCCATCTTAATGTAACATCCTATTTTGTATTTTGTAAAGTCTGTATTTTGTTCGATTAGAAAACTAATTAATCAATAAATCAATCTATTCTTAGCTCTTATCATGTTATGAGACATGCTTGCCAGTCTGTTTAGACCCTGAAACACTTGAGACAATGGGTCCAGATGATTTGGGAGGCAATTTACATATGAAGGCTATGGCTGCTCATTTTCGGATTGATTCTGTTGCTAATGTAAGTATCCACTCCTTAATTGTTTTACAGTATATATTAAAGATGTGAGAATCCGACCCCAATTCCAGTCCAAACCCGATCGGATCGGGTCGGGTCGGATTCCAGTTGATATTTTTGGTCTTCTTATCGGATCAGATTTGTAGTGATATTTTTTGTTCAGAGTATTTGTCGTTTGAAGTTGTTAATATGTTCTAGCTTCCTTTCAACACAGAAAATAAAGTTTTGCAATGTAAATATAGCGGATTGTTGTGATTGGATCGATTGACTCGATTGATGTGAAATGAATTTAAATTTTACGAAGGAAATGATTGAGATGTCTTGATTAATCGTACATGGTTTCAATGTGTGTTGTTTCTCATGTTCTTCTCCACAGTTCACCCTCCGTATTATCACAGTTTATAACTTTTTATAATGATAGACAGCTTAGTAAGTCAAACGTTGTATATTCATGTCCTGGAATCTGTTTTGAGAGTATGATGGTTTTGCAGTTTATCGCAGTAGTAGTGACTTGAAACTTTTAGCCCGATGTAGAATGTCCATCAGCCCAGCTTGAAAAGAATAGATTTTGAAATTGATGAAAAATCTAAGACTATAAACAAGCGACGATAGATTTAAATAAAATAAGTATAACTGTGTTGAATTATGTTGGCTAAATGTACGTCTATTCGGACGTTTACATATTTTACGTCTCTTTGATGCCCTGTGGAATACGTTTTTTTTTCGGATTTCATGCAAATTATTTCTGATTAGTTCGGATTAATTCAGTAATTTTAGTTTCGGATCGGATCAGATTATATTTATGATTATTGCTTCGGATCGGATTCTGATCAGTATCACATTCATACCTGTAATAAATTTTATGTAAATCCGATCCGACGCACACCTTTAGTATATTCAGTACTCAGTAGGCCTATATATTCTCATGAGAATAGTGAGCCTCCCACAGAGTCTGACAAAAGATTTAGCCTTCTGGAATCGTAGAACATTTCTGCATTTTCTTCTGAATAGTTTGTTGAAGTTTGAATTAGAGGTCTGTGAATGCGATTCGATCAGATCGGATTGCTTTCGGATTCAGGTTGGATTTGTTTATGTTGAATCGGATCAGTTTTCTTGTACTGTAATCAATTTTGGATCGGATTTCAAATTTTTTTCAAAAGTATCAATTATTCATTTGACAATTACTCTTTTTTAGTTTAACGATCGAATAAAAAAATTTCTCTGCTTAAATTTACTACTATTTGATCATTTACTATGCATATCTATTTAAGAAATTACAGTTTTTAGATCAACTTTGTTTATTTATTCCTATAAATTTTTGCATTTTAAATAATCGGATTCAGATTTGGTCAGATTGGACAAAAGAATCTGAATCCGAACTTTTCTGATATTTCGCGGATTATTCTCATTCGGATCAGATCTGATTCGGATTGCAAAATTTTTTAATCATTCGGATTATTACTACCTAATTCGATCTGATGCACACCTCTAGTTTGACGCCTATCAATCACAAAAATCTAAATTTTCGTTAATCTTTTGGAATTTAGGATTGCAGGATTCCCACTTTTATTGTACCTCAAGTGGCCTCCTATTTGTGCAAAATGCGGGGACATTCTATGAATTTACTTGTACTGAGATGAGTTCAAACCATTGCTCACCAAAATTGCAAATTGTATCAAATATCTCATTTGGGTGATTTGGTCTACCTACCTTTCAAAATTCAATGAACAATTCATGAACTTCGCAAAGATCTCATGCATGGTTCATCACAAGTTGACAAAATGTTCATGAGAATACCATGAGCAAACATTTACAGAAGGCAAAATATAAATGCTAATTTGAGCATTTCTGAAAATTTTCCACGTAGAAAATGTTTGTAGAATGTGATCCATTTCACGTTTATAAACTTATTTAACAATAGCCTAAATACAAGTTGAATTTTTAAAAGTTAAAAGTTAAAGTTAATAAAGGTTAAGATTGCGTGGATTGTTCTAATAGTAGGTCTATGAAACACCGAGCTTCTATCTGAGTATTTGATTACTGTACTGTGATGTAGTCACCTAAGAATAAACGCACACATACATGCTGCGATTATTGTGTAACTGAAAATCACATGATCTTGTATTATATATGGCAAATTATATTGTAATGCAAGATCATATGATTTTCTGTTACACAATGATCGTTGCATGTATGGCATTGGCTGTGTGTATGCATTTATTATTAGGTGACCATGTCTGTCTAGAACGACACTCAATTAAAAATGGGATTCACAGATTTCCTTAGTAATATATTATATACTAATTCTTTGAAAAAACATTAGATAAATAAGTAAGATAAATCATCTAATTATAATCATATTTCATTTTCTATTTTCTAATTTATTGTCAGAGACTGGTTTGTATTAGCCTGCGGCCAGAAGTTGGTTCTCTTCCACCCTGTTTGCAAATTCTTGAATTCAACAAAGATTGGAGTTTACACAGCGAAGAAAAGCATCACATTCCTGGTCTCAATTATTCCCATGATTTTCTCTTACTACCTGATTGCTATATTTTTCATAAGACTCCGTTTGTCAATAGTTTGTATTCGGATTTCTTAAAAGTATCGCTTGGATGGAAAGGCTTTGCTGATTCAATGCATTATCACTCTCAATTGGAATCTGCATTTATTGTTATTCCAAGGGGAAAAGGTCCAAAGGAAATCAAATCTATACCAACTGAACCCTTTCATGTAAGTATTGATAGATGTCCTACCTTACCCCTGTGAAAAACAGTTCATGAACGTTACATGGCCTCAATTTTCTGAACTGTTCCTAAGCAGTTCATGTAGCCTACACTGTACAGTTCATGAAAATCAAGGCCATTTGTGAACTGTTCAAGAACTCCTGAATTGCTTTTCGCAGGGGGAGCAGCTATTCAGCTTAGTTTTTAAGTTCATCAGTTGGTGACATTGATATTAAATTGCCAAATTTTATAAAATTCTTATGAATATTTTATGAATCACCAGGAATTGTTTATGATATGGGGGTTTAGGAACTGTAAAATTGTCATGAACTGATGACAAACTGTATTTTCCAGGTTTTTTTCCCCTGCACTGCCACTATCGACAACAACAAAAACCCACAAATCTGCAATTTGGCTCAAATGCAATAATTATTTACTTCATGATTATATTTGATATATATACCGTAATCCAGCGCGAATAAGTCGCACACGAGTATAAATCGTAGGGTGATTTTTCAAGCAAAAGAGTTGAATTTATTGATTATGATAAGAAAATATGCCACTGTTTTTTCGAATAATCCACAGTCATAGCAACAACAACAAAAAAAAGTCAGAACCGATTATTCGTGAATTTTAAAAACCATAAACACAAGAGAAGAAGTAAGGTAAATAGTAATAATCAAGGTTCAAAAACGGCCATTTTAATTAACATTTCATTCTTTAATAAATTGTACAAGTCAAAAGAAGATAATTCAAATGAACTGCGCAAATTATTTCTGTTTATAATGAGGTAATTTGTTGTTTTTCGATGTCTCACTTCTTTCTAAGTGGTTCTAAATGAGTGAAACGATTCCAGCATGTTGGTATTGGTTCTCATAGAACTTGCATGAAAACGAAACAAAATTATTGACCAGTACATTTGTTGTAGACCACATGGGAGTGTTCTATACTGAATCAACGCAGGGTCAAGGTTTTGTCACATTTTGTTTTATTCCAAATTAATGAGAAAAATTGGGTACAGCTCAATAATGCAGATTCCATGTGAAAACATCTCATAAATGCTAAATGGCCCATTTAGCAGTCAAATTAACAACCCATTTAACGTTTATCAACTGTTCATGAAAATGTTGACGGAGTTCATGAACTCAGTTGGTATTTTTCACATGGAATACTATAAACAATGAACATGGGATTGCCATATTAAATTGCCATATCATATTTTCTTTTAATAAACTGTTTGCTTTCTGTCTGACATTGTTGTTACGGTGACAAATTATTTTCTCTATGGTCTCCCTTCAAAGTCATAGAATTGTATATTTAACAATTAGACAACGTGCCCGAGTTGTCTAATTATTTTAGTAGAAACCGAGTAGTGGTACAAGCAAAACATATCAAAAGATATAAATTCCAACTATTTATTCGCTTTCTGCATAATTAATTTTAAATACAACCGTCAATCAAAGGCATCCATGACGACTGCAGCGTCGTGATTTGGAGAATGAATTTTAGTTCGACTTGATTCAGATTTAATGTTTAAAACAAAACAGTTGGATATTAATACTTCCTACAAGATAAAGCCCCACAAAATAGCAAACTTGAGAAGGTAACTATTGAGTATCTAAAAATACATACATGTTTGCAGTTTGTAATATAAAAGTTTGTTGTTTATAAACTTATAAGCTGACTACCGAACTAATTTACATCTGCAATAAAGTAGCGAGAATTTGCAAGAAGATTGTTAAATAAGATTAAAACATTGTATATGCATAGCCTACCATTAAACAACTTCATCTCATATTTTGTTGCTTGCTTTGTATTCTCGGGCACGGAATTTATAAGAATCTCGTATAAAATTGATTCAAAAACATTTGCGAATCACTTGTTTACTTTAGAATCTTGCGAGGGAACTTGCCAGCGTTCACTATGAGAAAATAGTGAACGATTGAGCAACCAATCAGAATGCAGATCATCGAATAGTACCCTAGTCTGTTTCGACTAATAATTATAATAACGAAACCGACTAGGGTACTATTCGATGATCTGCATTCTGATTGGTTGCTCAATCGTTCACTATTTTCTCATAGTGAACGCTGGCAAGTTCCCTCGCAAGATTCTAAAGTAAACAAGTGATTCACAAATGGTTTTGAATCAATTTTATACGAGAGTCTTATAAATTCCGTGCCCGAGAAAACAAAGCAAGCAACAAAATATGAGATAAAGTTGTTTAATGGTAGGCTATGCATATACAATTTTAATCTTATTTAACAATCTTCTCGCGCAGATATAAATTAATTCACTAGTCAGCAAAAGTTTATAACCAACAAACGTTTATATTAGGGACCGTTCATTATTTATCCCACGGGGGGGTACCGAAGAGATTGGGGGTGGGTAAACTAGATTTTGATTGATGAAAAGGGGGGGTAATTTTTTTTGACCATGTTTTTCTTTGATCTTGATAAAATATTGAATTTGTTCAAAAATTATTCAACAAAATAAAAGTAGAATATGTGAATAATATTAAATAAGAAAGTCCAAATTAAAGTTACTCCTTATCGCTGTTGATTGGAGAATTATCCAATGTGTTCTTTGAATCAAATTATTCCTCATGAGTAAAGTAAGTAATGTGGACGGTGTCGCCCTACCGAAGGCACCCGTACCACTCCTCTATTTCTAGAGAAGTGGCTCTTTTCGCTAAGAGCAATGATGTTAAACGCTCCTTAGATCTCAGCCGCGACACTGCAGATCAATTTCAACAGATTTCATGGCAGATAGGCCTTGATTGTCAATGCGCAACGATGCGCCGCAGCTACTCACAATGCATTTCCTTCTGAACCATTCCATCCGCCATCCTTAGATGGTACTCATTTGATGTTTCAGATAAAGTTAAGGCTGAGTTGACCTGAGGGGGATTTGAACCACAGTCGATCAGATATGATACGATCTGAAGTTCGGCTGCTTCACCAACTGAGCTAATCACTTCATGAGTGATGATTGCTTGTGTCTGTGCTAATTATGGGGCAACATGACTTACAACGATAACACGTTCATGAAGGGCTTCAGAATCATGGAAACTTTTATTTTCTGAATAGATGTTGAACTATAATATTGAGTTCAGTTTTACAATATGAAAATAATTTAAAAATCAGTTATGCTTCACAGATACCCAAAATACTGTTAATAGGCATTCAATTAAAGTTATTATTCAGTCAGTTGCTTGTTAAAAAAGATTAAAGTATTTGGGGGTGGGTAATTTATTTTTTTCCACTTAAAAGGGTGGGTAAGAAAAAAATTTCCAGAGAATTTCGGTTCTCTTCGGTACCCCCCCGTGGACTAAATAATGAACGGTCCCTTACAAACTGCAAACATTTATGTATTTTTAGATACTCAATAGTTACCTTGCTCAAGTTTGCTATTTTGTGGGGCTGTAAATTTGTAGCCAGTATTGATATCCAACTTTTTTGTTTTAAAAATTAAATCTGAATCAAGTCAAATTAAAATTCATCCCCCAAATCACGACGCTGCAGTCGTCATGGTTTGACGGTTGTATTAAAATTAATTATGCAAGAAGCGAATAAATAGTTGGAATTTGTTTCTTTTGATGTGTTTGGCTTGTACCACTAGCTGGTTTCTACTAAAACAATTAGACAACTCGCCCTAGTTGGCTACCGTCCTCAATAGTCACCTCGGAGTACCTCGGTGACTATTCGACGGTAGCCAACTCGGGCTCGTTGTCTAATTGTTAATTAGATCATTCATATTTAATTCTCTATTTATTAGATCTTTCATTTTGGCACTGCCGAACAAACGGGCAATGATATTGTTTTTACAGCTGTATGCCTTGGTGAAAAATTTAATATGGAGTTTACAAAAGGAATCTGGCTTTCTAATGCCTTTGAAGCGCCTGGTCTATTGAAGAAAATTGAACTTGATCTTATCAACAAAAAAAGTAAATGTACTCAGTTAGATAGAGCAAGTTGTGAATTTCCAACAACACATCCGTTTCGACATGGTCACAAAGGTGGAAGATATGCATACCTAATGGCATCAGATACGCCTGGGAGGTACTTACCGTACACAGATATTGTTAAGGTATGTTATTATTGTATTGAAGGATGCAAAAAATGAGAAATGTTATCAATTGACAGAAAATGGATCAGTAATGAGTTGCAGTATCCTATTTTTGATTTTAATGGGAACCCATTTTCGATAATGAAATATTCAGTTTCCATATTGTCTGATTTGGTTCACATACATTTCTAAACGGATTAATTTCCGATCCTGCTTGTTAAAGTTCTGATAAACAATAAACATAGACAAAGACAATATTTAGACATTTTGGATATTCAAAAATTAGGACAGATCCAAGAAAACAATTCCTTAAAATTGAGACCACAGTTGACTGCGACTGTGTGTAGCAGTTCTTCAAGGTTCAGTTGCTGCCGTATAGTATTCGCCAGCAGGACAAACTGTTGAACGGATGATTCGAGAATTTGTACCAGGATATATACACTATACATTATTGTGTTTGTATTTATTTTTAGTCTGACCTTTACGGTAAAGATCGTCAAGTGTGGAATTCTGATGGAGTCGTCGGCGAACCCGTTTTTGCCCCACGTCTCGGATACAAATCGGTGTCAGTCGGTGACGAGGACGATGGTTATTTAATCGTACAACTGTACCGCCCTGGTAAACATAAAACTGATATATGCATACTTGATGCTAAAAACATCGCACAAGGACCAGTTGCCAGAATACGTCTTAAACATCACATACCTTATTCATTCCATGGTACATTTACACCGGAAGTATTCACTTCAGCATCTACACTGAATTGTAAATTATAATAAAAAGCATATGAATGCTTGCATATGTACAGTATATTAGGCCTGGCTCAAATGTTAAACCGGCACGGATCTGGATGTGTCGGTGGCTCCGCCAGTGTTTGCGATCTGATACAGAAATCAGACTCTCTCAATATTCCCTTCGAAGTAGCAGAACGCTCCGTCTCCCGCGCTGAATAGAAATCAGACTCAAATTATAATGAATGAATGAATGAATGAAGGTATCATACTAAACATATTATGTATTCTCATTTCTTTCATCTTCATGGTGATATAATGTCTAGGATACTCCATTACTCGTATATAACGTTAAAAAATTGTTAATCAATAAAATTATATTAATCTCATTCATTTGTTGCGTGTTTTGCTTATGAAAGTATATTTTCACTTATATGCAACTTCCAATTAGTTTCACGGAATGTACACAATCAAATTCAACCAAATGTCTTACATACACCCCAGGGATACCTTACTATCGGATTTATCTCTTCTTCGTACATCACAAAACACACTCATTCTCTAAAAATAGAATCAGAATAGCCAGATATATTAAATTGATCTACAAGATACAACGTACGGTGAATAGGATTCCATGCAAAATTGGTCATTTGTATACAAGTAACTATATTGTAAGCCAGTCGCTTGAATCTCAATGTTGGGGATTAACACGTTAACGCTGGTTCATGAATTCCATTTTAGATTTGTGTCCCGCTTCAGTCCGGCTGCAGCATAAGAGAGGATCCCTGCAAAACGTCTGCAAAATGTGTACCCTGTGCGCAGACGCAAATCTCTTTTTGTAGGATCTGTAGCATACATTAAGTAATGGTACCATTTTGGTTTATGCATTCACATTTTGCTGTAGCAGTGACTTAAGCCTGCTTTCCATTTTCCATGTAAAGCACAGAAAAGTGACAAAGCTGCTTTTTATCTTTCCATTTTAATACTCTCTCCGTGTTATTGAGTGGTCGACCTATAAATATTGCTCTTCCAGACTCTTGCAATCACGGTTTCGTTTCCGTTTTTATTTCAATGTCAATTGTACAAATTATGAACACCTGTCAAGTTGGCCTCGTGAACACAATTCTATGTAGGCAATTCATTTGTCCGCTGATGCAGGGGACGACAGTCTACAACACTTACAACATGATATGAAACGGGGTATCAGGGTTTGTAGTAATGAGTAATCCACTTGGCAGGGCATTCTCATTTTGCATTCACGCCTCATAAAAGTCATAAAATATAATTGTATGTATAAACGTGAATTACTGTATACCTTTGGAACATAAATGAGGAACAAAGCTTATATTGGAGCTATACTTCGAAGATTCGAATAACGGCTAGAGTTGCGCCTCGTTGGCTGTTCTAACAGTTGTAACAAAAATTAAGGGTGATACTTGCAATTTATCAATAATTTGCCAATTTTCCTCTCTAAAAAATTGCTGCTTTTTCGTTGTTACATATATATGCTAGCATTACACCATCGACGATAAAAAACTCACAAACAGAAATCCTGACATCATCCAAATTGCAAAACACAAGACTTGATTTCCAATGACTGAAGTCAGTTAAATTGATGTTGTTTTTAAGCAACTTGCAAAACAAATCCCGCTTATTCATTGAGCCATTTGAACATGCCGTATCTCGATTTTCCTAAACTCCTCAATAAAACCGTAAGCTGCGGCTATCAAAATCAAGAGTTAATTACGGTAACAAATAATACGATCTTACTCTTCCAATACAAAAGGCTGAACAAATTTCGATGTGTTAATTTAAAACAACCTGCTTTAAGGGGACAATTCTTGCTTTGTTTAGCAGCTTTATACAAGAACATTGTGTTGATTTGAGGGCCTTCGCCAAAGGTCAATCAATAATCATCGAAGGCACACGTTGACCTGCCTATTGTTTCTGTTCAATGAAAAGCGATGAAAAATCGGGTTTGACCATGTCGGCGATTGTGAATACGCTTGAGTTTCTCTTGCCATAAATAATTACATCAAGGTCTAAGGACGATTAACCCACAATTCACATGCTATAATGATAAACCGTTTGATTCAATTAGCTACGCGATCCTTGATTATTTGGTTGGGCGTGAGCTGACCTTGGTATATAATTATTCGATATTACATTGGTAGAAAGATATGAGGTAAAGGAGAAAGGAGATTTAGTATTCGGCTATAATTTGCCATTGACAGATACGATGCTAAGGAAAGAATATCGTGGATTGGATCGTTGGAAATTTCCAAAGGAATCTCTTGCCTGGATCATTCTCGCTTTCCTAGCACTAATTGTTATTTGGCTGAACTTTAATCGGGTATCGATTAGCGAACAAGAGTTAGAAGATCCTGATTCTTCTATCTCCCCATGTGCTTTAGATCAACGACTAACTGAAGATACAAATTCAAATTATCCATGCATCGGTCCCGATTGCGTGGATCAGAAATCCTCATGTCGTAATTGCACGATGTTACGACGAGAATTGCAAGAACTAAGACAGAAAGTGGCAATGTACGAAAGGCTCAATAAACTCCTTGAATTCAACTCATGGATGAGCCAACATGGAAGCAAAGTGAGACAAAATATCCTAATTTTATCAAGTGAACATTGTGGTAGTGCACTATTAGCCGAATTATTTAATCAAAATCCTCAAGTGTTCTATTTACACGAACCATTACGCTCTTTAGATTACTACAAAGAAAACAGACCTCCTGATGTTTACGATGCTATGGTAACCCATTTACTAGATGGGATATTTCACTGTAAATATGACGAATTAACCTATTTTACTAATTATATGTCATTCCAATACAGTTCGTTGAAAAGCCGCCTAGCAAGTAGGGCGTTGTCAGCACCCCCTTTGTGCCCAGAGAACCGTGATCACCCCTATTACAACATCAGAATGTGTACTCCATTGAAACCCAAAACAACTTCAGCTATTTGTAAACTACATCAACACACTGTTATTAAAACAATACAATTTTCAGATGTTCATAAATTATCATATTTAATGGATAAAGAGAGTGCTGAATATTCACTGAAAGTTGTTCATCTTGTACGTGACCCCCGAGCAATGCTTTTTACTCATTTAAATAGTATTGACAATTCAACTGGAAATTACACATTGAATGTTGTCAAAGATGTATCCAGGAGGCTATGTACACTGATGTTAAGAAATATTAAATATGCTATAACAGCACCATCATGGTTACAAGGCAAATATACGTTGCTAAGATATGAGGATCTTGGTACTAATCCTCATCAAATTACTGAACTAGTGTATAAATTTGTTGGCATTCCTGTAGCACCACAAGTCCGTATGTGGCTTGATAAACTATCATATGGAGCAACAACAAGGAGCCCTCAAACAAGCTCATCCACTTCAGGTTCAGTGGAAGATTTTTATGCTAAAAATTTAACTGGATCAGTTCATAGCTGGAGATTAAAGCTACAGTACAACGTAGTACGTTTAATTGAAACAGAATGCTACGAAGTAATGAATTTATTGGGTTATAAAATAGTGGACGATGAAGAAGAGTTAACTACTCTCAGTTTCTCATTAGTCGACTAAAAAAATAAACCTCGACAGAATGTGTAGCAGTTACTTGCGCAATTGTGAAAATGTACAATGCCTGTTACTAAGAAGGTTATAATTAAAAATCAAATTTTGAAGCCAATTTTTAATTGTGTTTGAATTCAAACACGTGATTAATTGGTGATATTGGGCTAATATGCCTAGGTGGTTGGTGTACATAGGAGGGCAAAGATTTTCACATTTTCATCATTTGGCCACCTGGCATATTGGTGAAATTTTGAATCACAGACCTGCAAAGTTAGATTCTTCAGAGTTACAGACTTTCATACCTATCAACATGGTGACATTTAATGGTATATTGGTCATATTAGTTACCTGTTGCGCTTACTAAAGTAACCTATCTCCAGAGGCCTCCAAGGAGTTAAATACTGGTGCCTTCAAATTATGCTAACTATGCCAACTTAATCTAACTTAATATTACATTGCCTTGTCAAATAGAAACTATTTATTCTAAGCATTAGGAGTTAATAATTTTTTATTTCAGAAGTTTGAATTAAAAATGTCATCATATGTTAAATTGTATGACTAGTATTCAATCCGTACATCAACGTCAAAATTGCTGAGCAGTATGCCCTTATTATTTCCAATCTATTTAATCTAAAATTAACAATGATCAGAGTCTCTGGTAGACTAAAAATGTGTAAATAAAATAAACTGGACTAATCATTTGTGAAATAAATAAACAGGTATGCCTGTGCATTTGTAGATAGAACAATTTAGTTAGAGATACAGATTTTTCAAATAATTTTCTTTCGTTTTTTCTGATTTCATACTTAATTATATCACTAATTTATGTTAACTCTGGATACAAAAAATATATTGTCAATTATGATCTAGCCTTTTATTAATTAAATCTTTTTGCTTACTACAATATATCTATCATCAGCTTTTCCATGTGAACGATGTTTTAGATTATATCGTTCACAAAGTCGATGTACTATAACACGGTCATCTTTAGAAAGGTCTGATGAGAATTTTACATCTTTTTGATGTGTATTTCTCATAAAGTCATCAAGAACAGCAGATACTGATCTCCTATCTATAGATATTTCATCATAGCTACCTAGACCTCTTCTATGATTACCATAATCATTCAAAGTAACAGGTTCAGCACGCCCTTCGCGTCCAGTCTTCCCAATACCTCCAGATCCACTCCAACCCATTTTCATCATCAGTTTGTTGCCAATATTATCAGCACCAAGTTTATTTGTTTTTCCATCATCTTTTCTTAATAAATCAGTTTCAATTACAGTTAATTTATCATGGTTTGTGTCATATATAACCGGGACATTTAAATTGATTAATCTATAAATGGCATTTATGGCAGTGATGCGTTTAGCATCTTTTTTAGCTCCACTTGATCCTTCAGCTACATATTTCCCATCGATATTAACTATACACTTGAATTGGTTAACTGTCTGTGATTTAGTTTTGACGATACTGTCAACTAATCCGGCATCAATAAAATCTAACGAACAACGACACTTTTGTGTACTTTCATGAAGTATACTTATAACATTCTGCTCCTCAATACGTATACCTTCTTTGTAATATAACTTCAAAGAAGGGAATTCCTTCGACACAGATAACTCAATTTCTTCTTCACGATTACATGTAGTATTTTCCATAGAGACTACATTCAAGTTGGTTTTTTTCCTGGTAATATTAGTAAGCTTAGGCCTAGCGTGAGTGAGTTTCATCTCCTGCTCAATCATCAAATGATATATTTCTTGGTTGAGTTCTTCTATATAATTTTGAAGTGGGAAAGGATAAACACATCCCCAATCTTTCCACATTAGCCAAGCTATTGACAAATACTCAAGTTTCTTCGTTTCTACTTTGTTATTGAAGAAGTTAAAGAAAAGTTTACGCTGCTTCTTCTGTCTCGAAGTTTCCCAGTGTTTATATTCTGGAAGTGAATTTGAACCTAAACCAGGTGGGTCAGCCATTACACTCTCTGAAAATCTGACGAACTTCACCACAAGGCCCTATTCAGATATTTTATTTCTAAAATATCTGTAATACTGTCCAGAAAAGAGCATGAGTACAAGTAATCATATTCATATCTAATTCCCTCCAAATTCAAAGCTTTCAAATAGAATTTGTGGCCAAGTTTACTGTTTATAATAAATCTTGAAGCATAGATAATCTGATGCAAACATGTGAATGTTCTAGACGCGGACGTTATATACAGAATATCATCACAGTTTCAATATAGTTAACTTTATAATGTGAAGAAATAAATCAGAGTTTTGTTTTGTCAGCATCCACTTCTTGAAATCGTAATGCGCATGTCTAACACTGTACTTGTCACCATCTGTCTTATTATGTAATTTGTTGGTGACTTAGAAAATAGATAACAGTAAGAGTTCATACTTACCTGACGGGGACGTTAACCTGATCATCAAGGGGTTACGCCTAGTGTGAGGCCCTCGCATTGCACATCGCTTGGGTTGATACCACTACGATTACCCCAAACGTGGGTAACTCGACCGTATAATTTCTGGTAGTGGGGACTGAGCGTTCGCGCCGGACCCCGACAAGAACTAATGAAATCCCAACATTAAACCCTTGTATGTGCAGTGCAAGGTTATGTGGATGTCTCTTATGCCATCATACCTATCTGTTATTCTTCGTAAAGATCAGAAGGGCTAGTGGGACATTTGTTTTTATCATCTTGAACGTATTGACATATTACGGAATGGAATCATATAAGAGCGGTTGATTACAGGGATGCAATATTATCATCATAATCATCCATTAAATAAGACAGTCTCATGGAATAAATAAGATCAATCAAATACAATGTAACATTTTGTTTGGAACGGTTTCAAGAATATTGTAGATTGAAACTATAAGTCCCCTATCGAAACGTAACTTACGAATTTGGACTTTATAATTTATGTATTTGGGCTATACGCGAATTTGAAAAGAGAAGGAATATAGATTTAATGAACATCACTTATACGATACATAATAACTCTGTTTAATTAACCAATATATTAACATTTCAACAAGATAAAATCAGTGTCATGTTGACATCTCTCATAAATATTCTGAATACAAATGTCATGATTGTATACTGCTTCTGAGTGCTGCAAGTATGCATATAATTATTAATAAAGTAATTGTATGGGCAAAACATCAATTTGAGTGCTCATTGCTAAAAGCAGAGCAATATAAATAGTAGATCAAAGATCACGAGTCCACTCCATCGGAGTAAGCTCGTGATCTTTGATCTACTATACATATATGCCACAGAAGCTTATTTAAACATTGCATAATTATCTATAGGAAGATAAACATCCAATTCCTACTTTCGAGAGGCACCTCCATTGATAAGATCTGCGAGGGGTAAATAATTTATAAGAAATACTGACGTTATAATTTTATGCACATGTCAGATGTTCTTTGAGTTCTTTAAATAAGTCTTTACTGTCATTGTGTCCTGGATAGAATTCAACCGCTTTCTTAACTGATCTAAAGCTTGTTTGAAAATCACCAAGCTAAATAAATCAAGATAATAAAAGAGCAATTATTTCATTTGTGCGTTATGGAATGCTCCTTATTTCAGTCTAGGTAGCTAATATGGCCTTAAAAAGTATCACTCTGTTGAAAATTGTATTCCTAATTATAACCCCAATCAAAATATAACAGAAATACATTGCAGGCTATATAAATTGTTCGGATCCAGAACAATTACCTCCAAAACCCGATCCTCGGATTGTTCGGATCCCAAAGTTCTGGAATGTGGACAATTTCTTGTTCGCGAGAAAAAGGTTACGAATTTTTGAGGTCTAGGCTTTGTTATTTTTCCATAGTGGGCCCTCTTGTCATTTCGGCATGAGTTCCGACTTTCAAAGGAGCACTATTTCTAAAATATGGTACTTTCAACATTGAATAACTCAGCTTTTAAGAGCCCAAATCGAAACATTATTGTCGCCATTTCTTGTTTGCATGGGCTGCTCGACTCCGGAAAAACAGTTTTTGGTGTCATGTGCACTTCAATAGAAATGAAAACGAAATTGAGCATAAGTACATGTCATGTATTTGAAAATCAATACCTTTTCTGAAAGATGAGCCAGATTATACCGTGGTTCATAAATTTGATCAGCAAGGTTGATTGACGTCTGGAAGAATGATCGAGCCTAAGGGTGGGGGGATACCAACACAATAAATAATCAAGACAAGCCAATGTATAGATGCCTTGAGCCGAAGTGTCCTAATCCTCAGGAAAGTATAGATGATGAAGGTTGTGCTTATAGTTTGATGATATCTTATTTCTTAGACTGAATGTATATAAGACAAACTGAATTGGAAAAGTCCGAAACTCTTCTTAAATAAGCTGAATAATACCATAATACATAATAAAAATATTAGTATGTGAATCCAAATACAGCTAACACAGTGATTGTAACATCGCTACAAGGCTGATTTTATACATATTTTAAGGTTTATGATAGTTATGGTATCATTTTGAAATCAATCCTGCATGGAAGCAAGCTGCTCAAAGTCTACCAGTGTTTATAAAATAGTTAAAATATTAAACATTGTTCACGGTACCTTGTCCCAGACAACTTGGATTACGTCAAAATCTAATTGGTCACTAAAATATATTGGGTATCAACTTGGTTATTAAAAATCTTAATATGTCTTGCTGATTATCAAAACTTTTAAAACCATTTGCTTAGACTCTACTGAAAACAATTTTGATAGGACGAGAAGAGAAAATCATATGGTCTTTTAATTGGAGTGTTCATGTTATACTGGCATGGAAGTTCTCTTGTAGATTGCAAATGATTGTAAAAAATAAAACAGAAGTTGAATGGGATGAAAAGGTAACTGCCTTACGTGAATATATTGATTTCGAAATATAGCATACAACTCAATATCTATCTAACAGGCATAGCAACTACTATGACGGCTAGTATACTAGTATCACTCACCAGATCAACGTGATTTTTCTGCAGTTCAAGCACACCGAGGTTATTGTAAGCTTCTGCATGATTATTATCTGCAGCCAAGGCTAATCTGAAGCTTTGATGTGCTAATGATGTATCACCAATACCCTAGTCAAAACAATCAAACAATAATCATTCTAAAATATCACAAAGGTTTTCTGTGATCTGATTGGTCGAAAGAGCGTGCATGAAATCCTAGGGTAGAACATGGCTCCGAAAACCGGGAAAAACCGCAAGCTTCAAAAAGTTTGATCTATGATAAAATACAGAATTCATAACTTTTTGATAACAATCCAGTAAATATCTCAATAATGGCTACGGTTTACAAAACGACATTTAGCTCAAGATGTTTATATTTATTGAAAAGCGTGGTAAATGAGTTATTGGTTGTGTAACATGCAAAATAAAAACTGAGAATGAAAGACAATTATAGGCTACGCTGTTTCAAGGTAAACCTAAAATTTAAATAACAATTACTGCATTAATTTGCTAAAGAGCTATTGTACCACTTATACTACATACGTTCTTGTATATGTCTTTCTTTATTCGACAAAATCTATATTGTTGTGGGATTCTCTTTGATTGGTTTATGAATTGAAATTGAATTTTAAATTGTGAATTCATGAATTGAAAAATCGCCGTCGAATGAGATTTCGACATTTGTTTTATTTTAGAAAAGGGTTACCACATGTTTGCAAATGTTTGTATTCATATTTACTGAACTCGAAACAGTTGGGAGACACTCGGGAAGACACTCAGACGCTCCATTTGTGTCTCCCAACATTTTCTCGTTTAGTAAATATGAGTACAAACACGGAAAGTGTGTGGTAACCCTTTAATAATATAACATAATAATACTGTTGTATACAACGGTTGCCTGTTAAAATGTAGCCTGGTAGGCGGTGCCTTAGCTCAGACGGCTCCTGCAAAAGAATTCACTGAGTTCATCAACTGTTCATGAACACTCGTGATCCTCTGCCAAACAGATCATAAATAGTACATGAAATGTGGACCACAGATATGATAATCTTTGGTTAGAATCCCCCAAAGGTCAACTCATCAATGATTTGATAAGAACATTTTAGGAATCCCATGTTTCAAATAAAATTAAAGAAAATTTGAGGCTATTGTAATGTTTTTAACTTAAAACTGACAAAAGTGTTTCATATAAAGGCCTATTCACAGAGAAAAGTTCATGAACTCAGTATATATTTTCACTGGGGTAGTAAGTGACCCCTGCTGGGCATATCAATAGAATTTTGGAATAATCAAGAAAAAATTGCATTATAACCCCTGCGAAAAAGTTCATGAATTCGTGAAATTGCCCAAAAGTTCATGAATTGTTCATGAACAAATTATGAATTGTTCATAAACTTTCAGGCAATTTCACGTTCATGAACCAGTTCATGAACTTTTCATAAACTCTTTGTGACTGTTCATGAACTGTTCATGGACCCACTAAAAATGTTCGTGTATTGTTCATGAGCTGTGCATGAACTGTTCACGAAAGTCTATGAACTATAGACGAAAGTCTATGAAGCTCATGGACTGTTCATGAACTGCTCATGGACTGTGTCGGGGAAAAAACAACATCGTAAGGCTGATCTCTGAAAAACAATTAATGAATAGAGCATTACTTCACCCTCGGAAGCATATTTTATATTAGATTCTTATTACTGCAGAATATTTCTAATTTTATTCTTACGGGCTATATATCATACATTGAATATAAAAATATCATTTGCTTGGAGTGGAATAAGAACATATAAGTATTAGAATAATCTGTTAGTTAATACTGAGAAAATGACAAAAATCGGACATTCTTATTTGCTAGTACAAAAGTTCTGTCTTCAAGCGATAATCAGATGATTGTCACTTGTTAATTTGCGTTACCTCAATTATGGGTCGACTTATAAAAAATCTAAAACAATTTCTTTTACCTTAGCTTGTTGTACTATTAATTAGTGACTGGATTACTTTGCCAATTTTTTTTTTTTGATAAATGGATAAGTATTTTTTGAGAAATAAGCATTTGAAAGAGTGAGAATTTCAAATCTTGAAAAACAGAGAATGAAATTCAAGTGACGTCTTATTGTGAAAATTTCTATCACGATGAGTGAGCGCGATAGTCATCATAGTAATTCTTACAGTATGCGCTGTTACGTACCTTTCGTTCTCCATTTTTCAAGATTTGAAATTCTTACTTTTTCAAATGCTTTCTCAAAAAATACTTAAATCCATTTATTGAAAAAACATGGCAAAATAATCAAGTCACTCAGTACAACAAGTTAAGTTGTAAATTTTGATTTTCGATATTTTATGAGTCGACTCTATTAATTCAGTAACATAGAAGTCGTTGTATCCAATTCGGCACAAAGAAAATGTGCAGGGTAGTCCATAGAACTTAATACTTTTTCTCTGATTAACAAAAGTGAGTACATCATTAAAGTAATCAAAATAATTTCCAACATGCTTTTCTATACTTGTTAACCTACATTTCTATAGCTAAAGAAATGTATAACAAATGCCAAATTAATAACTGGTAACTCTTACCATTGCTACTTGGCCTATGTTATACCAAACATCTGCCATATTTTCATCTGTTGCCAATGCCAATGCTCGCTCAAAACAATGCAATGCCATATCATATTGCTGGGCATAGAAACAACATAGACCGATGTTATTGAATATTTCTGTGTTGTATACACCCATTTGAAGAAGACGCCTATTGATGAACAGAAACAACCAGTCATCAATCGCAAACATTTAAAATCCTTCTAACCCATGAGATGATTGTAAATCATGCAGACCGTATGGCCATGTGAAGACATGCCAACACTCTAGGCAGTGCACTGATATTTTTTATTCTATTGGGACGCGTTTTCTCTGACCAATGACTAAATGGCTACTACCGATCTCAGACTACGGTCTCTGACACTACAGAATAATTTCAACAGATTTCATGGCAGTATACTACCACTGTCAGGGAGCGGCATAAGCCGCATTGCAGAATCTAACATACCTGAAAAAACACAATGCTATTTCTGGTTGATCAGAATAGAAATGATTGGTCCCAATGCATGAAATGGCTTCAATGTGAGTGTTGTCTTGCTGTAACGACAATTTGTAGAATTTCACAGAATTCTCACTGTCATTTAACGCCTGAAATCAGAAAGTAAATTAACTATAAAGTCATATATTACAATTATTATATTTATAAATTTAGTTTGTGAAAAGGTGGATGAAACCATAGTTAGTATAGTGAGATAGTTAGGAAGGCCGGCAGATTTCTAAGAGAAGTTCTTTTGTTCTGTATTTGAGGCTGGTTTGCACCTCCACTGACGTCAACCGTGCAAGCGTCACACTGTGAAGATTATTTGACTTGTGAATCTGCTACGGAAAAGTTTATTTAAGAAAAGTTGACAAAGAGCGTTTCATCTTGTAGAGAGAGCTATGCCAATAAAATATATTCTATGACAGAGAGGAGATGTGGCGGTTTACAATGAATATTATAATTCGGAGGCATACTGTTTTAAAGTATTTTATTCTAATTTTTATATCTGACGTTTTCGAATTTCTCAACTATATCGGAGGCTCCCTTTGATGAGGTGTTATGATTTCCTGTGATGTCCAAGTGATTTTCGGTTCAGTAATTAGCTTATTGCTTTTTGCAGCTCGATGGTAGCATAGCGTTTGCAAAACCAAATACATTTTTATTGGCGGTATTTCCACAGTATCGTTATCCATATTTTACTCAGCAATCAGCAAACATAATTGCAAATGCAAACTCAGTGATTAGTTCAAGTATGTCGATGGTTTATATTTCGCTTTGACTTCAAGAGACTGTAGGAGATTCAATAACGACATAATCCATACAATTTTGATACTCTTTATTATGATATGGCAGGCCGTGTCTGCTGACATTACAGGGAGAGATGCTAAGGGCTACTTGGCCGTTAGTCACAGCTCTTTATTTGGTGAAATTTTTATTTTGAAGACACACGGAAGACTGAAGCTAGCTAGCCAAGAAAATACGATGCTGAATCTTTGCATAAGACATTCACTGAAAGATTGTTTCTGACTCTTTGCTGTATACTTTCTTTACAATGTAATTCAGATCATTTCATAGCTTTATGAAACACGGAGCATTATTTACAACTGAAAATGGATGTTAGCGACAGTAGAACAAAATCTGCTACTATTACCATAATTATGTATTGAGCAAAAAAATGATCTAGACTAATTAACGCTACCAAGCTTCACATTATATGTGGCAACATAGATTATAGAATACTCTAATTAGAAAGACTTAAATTAGATTATTGTATTCTATAATCTATGATGGCAACCATAAATATCGTAATCAATGGAAGTTCCGATATTCCTGTCAAATTATCACCATGTCAAATCTTATCTCATGTCATTTCATCGTAAAATATTCATGCTAAACAATTGTGAATGGAATATCGATCAATTATTCTCTATCGATAATCTTTAGACGTTTTCTTACTGCCATTGGAATAGGATTATATCATGCTATATACAGTATATATATCCTAGAATATTCATTGCTTACGGAAAAGCATAGTGATACAGTACAACTCCTTGCCGATGTACACATTTTCACTATGTCCTTCAATAAATATGCAATAACTTGTGCTTACGAGGTGACTGACAATCACATTTATACATGATTGAAAATGTAACACACATTATTAATTATACATTTAGAAATAAAGTCAAAGATCAGACGCTCTCTCCGTTACTCGGAGTTTCGCGTGACATAAGTTTATGTGTTGTGTATATTACAAAATATTGATGCACAGATTATCATCTAAACGTTTCGTGTGTAATGTTACTTGTGCTGTAAAACATATAAATAGTTGATTATTGTAATAATGGTAATAAGAAAGAAGATCGAGATAATATACAGATCGGGATACAGGTTATTCGAATCGCTTGACTATCTTACTTCATTCAGCCAATCCTATATCCAGAGTTCTATTCATAATTTATAGTTATTATCTTTGGTTCAAACGATTTACCAATACCCCATGTCTTTGATCGAGGCATGAACCATATAGACAGCACGGACATATATAATACTTTATGACTTATGTCAGTTATAACGCAATATAGAAGTCAATAGAATTTTAGATAAATCACATCAACATAATTAGTTTAAATAAATAATGTGATAGGAATATGTTTATACTGAACAATGTAGCAGATAAAAATTGAAAAATATTTTCAAGCGTTGCAAGTATCAAATATACTTTCATATGTATATATAAAATTATTTGAAAAAATTTCTGTTCGGTATTTAAATTGGAAAAAGCAATTCATAATAATTAAATTAATTTTTAAACATTATTAATTTATTTCGTTTATCGATTTCACTTTCTAAAAAAATTATGTCAAAAATAATATGAATGTAATCAATGTACTACAATTATACAATGAACAATCTACAATTAAGTGCTGTAATGTATTGGAAATCAACAGATAACGCTTGCACGGGCGCAGCGGGATCAATAACCTAGTCGTCTGATGTTCGCCAGTCTTCCTAACCATCTCACTATACTAACTATGATGAAACTGTGTTTGTTTAATGTTCACAAGTGTCCATTAAGAGTTCATGGACTGTTCATGAGAAATTCTTGATTTAATGGTCTGCCTTCTAATGAATTGTTCCTGATATTCATAAAAATTGAATATTCAACATAAGGAATGGTTCATGAAGCAATAATTAACAGTTCATGAACTAATGACATGGACAGTGCATGGGGTTTAAATGGTGCTCAGATGCTTAATGTTATATATTCAGGTAATTGAATGGCATCAGAATACTAAAGCAAGTTTACACAAGATTCAAAAACGTGATTTTAATTGGCAAACCCATGGTAATAATAAAGTTGATAGACGAAAGATAAATTAAACAGTCAATTGAATAAATTATTACCTCATATATCCTAGCCATCCCAATCAATAATGTCACCTCTTCAGGATACCTTTCAAGACCCTAAATTATAAAACCAACAGAATTTCTAACTTTTAATTAACTTTTAATTTAAGTACATGACAAAAGTGAAACAGGTTCTGAAGTTTACAAACGTTTGCTAAATCATGTTCCCTATACTTTCTATCACAGTTTCATGAATAATTCATCAAGTTCATTATTTGTTCCACGACAAAAAGCGTTTGCTAGCTGGTGAGACTTTGAAGGGAATTATTATATCTATATCAGACATGAGAAATCATATTTCAAAAATAAGCTGAAATCAAAATTTTTCTAAATGGATTTTCATGGAAAAAAGCGATAACTGAAGTTCACAGGAGAGGAAAGGTCTAAAAATTTCGTTTTGAAATGTCTGTTTAACAATGTGTTTATCATTGGAATTTTTCAATTTCTGTCTTTCTTTAATTTAGATTTTGTACTAACTATCTGAAATTCTGAATTCTGAATCCTTGAAACCAGAAGAAAATTCACGACCAGGCCCCCCAGTGTTGAAAAAGTTCAGGAGTTCATTAACAAATCATGAAAATTGAGCCATTTAACGTTCATGAACTGTTTATGATTTCCTGGACTGTATTCGGAGGGGCTATCCATCAAACCAAATAATTTTACCTTTGAGAAGACTTCAACAGCCGTCATTGGTTGGTCAAGGCGTACATAGACCTTACACAAATATAAATATGTATCAATAACATCTTGATCTCTGAGAGCTGATTTTAACTGTTTCTCAGCATCACGGTATAATCCAAGTCTAGAAATGAAAACAAACATAGTTTGTGCAATAGTTTCAAGCTTACCCCTGCAATAAATGTTCATGAGTTCATGAACGTGAAATTGCCCCAAACTTCATGAACTGTTCATGAACTTTCAGGAGCTTTCAGGCAATTTCACATTCATGAGCCAGCTAATGAACTGGTTCATAAAGTGTTGATGAACTCTTTGTGAATGTTCTTGAGCCCACAACAAAATGTTCATAAACAAATCATGAAGTTTATTAACTGCTCATGAACTGTTTGTGAACTCATGGATTTTTTCACAGGGCACACACTCATAATTCATACCTGTAATAACACTTCCCTAACTGCACTTTCCACCACCAATCCTTGAAATCCGCAGCTTGAGTTGCCATTGCAGCCAATTGGAGGGCCTGCGAGTAATATACTATCATTTAAATATGAGCAATACATAACAATGAAGATAGCAGATCAGTTGAGTAATGAGGTCACACTAGTTAAATCATATTTCGGTAACATTCTGATCAATTATAAGATTTCATGCAGCTCCTGGCAAACAGTTCATAAACATCAAATGACACCACCACTGTGAAAAACAGTTCAGGAGTTCATGAACAGTTCAGGAATATTGGGGCCATTTAACGTTCATCAACTTTTCATGAACTGTTCATGAACTCCTGAACTGTTTTTCAGAAGGGGCTATACATGAACTGTTTATGAAGTTTACAAAAATCATGCTTTTATAAATAAAATGTATAGGCATATATTATGTATGTAGAATTTTCATAGTTTTTAACAATGTTTGTGATTTGATTGCTGGTCACATGATGTAAATTAAGTCAATTATTTACAGTTTGAGAGAGCGGAAAATAAGTTACTATTTCCTGTCGCTCAGGTAGCAACGAAATTCTTCATTGCAACTATGACAAAGTATACAATGATTTTTCAATCTTTCATTTGTTGAAATATTTCTTAAAGAAGAATGTTAAGAAGTAAAGAAAGTAAGACAGTAGATAATGTATATTCTTTGACTTGTTCACCATATAATAATACTAGTTTTACCACTCTGTCAAATGAAAACATAGAGAAATATACTATCTGTTGACTCATGTAATATGTACAACGAATGCAACAAAGTTTGCTTTTAGCACTTTCCTAATGTTTCACTGTCTTCTGTTTCACATAATTTCCTCTTGTTATAGTATTACTTTTCTGCTTTAACGCAGGGGATTTTACCAAATCAAATGCAGCAATAAATATTTAACAAGTAAATATAACAATGCCTTTAATTGAAATTTTGTCACCTTTCAAGCCAGTTAAAAACTCAATTAAATTATTACTATTTGCTAGGTTATATTGTCTAGTTAAAACCATGAATATACTAAAGCACTCAATGTATGGCGCCGAGGGAATAAGTGAGTTTTGCATTTACAATTTTGCTTACATTTTTTATATCACTTTCATGATGGAAGATATAATCAAACAACACCTAGAAAAAAAACAATTTCACATTGAACTTCACAGGTCATCAGATTCAAATATTAGGAAACACAGATATGTCTACTTCTAGCGGTAAAATAGCTTTTGTTCAGTCATAGAACTAGCAACATCTAATATGGCCGCTAAATAATGTAACATTTAATAATCAGTGTCTTGGTTTTATTCCTCAGTACAATAGCCTATCAACTCACGCTCATACCACATCCAAACTGTGAAACGCCTGCTCTTTAAAAATGCAAACTAAATGTCACAAAATATAGACACAGCTCTCATTTTTCTCAAGATAATGTGTTCTTCTAGGTAATTCACCTTACATAATCTACACAATCGATTATTCAAACCAAAATTGAAGCTCAAAGAGCCTGATCTGTAAATAAGGCCTGTTATTTACAGAAACTTTTTACAGATTATTTACAAAAACTGTTACAATAAACCTTTAAGAATACTATTTTAGTACAATACCTTGGCAAGCCCAGGACTTTTTGAATATTTCTCCAAATTGATTTTTGACATGTCAATGAAAGGTCCATCAGGTTGCGATAGCATGGAGGCCTAGATCAAGCACACATAAATACAAGCTAGCAATGGAATAGCCAAAGTGTAGATCATGAAGTCATGAGCCGTCACTTGAAAAATTTCGAGATCAAATCAGCTAACAGATAATGGTGCAGATATCATACACAAGTAATTGAATACTCATAAACAGAAGACTAAAACTTCATAAAATGTTAACCAATTAGGCCTAAATTGCCCCTTTTCATAAAAGTTCATGAGCAGGTATCAACAAAATTATTTTGTAGCATTTGATGAACTGTTTGCACAAAGATCGCCAACAGGCCTAATAAATGCTCAAGAATTTTATGAATGGAATCTTACAGGGAGTATTGTCCTATCAAAATCACAATTAACTATTGTACTTCATATAGCGGAAGAAATCTATCTAATAGCAACAAAAATGTGTCATTAATGGGAGATGCATTGATATGGATTGCATTAACGGTATATGACTATGCCTTCTTTGAGGTATATCACACATGATTCACCCATGATCCTTCAAAGGTCATTCTTGAATCACAACAAAGTGTTGCATTGAACAAAAACAGTCATTTTCCAAAAATGAGAATGCCTTTGGCAGAGCAATACCATCTGCATAATGTAATGACCCATTTATAAAATATTCATGAACTGTTCATAAATATGTTTGTGGAAAGTTCATGACTTTCAGGGATGGTTTCAAAAAAAAAGATAATCAACAATAAATTCCATCATCTATTATAGTCCCAATATGATTATTAAATAATGAAAATAGAATCAATTTTGAAGATACAGTATATGGAAGTAATACAATATATGTAAAACTATGTCAGTAATAAAAAGGAAACAATTGTCATGTAGGAATGTAAATTATTCAAAATAAAGTCACTCACCGTTCCAAGACGCACATGACGCCCTGATGCACTAGTGATTGGCCTGAACAATAAACATAGCAAGAAAGTTAATAATAATATATGGTGAAAGAGTCAAAGATTAAACATTCTTAAAGAAGAAAGAAAGTAAGACAGTAGATAATGTATATTCTTTGACTTGTTCACCAAATAATATTAGAACATATCGAGGATCTGCTACGATTTATTCTTGCAATTTGATTGGTTAACGCCAATAACGCCATTTCATCATAGCCGGCTTGACCCCGTCGATTTCAAGAAATTTATGAAATTACCAAACAACCGATAATTATTTAAATATGGCATTATAAACTGGCAAGTAATAAAAAGTAAAAAGCAAATACAGTGAATATTTGTAGAGTCATATACAATTTCATTGAGTTACTGTTTCATGCAGTGCCTCAGTTGTTCAAAATGAATCAAATGGCTCTGGGTGAAATATGCAAGCTAGTAAACAAACATGTTCAAAATGTATAGAAATATTTTGCACAAATTAACAATTCAAAAACAATTTGCCTAACTTTTACAGTATTGATAATTGTAAAAACATAACATAACTTCATTTAATTAATACATTCCCTTGTCCTTTTATGGCCAGTTTTTTCAAGTTCCTAGATATAAGTATAAGCACTAACTGGCATAGAAAGGAAAGCTTTCGATAAGCTATCAAAACCAAACAAATTCAACCGCTAAAATTTCAAATAATTAAACCATTTCTCCAAATGAAAGTTAGCAACATTAGATAATCAGTTAGCTAAAAAGTTATCAAAAATTCAATAATCTGCTCTTTTAAATAGGCAATTAGCAAACATTTAGTCAATAAATCTTTCTTAGTTCCATTTTTTTCTTCACGTTGACGGCTTTTTACGAAATTCTTCAAATTATAGGTAAGAAACAGTTTCTTTCCTTTTCAAGTTTTTCCAGTCAGTTTTCCATAATGAATAACACACATAAGAACATACAAAATATTGTTTAAAGATAAGAATCCATGACTATGTAAGAAAACGATGTTACACATCCATTCTTTTAATTTCAAGAAGAGAAATATAAATTTCCCGATATCAATTTTTCCTCGCAGCTTTTAGTTGATTTAAAAAAGACAAGTTAGTGTAAAGCTCTCGACTCAGCCTTCTTCCGGTGACGTCACGAAAATAGGAGAATTGCATACTTGATCATGGATTGTAAAGATCAGAAAATGCTCTGAAAAAACGTACAAAACATTCACAAATCGGGGTTGGCTATGTTCTAAACCAAATAGTTCATACTTTCCGTGAACTATGCTCTGATAGCACCACTCGAGCAACTTCAGGAGAAAACTCGAAGGCGAAAATTACTCGCCGAGGCGGCTCGTAATTTTCTGATGCCTTCTCGTTTTCTCCTTACGTGCCTCTCGTGGTGCTATCAGAGCATAGTTCACGGAAAGTATGAACTATTTGTTTAATACTATTTTTACCACTCTGTCAAATGAAGACATAGAGAAATATACTATCTGTCATAAGATAAACACAACCTTTATTATAGCAAGAGAGAATAAATACAAAGAATATTCAACCCAGAGTATTTTGGCCTACTAGGAAAAATTAATAAGAGCCTAAACGCATGTTCCTGCATAACTCGTTCATAGCAGAATGTAGCCAGTCTTCATGGATTATGTGAAATTCTATTTTTCATGAACCAACAATGAATAGTTGCTTGCTGAAATATCCTTGAAGAGTTAAGAAAATACTGAGGCAGCATCACATCCATGAACTGGTGCTTCAATTGTTCATGAACCTTCCAGGCGATCTTCATGAACAGTTCACGACATGTTAATGAATTGTTCATAAGCTGTTTATGAAATTTGTGTGACAATAACAGAGGCAACTACATTGAATGGCACAAATAAATCAGTTTGATTTGGTGTTTTGCAGCCTCTAAGAATTGCTGATAAACCTGTTGAACTGCAAAGGAAATCTTATGACAAAAGAAGCTTTCTCAACATTCCTCAACAGTCTCTTCGATATTCATTCTAAATAAAATATCATCTTGGTATACATGCCTACCTGGCAGTTGTTGCAGTACGAGCAGTACGAATGGCTTGTTCCATGGTCCCAGGACGACCGGATTGAGTACCTACAAAAAATGAGTTTAAGTAACAATTTGCATGTCAGATAAGGTGATGCCAATATGCAGAACAGAGACAACAGAAAAAATTGATATTACAACTGCTATGAACAAAGATCAGTTTGCTGAATTGAAAGAATCAAACATTGAAATGGAGAAGATTGCATCAGAGCATTCTCATGGTAGAGATCTACTGTTACTTTGATGTGAGAATCAAGTCAATTTTCAAGCCATAATCAAAGTGGCAAATTGGTTAAAGAGTGAGAAAATTCTAAGAAAATTGTTCTAGCACCTTGAATTTCATATATAAGTTTCCGAATTGTGAGCATTAAATAAAATGTTTGATGCTTGACTTGATCTTTCTTGAATTGTGGAGAATTGATTTGCTTTGTATTAATAACTTTTGTTCATTAATCTTGATTTTGCTAGAAACCATGTTACATTGTTTTATTCTGCTGTTGTATAATTTTTATCAGAGTCATCTTCTGTAAAACCTGCCCAGCACTATATTTTGCAGCTTTAATTAGTTATAACAACGGCACGCTCCGCAAATGATGTCATTTTCCAAAAATACAATGATGTCAGTACAACCTCAACAAATACGCACAAGCATATCAACATCTTTAAGAATCCATGCGTTTATTGTCTTCTGTATTCTTTATAGCAATGTAATCTAGTAAACTGAAGTATTTGAATTACCTGGCCTAACAAATCCACTGAGAGGGCGACCAGATTGAGAGACTGGTCTGTTGAAAATAAAATTAATAAGATTCAATAAATTGAGTTTGTAATTTATATGATAAGAAAAATAAATGGAACAGCATAAATCCAACTAAATGAGCATTATGTAAATGTTTGTTAAAAGATGTGGAATAATATAGATACCAGGGTACATCTCATTTAGTTGGAATAATAAATAATAATAAATAATTTGTGAAAACTAACATGCATCTTATGAAGCTTTAAGGATTGTCGATGAACAGTTCATGAATTCAGTCATGACTATTTCATAACAGATCATCAAAAGCTCTTGGATGTTAAATGATTTGTTATTGTGAACATTTTTATGAACATTTAGTAAAATGTTAAAGGACTGAGTTTCATACAGTAGAATTGTCTATTGCAGCATCCACTATGGAACTTCTAAAAAGTATGTTATGGGCACAATGTTCTGTTATAGTCAATGATTTATGAGCAGAACGATTGCCACCAGTAATATCATTTTATTCATTAAGTTATAAATAGCAATCCACTACAAAAGGCGACGCTATAAATAGTTTCTACTGCATAAAGCACTATTAAAAGATATATAGAATGTATGACGAAGAACATTATCCATCAGATAATATTCAAATTCAGTCTGTTGTTGTTGAATTAATAAATAATAAGTCACCTCATAGATAAACTGGGTCCACTTTGGCTACTTCCAGGCTTGTTCAATGACGTTCCAGGTCCTAATAAACAAAAATGACAAATACAATATGACTACTAGAACATAACAACTATCAGACAGCAGACTTTACTTTTTAACATATCACCAGATTAAATCCTGTAATAAGTCTATTTTACTTAAATATTTTTATTTTATTTCATTACTAGTTGAAACTGACAGGTTGCGATTTGAGTTAAAACACTAAACTTAGGCATATTTTCTCTTCTGTTAATTTGAGTAAATTGTATAATGTAATCATAAAGTTTGTTTGCTAATTCTTATGATCATTCTGTATTTGTTGTTTGTTACAGGCAACTTATTAAATACCCGGTCTGCAGAGTAGAGAGCTTTTTAATGAGATCTCAAGTGGCGCTCAAAGAGGGTTAAATGGAAAAACACATTTGTTAGATAAATAGTATACAAAATGTATTCATCTTAAAAATATTGACATTAAAGGGCTTACATATTTTTGTGGTCAGCTCATAAGAGTTCATCTCGGGAGCAGCCCCCATACTCTGCAAACTTGTGAAACACACTGTTAACCCTTTGTTTGCCGACGGGACTTCTGCGTCCCATGTATTTGACACGCCTATATTATTTTTGTCTTTTACAATTTTTTGTCAAAAAAACTCATAGGGACTCTGGAGTCCCTGTGGTCAATCTATTGTTATGCAGATTTGTCTCAATAAGCCTGGGGAGCAGTGCGCCTTCAACTCAAGTCAGCCATATTTTTGTTGGTGTTTTTTCGAAGTGTCTATTCGACCGGCAGTCGCAGCCATTATGGATTCAACTGCGCGTGCGCCGACAGTCAATTACGTCATTCACTCAATCACGTGTTTCACTGGTCCCAGTATTAGGGTTAGGTTTAGGGTCCGATCACGTGATCCATCCGTTTAGGGTTAGGGTCAAGTCACGTGATAGCCACTCGGTCGAGTATAAATTCATTTCTGTTTCATGAGCTCTCATCGGTTGGCGTAGCTCATTCGGATTGAGTCTGACTAGGGTGCAGGATATGCTGGTTCGACTCCTGGTCGAAATGAATTTGAAGAAAAAAGCAAATGAAAGCAATCGTGTTTGGAAAAAAGAAAAAAGATCAGAACTTCAATCTTGTGCATTTGAAAGCAAAGGTATGTCTGTTCAAATTTGAAGTTATTATGAAGAACATGAAAGAGAATATTATTTTAATTGTGAATCATAACTGTTTTTATTGATTTAGTGATACTGTCACATTTGTGTACACACTTTTCTGTATGCGGTAGTATTCACAGTAGAATAGAATGCCTCAGTAAGATTTTTTGAAAATAAATATGGTTATTGTAAACTGCAAATCCTTCCGGGTTGGGAAACCGGGTTTTATTACTACAGAAGAATCTGATGATTATTAGTAAGTGTTGACATTTTCTCAAATTTCAGGTCCAGTAAAAGAAGAATTCAATGGCTGCATCACACCTGGTGATTATTTCTTGAAATATGTTGATAACGAACTGATTAGTAATATCGTATTTCAATCTAATCTGTATTGCAATCAAAGACAACGGACTTTGCCACCTATAACCAATGAAGAATTATTGGGTTTCATTGGTATCAATTTTGTAATGGGGTATCACCGACTGCCGTCTTGGACACACTACTGGCGAAATGACCAAGACCTGTCATTACCATTTGTGTCTACTGTTATGCCAAGGAGACGCTTTGCTCAAATTCTGAGTAATTTACATGTAAATGACACGTCTGCTATGCCCAAGGATAATATAGACAAATTATACAAGTTACGTCCACTGATCGAACACTCGAATAAGAGTTACGTCAAACTATATAATGTTTCTAGAACATTTTCTGTGGATGAGTCTATGATTCTATTCAAAGGCAGATCATCAATAAAGCAATACAACCCAATGAAACCCATCAAGAGAGGCTATAAGCTGTGGGTTAGAGCAGACAATGATGGATATATAAGTAAATTTAATGGTTACCAGGGAAAACATGGCCAAGTTTACGGAGATAGTTGTGTGACTGCTACAGATACTCCAAGCAGCAGTGACAAATCAAATGAAGATGTGGATACAACCTACGGATTGGGAGAAAAAGTTGTTCTAAGTATGTGTAATGATCTGTATGGTGCACAGCATGAAGTGTATTTTGATAATTACTTTTCATCTGTACCGCTGATGGAAAATCTGATGGAAATGGGAATTTATGCATGCGGAACCACCAGAAACACTAGAAAATTTCTACCAAAAGACTTGTGCACTGATAAAGACCTGTCACGCGGAGAGTACGATTATCGAGTTTCAAAAGAACCTAAAGAGGGTATTATGTACTATAAATGGAAAGACAGCAAGGCTGTTTATATGATTTCAAACTTTCATGGGTCTGAGGCGTCATCAGTAATGCTGAAACAGAGAGACGGCACAAAGTCTGAAGTGCACTGCCCAAAAGCAGTGAAAGACTATAATTCCCACATGGGTGGTGTAGATAAAGCCGACATGCTTTGTACTGTCCATGGAGTAGGTCGGAGATCAAAGAAGTGGTGGCACAGAATATTTTTCGGAATCCTTGACAGAACTCTTGTTAATGCCTCAATTGCTTATCGAAAAGTGACAAACGAGAAAAGTAAAATTCTGGACTACCGCCGATGTGTAGCACAGACGCTCATTACACTATCAAAAAAGCCTAAAATTGATCGGCCAACAATTAGCAGTCCTCCAGCTGTTGCCTGTAAGCGCCGCAAAGCAGCATATTCCGTATCAAGTTCTATTCCCTTGGAAAACAGAGAGTGCCATTTTGTGATCTATGATGAAAAAAGAGGTCGATGCGAAGTTTGCTCTGTAGCCAAAATTGAATCAAGGTCAAAAAGTAAATGCCATTTCTGCAAGGTATTCCTGTGCTGTAACGAGAAGAAGAACTGTTTTCGACATTATCATGAATTATAATTTACGGATTGCAGGACTGATGTCATATATTTTAGCTTTAACACTGGAGCTAAAAAAGTAACTCAATATTATTACAATTAGCATTAAATTACAATTTTCATGTTATCCTTTATCTTAAGATTTGTTCCTAAAATTTTTAAAATGTTTGAATCATTTTTCATTTTTTTGATACATCCGATTCTTGCTGTCGGGACTTTTGAGTCCCATAGTGCTAAAAATAGATTTATAGTTGAAAATTTTCCGAAAAAAAATTAAGAATGCCATCACTGATAGTTTTAGACATAGGTTACAGTGATTTTTCCTTAAATATTAGAAAGAAACGTGTCATGGTAAACAAAGGGTTAAATGATGATTTGGTGTCATTATTGTTGATTCTGTCTGTTTAATTGAACAGTTGTGAACATGTATTACTTCAAGATGCAAGGAACAAATAAGAATAAATTTATCGTTTGAATATTTTGAAATCGAATGTGTGAAGAAAAAAATGACAAAGGTTATTGATCTTACAATAAAACAAAAACGAACAAAAAATGAAAATTTGATCGGACCGCTGCATCTGATCTAGATTTGCTAAATGGAGTATTTTATAAAGTAAAATAGCACTATGAAAAAAGTTGTAATACTTCACCAAAACATTTGATCTTTAGCTGGAAAAAGATAATAATGTCCTTTCTCCTCACGAGGATTCCTTGAGGGTCTGTTAGAGTCGCATATAATTTCACAACCTACATATGATATATGCCAATATGACAATAAACTTTCATCCCTAATTAACACTCATGCTCCTTTGGTGAAGAAAAACGTTACGATATGTGATAAATTTCCATGGTATTCCTCTGAAATATCTGTGAAAAAGACTAGAATGCGTAAACTTAGAAGTGGGTAGCATCTTACGAAGATCATAGTAGACATTAGTTTATATGTAAGTACCATGATATCTGATGCAAAAATGATACACTAGTAAACTATTATCTGCAAAAATGCTCAATTTCATTTATATGCATATAATATCCAAATTTTTATAACTTTCAACCTTCAGTTCATGGAGAACTTCAATCTGCCATCAGCAGAAATAAAGTATGTAATGCTGATATGAATAGCTGGATGTCTATCAACAAGCTGAAATTGAACAAAAGCAAAGCTGAGCTAATGTTCTCAATTTCGTCAACAACCTTCCTCTTGTCACAAAACTTAAAAGACTGAACCCTCAAAATTCCATCTTAACCTACAAAAGATCACTGGTATCGGTAAAAACAAACTGTCAATATAGCTAACATATTAGAAAAAATAGTCTAATCACTTCTCATAAAGAAAAAGCACAAATAATTGGAAAATACTTTGAAAAATGTATACCACCTACTTTAAACTGGACTGACGACAACCTCAAAATCATCCAAGCATAAACAAAATTGAAAATCTTTCCTGCACTTCCTTCTGTTTTCAATACACCTCAGACAATGAAGTATATAACATCACCAAAGGATTCAGAACTTAACAAGACAACTGGGGCTGATAACATATCTGTAAGCTTTATTAAAACTATCCTACCTAGCCTCACTTCTCCTATTACCGATCTATTCAATAACTTGATAACAGTCATCGAAATACCAAAAGACTGGAAACATGGTATGATTCTCAACAATATACAAAAAAACGATCCTTCAAATAAAGAAAATTATTTATAATAACCATTAGCCTGTAACCATTCTTACACATATTTCCAAAGCTTTTGAGAAAATCTTAGCAAATCAACTTTGGACTGGACAGGAATTTTCTGATCTATAAGCATAGATAGGGATATTTTGATAGAAAAAGTTATGAATCCAGGAAAGAATATTCACACATTGAGCTGTATACCAGAAAATTCTCAAATACAACAGCTATCTGATAGCTGGGCTGATAACAATCCAATTTCAGACCAGAGTCAAGGGTGCTTGACATTGAAGAAAAGAAACTGAAAATAATGGAAAATAATGAGCTTCTGAAGGAGTGTATAGCACAGTTGAGGGTGCCGCTCTCTACTCCATCAGCAAAAGAACAAATTTTTGTATTTGCTTTATACATTCCCGAGAAGCTAAAACACATGACAAGAAAGTAGCGCCTTTTGGCAGAAAAAGAGATTACAGTTGTTAATTTTAAAATTAAAATAGAACCATCAGAAGATCTTGATTAGCAGGCTGTTGTAGAAACAGCTCAATTTGAATATAGTTAATTAATCAGAGTTATCAAATTTCATGTTCTATTTTTATGTTATAATATTATTATTCAACATTATACAAAATTTTAAATATTAATGTTCATAAACTAGTTAATTCTAGCTTCTTAATTATTTCTAGTTTGTTGTTACAAATTGTGAAGCGCTTAGAGCATAATGATATAAAAGCTATATAAATATTATTATGATTATTATTATGATTATTAAAGGATATTTCAACACAATAATAATTCAAGTCTAGTGTTCCACAAGGAAGCGTCTCAAGACCTCTTCTGTCCCTCTCCTATATTTCACCCCTAGGGGACATCATCACAAGGTATAGCATTTGCTATGATTTATATGTGGACAATATACAGCTCTAGATCAGTTTCAAGACATCATCAACAGCTGAGATGGACATTGCAAAATCTCGCATTGAACAATATGTGCACGATATCGACGCATGGATGACATTGCATGACATGAAAGTTAATACACATGTTCTGACAAAATCCATAGAACATTTTTAATTTAAACTTGATTAAAGTTGGTTAATTGATTGATTAACAAAAAATATGCGTAGCTTGATCTTCTTGCAATGTCTTTAGTTCCATGATACACATTTACTAAGTAATTCAATTTTTTTCTATATGGTTTTTCTAAACAAATGAAACAATAAAAAATATTTAATAATTAAACACAAATATATAATCAATGATTTATAACCAATTACAAATTATAATAAAACAATTATAATTTACCCTTGTATGATTATACGTTCATCGAACTGTAATTATTTTCAATAAAACATTGCTTCTTATAACTGAAGACTTACGAAATATTGTCTACCGCTTTATCAAAACTGCCTTACTTTATCAACATTAACAAGTCCAAAAATTGGCAAGAAATTATCAACACAAAACAAATTACTAAGACAAATTTACTCTAGACTCTGATATGTCAATTGAGCTATCATCATTTACAAAATATTACTGTACCAAAACCAGAAGATAGCTCACAAGACAAGCTGCAAATTCTATCATCCATGCTCTTATAACATCAAGATTGGATTTCTACATGTTGCTTTAATATACAAAGTTCCAAATAAACAAATAATACAATCACAACGAATCCAGAATACATCAGCAATGAATGTGACACTACCCCTGCGAAACAAGTTCATGAAAGTTCATAAAAGTTCATGAACGTTCATGAACTTTTATGAACGTTCATGAACTTTGATGAACAGTTCATGAACTTTGATGAACAGTTCATGGAGTGTAAGGAATAGTTCATAAAAATATGGTTCACTAACTCTTACAGTTCATGAACGTTCATGAACTTTGATGAACTCAAAGTCACCATTCATGAACTACACTCAAAGTTTATGAACTAGTTGTCCAAGTTCATAAAAGTTCATGAACGTTCATGAACTAGTTTTCCAAATTCATCAAAGTTCATGAAAGTTCATGAACGTTCTTGAACTTTTATTCAAGTTCATGAATGTTCATGAACTAATCATAGCAGTTTGTAAACAAATAGTTCATGGACCCACAGAGTTCATGAAGGTTCATGAACTTTGATGAACTAAAAGTCATCATTCAACAACCACATTCCAAGTTTATTAACCAGTATTCAAAGTCCATGAACTATATTCCAAGTTCATGAACGTTCATAAACTTCAATCAATGTTCATTCTTTGCAGTCATTTCTCGTAAACCCTACCAGTAGTAGAAGTTCATGGACATTAATTCTGAATTAATGAAACAGAAATCCTAGCTTATGAAACTTCATGATAAAAAAAACATTCTGATCAAAATACATAATAAAGCTCAACTAGATACAGTAAGTGTGAAACTGTATTAACACACAATTGTAAGGGCTATTTTAGCAGGAAAACATAAATCAATGCAGGTCTAATTGGCAGCATTTCTGGTACCATGTCAACAATTTTGGAGCTTATTGCCTAGTGATCAGGGCAGTATATAAGTAATGCCAATAAAATCTAGCAGCAAATTATTGATCTCAACTAATGACAAATAGACAATGCCTTAGGGGCAGGGTGTCACAAAATGTTTGCATTACTGGAATCAGAAATTCCAGATAAGATAGGAAACTTTCCACTTTTAGGGTTTTCAAAATATTTATACAAAATGAATGTGAAGCCTATGAATAATAATGTTGAAAAGTAAATCTTATATTTGAAAACCTACTGGTTTTGTGCTGGCCTTCAATGAACCAGGTTTCCAGGACCCCCTCCTTCTGATAGATTGTTTAGGAGAAGACAGAAGACACACATGTGTCTTCATTTGTCAAGACAATGTATGTACTTAAGTTAATTAATTACAATGTCTATAAGTTAATTAGTTGTAAAATCTACAGCTAACTTTTTTCTGAGTTTTATCCATCAGAAATGATAATGTTCTTGTTCAAGTTTGTTGTTTCATGTCTGATGCATTAATGTGTTAGTTTGATTGTACTTTTATTATAATGTTAACATTGTGTTGAATATATCCTAAAACATCCTGTGCTGTGACTAGGCTATCTAAATTTTAATGGAATAAATAGTTTAATTGTTTGAATTCAATTTATTTTTAATTATACACACAATAGAGAGTAGGCCCTTCTTGTGTGTTGATTATCCTGTATATTTAAATAAATTGATAACCTGAGCTAAAATATCAAAACAAACAAACTGAAGCATCAATAGCCAATGTGTGAAGAAGTAAGTTTTTGATGACAAATCTCACAAACAGGAAGTGCTAAGTGGGTGTCTAAGTGAGAAGCTAATAAATTCATGCTGAGCTCATGCTGATAGTAAGGTGATAAGCTGTCTATATGTAGACTAGGTGCTTGGACCTGGGTACTAGCTATTGTTATTCAAAAGAAAACTGGCTTATGAAGTCAGTTAGTAATTTTATCATTCCTTACTTTTGCTGCTTGTTTACTTGAGCCAGAGAAAGATAGCAAACTTGAAAAATGAATTTAATTCAGTAATATGAAGAATTTAGCTGATGGATAGATATTCTACAAAGTTTTACATAAAAATATATGGCTTCAACAGGATTGAAAAGATGATTTCCAAGTGAAACTAAAGCTTGATTTTGGAATACTAATTAGATGAAACTGTGATTTTCAAAACTCAAACAGAATTTACTACAGTAGACCTACTCCCCACATGGTTGTTTAGTTGCTCATATCTGGTGTTGGTGTATACATTGAATACCATGCAAAGAATGTGAGGCCAGATTTTATATTTCCTTTTAATTATTCACAAAAAGATGAATCAGAGATGCAAAGCTTTGCAAGACTTTTATTTACCCCCACAACAAAACTACATAAAGAAGTTCAATGTATAATTATTTGTGTTGCTTGCTATTTTCAATTCAAACACTGGACATGTCACAACTTCAAGCTCTTGAACATATACAATCCAAAGGTTGATATCAATATTAATTATCATTATTATTAAAAGCACTTCTTAAAGTAGGTGCAAATATCATTACATGATAAAATAAGTTTTGAAATGAATCATGGCAAGAAAAGAATATCCCAACAGAGAACCAATTTACCCTTAATATAGTAAGATACTCATACCACTATACATTTAAAAGGTAAGACTTCACATTATGATTTGAAGACTTAGAGAGATATGTACACAGAATAGAAAGTTAAATTATGCTCCATAACTGGAAAAATCCGTTCAAAGCAAAAGACATTCAAGGACAGCACACTTTCAGAAGTTGATATGCTTTAGGCTTCAATGAGCAGAATTGATTTGACTTTAGACATATTTAAAGTATCAATCGGCTTCAAACAATCTTTGATATTTTAACAAGCTATACTAATTCCTACATTTCTATATCATATATTTTATTTGTTTGACTGTATTCATTTCCTCTTATTATATCACATTTTACAATTTTTTGTGAATTAAATGTTCAAACATTCAAAGTTGCTTTTTCATATTCTTGTTTTAATCTGTTATTTACTATACAGTTCATGAACGTTCATGAACTTTGATGAACTTTGATGGACTGATTTCATGAACTTTGATGAACTGCTTCATGAACTTTGATGAACTTGTTCATGAACTTTGATGAACTTGTTCATGAACGTTCATGAACTTTGATGAACTAGTTTATGAACTTTGATGAACTAATTCATGAACTTTGCTGAACTAGTTCATGAACTTTGATGAACTAGTTCATGAACTTTGTTGAACTTTCATGAACTTGAGTTCATGAACGTTCATGAACTCTGTGCCATTTAACGTTGATGAACTAGTTCATGAACGTTCATGAACTCAGTTCATGAAAGTTCATGAACGTTCATGAACTTTTTCGCAGGGGTAACAGGAAAGATCAACAGATTGTCGTCAAACAGATGTACGTTGTACGTTAAACAGTAGGCGAAAAAAACATAAATGTAGCTACTGAAAGATGTAGAAATACTCACTGTACCATTGGTTAGTAATAAACCAATCAAAGATACTGCAACTGACAAAATATGCAATGCAAGAATTTAATTGGTAACGATTATGGTTCTCAACGTTCATGGGCGCAAGAAGATATTGAACTAGCTGATGAATATGAAAAACTGGATTTCTAAGAATTGAACAATTTGCTGGATGGGGAACTGAAGGTTGAAATATTGACATATTCTCATATGCCATCAATGTTGATTGTGAATCTGAAGTTATTAAGCCATAAAAATTTAATCATCTAACTGGAATAGAAAAAATGCCATTCATATACCTGGCAACTGACTGGACTAAAATATCTACTTCACCAACATACAAAACTCATGGTGGAAGGATAGATGTTCTGCTCGGATTGGATTACCATGGTTTCTTCTCGCAGCTTAATAAAAATGAAAAACAGCTTGGACTTTACAAGAGTTGCCTAACTAAAACACAAAGATGTTGGTATAAAAAATCATGTTATTTATGATAAACCAAAACATTACTCAAAAAGAACCAATCATCCGTAGAAAAAATGATGATCAATGTTGAGGTCAAGTTAAACAAGAGTTCTGATTTAAGAACACATACATGTTATCATGTATGTATGTGTTTTTTTTGTCAAAGAGAGAGGAAACCAACTCCTATTGGGTTGGTCACTAACAGCTCAAACAGAGATGAAAATGGGCTTGTCTTATTGAATGCCAAGCTCAAGGAACATGAGCAGCAGCACATCCTGGTTGGCAGTATGTAGCACCTTGTTATCATTATATAGCCTTATTATCATTGTAACCTTGTACGTCCAATATATATAAGTACTACTTAATGTAATTACTAAATAGTCTGATTTGAAGTAGTATGGAAACTTCATAAATTATATTTTACTGTGGAATATATTAGTGGAATATATTAGTCATTGTCTCTTTGTTACACATAGAGTATTAAGCAAGTTCTGCATTGGCGCAGTTGATTTTATGGAACATTAATTTGTGAGTATGCTAAATGATTACTGTCGAATTCGACCCTGGCCTAAGACATGCATACGAACGATGAAAATCTATGTTTACCAATTATATGGCAGCAACTGATCTAGGTTTAGTAATACAAACGAAAAAGATGGCCATAATGCAATGAAATGAAATTGAACATTTTCAGAAATGAATCCTGAGATAATAGTGAATTTTTCTCACCAATGTCAATACTGTTCTCAAACTCCAACAAAGACCTTTAGAGTACAGATGTAGCCTTTTGGATCAGAAGCAAGACAAAGACAACATGATACATGATATTATACAGAAGTAGAGACAACACATGAAGAAACAGAATCTATCAATAACACCCTTACTGGATAACTATTAGTTCGAGATTTAATAATCAGAGGAATTGGCAATGAAGATGCTAAAATATTGGTCTTACAAAAAAATATAGACGCACTTACGATAGAGTAATGTAAAAGATTGATATCTACATTTGAAGCGGTTAACCAAAGCTCAATCATTACTAGATCAGAATTATCTGACGTAGATTCTATAAAAAATAATACGGGAGGAAACATATAAAAGGGAACTGCCTTGTCTACGGTAAGACTTGCAATAATTGCGGACGTTTAAATCATTTTGACATTTTGTAAATTGTCAAATTCAAGCAATAATTGTGATACCAAACCTAGAACAGAATCACAACCGTCTAGTAATAATAATAATAAGAGGGTAAGTTTGAAGCTGCCCCATAAAATTAGAAAACGAAATCAGCATAGAGAAGCTGCTATTTCACCAGGCTCAGATAGTAGTTGCAATGATGATTGTCTTGGTGTTATTGACGATTCGTAAAAATCAAACTTTCATGAACTGTTCATGAACACCTTATAGACAGTTGATGAACAGCTTGTGAACTGTTCATGAACTTGTGAATAGTTTTTCGCAGAGGCTTGGCCTTTGCCCAAGTCTAAGTCTAAGCCAATGTATTATAATAGATCCTGGGTGAAGAAAACAATAATTGACCCCACCATACATTATTACATGGTACAAACATCCTCAGAACAGCTCAATCCTATCCTTCTGCATTGACTAAATCAGATGATTCTGCTTCTATCCAGTCCATTCATATTAAAATGCCCCAATTTTCATGAACTGCTCATGAACTGTTCACGAGAAAGGTTCAGAAAGAATTGATACTACAATTTTTACAGCCATTGGGCATACAGTACACGAGGAATGCCAAAGATTGCATTGTAATCCAAATAAAATTATTGAATCAAACAATCTCAATAAAAAACATAGATTCTGAAATTTTGATTAATTTAAAACCACTTAGATCTGGTACAAGTGATTTTAATTTTAAATCAGATTGCCTTTTTGCAGAAGTTCTGTTAACAACAGACAGGGAGGGAAAGAGAATGGTATGTAATTCAAACTATTGATTTACAAACAAGCTTGAAGATTGTCTGTGAGGATCGTTCAATTTTAGCATTCAATTGTACTGCTGATGTTATTTCCAACAAATTTCATTTGTCTAATTACAGCAATCAAGATTCAGAAAAGGAATATATTATCAAGGCTGCTGCCAAATTTATCCTTAGTGATATCAAATCAGTTGATACTAATTGTCATGTATATCCAGGTTCATCTGAAATGAGAGACATGAATGCTCCATTACATGCATCCCTTTATCTTTGAAGCTACTGCTTGATGTATTATTTGTAACAAGAAAGCAAAGACGAAAATTGCTTCTATTGATCAATCAATAATGCAACCTTGTCTACTACTGGCACCACTTAAAATTGGTCTAGATGTTTAATTACATCATCATGGCTTTTGCAGTTCATACAATGAAGAGTAAAAACTGTATAGAAATTCTGCAGTCTATGGTGGTGCTGATATAAACAACCACAATGGTGAATTTTTACAATATGGACTTGCTCATTGCCCAAACTGCAGATTGACCCATTGGAGAGTGAATTAGGCATTATGGTGAGTAAATTTATACTTGAGAGTATTAACAATGAAATCAGGCAACAAACCACATTTAACAAATAGAGAAACATGTTATCAAATGGTTCTCATATGTAACAAACAAACAAAAGGACACCTTCAACCTTCGATATTGAAAAAACTTCTACCCATCAATTTGATTACGGAAGACCTCCAGTTTCCAGATCCATTAATCTCGCAAAAAACTTCATCGATATTTCAGAACAAGACCTCAATACAATCATGCCTGCTAGGAAATCCCAACTATTTTGATGGTAGTGGAACAATGGGTTAAAAAGATAATTAATCATTCCTTGATGTCAACATGGTAGGCTATGACGGGGCAGAAGTCTGCGAATAAGTTGGACTACTTTTACTGAGACAAGTAACACAACAACACAAACAAAACATTGTTGCCCTTTATAGGGAGAATGGACTTGCCCATAAAGAATTCAACTGGACCAAAAGCAGAACAGCTCAATACAAGAATGACAAAGGTCTCAACATTTCCATTCAAGCTTCAAAATAACCGATTTCCTAGATGTACACTTAACCTTACAAATGGAAATGCTACACCCTAAATTTTTGCGTAAAATTCAGAGATGACGTCACTATAAATAGTTACGTCATCGTTCTTCTGTTAATGATAAATTTATTTTTGTATTTTTATCAAAATTATCATTCCTTTTAATCTTCAGTTCAATTATTTTTAACGATAAATTTTCAATATTTATTTTTCGTATTTATTTTGTAATAAATGATCGTAATCGTGTTGATTTCAATGTTCAGCCTTTGACGTTTTGATTCCCTCAGCAGATGTACTACATTACCGAACGTAATATGCTGAAGTCAAGCGGGGTTGCGGTATGCTGCGGCAGTAGAAAAGATCCTCACCAGCGTCACGATTACAGTTTTTCGATCTTCGAAAATCTATTGTTTATAACTCTGCCTATTGTTTCTGTCTCAAATTAGCAATTGACCTACCGTCGGCGAGCTTGTTGCCAAAGAGAAAACAGGACTGACCTACTCATCCGGGAACTATTTTGACCGTCCATCCCACTTCTTTTGTTCGTTTGAGTCACCGATTGGCGAGTTGGCTGAAAAATAACAACTGACCTACTCACGTGGTAGTTTTGACCTACAGAATTTGAGAAAAATGATACCTGTGTTTCAGGGACGTAATTCAAAAATATGTTGCAGAAATTTCACGCGTTGTGCTCAGTCTTGATATCTGATTGGATGGATAAATTCAAAGTAACTTTACATGGCGCTTCTAGATATTTCTGCAGTTTTAATCAACGGTCTTGTTCTCGTGTGACGGTTGAAGCATCAGAACAAATTCAAAGCGAATCTACTCTGCTACAAACCATGTTTATTGCGATGGTCATGAAGAAAGAGATTATCTATTTTATCAAATCTTCCCTCAAATTCGTACAATTTCATTCCCATTAATCAACAACGAGATATTTTTGGAAAAATGATTTGCAGTTTTATTTTGCCTCGTGTGACTACAGCGTGGAGGCATCAGAAAAAATTAAAGCGACTCTACAAACCATGTTTATTGCAATGGTCATGACGACAGAGATTACCTATTTTATCAAGACTTTCTTTGAATTATTACGGATTGATCCATAATCAACAACGAGATATTTTTGGAAGATTGAATTGCAATTGGAGGGCCGATAGATTTACATGCAGAAATTATAGGCCTACGCAGTAATTAGAAATTGTACAAACTGGTAGAGAACTTGAAGGCAATGTGTAAGTACATCTGTTATATAAATAACGTTGTTTATATCATTTCAACCTGAACTCATTGTGTCACAATTTTCCTAGGTCGACAAAGAATGAATAAATTCGAACCTGACAAAAGCAACCTGAGAAAGAGGGCAAAGTCAGACGAGTCATAACAAATGTTTATATTTGAAATAATTGTGGTTGCAGTTCTGATTTAATTTAATTTTGATTTACAGTGTTACGAGAATGAAATTTCAAAATTGAAATTACGTGTCTTGAAACTGTAATTTGTCGTAGACAAGCGTTCAAAGCATGTCACTACTGTGTTTGAATGTGTCACGCTATTGGAGTCTTCTGACTGCCTGTCCGTCCTTTTTGGGTCAATTTTGCTGCTATTCTTCATTTCTGTCTCTTGGAAATTGTTTTAAATCTAAACTGGCATCAAAATTTGAGTACCGAAATTAGAAAGCACAGCAAACGTCATCCCTGGAATAGACAATGAATTTAGCCTTGTGGATTTCTTGATCAAAGCGGTATTAAACGCACTTCAAATACCAGGACTATACGGACTTCTAATAACATAGAACGGTCTTTTAATTTATATAAATTCATCAATCTTATATATTACTTTCAAGAGTGCATATTTATAGTTCATACATATATATTTTTTATTTGTGGATTGTCATTTATTAATACTGCAGATTGTAGCTGAATTGTACATTGGAGATTGAAGACTAGTTCCTAATGAAGTGAAGTTCAATATAATTATATATATTCAACGCAAAATAACCATTGCAATTTAACATGTATTGTCATTGTATGTTTATTGTTATGTGATTTTTTGACTGACTCGTTTCTTCTTGCTCAATCTTTCTTTGGTGTACAAAATGGGTGTGGTTGAAAATAGGCATGGCAAATGACGTAATTAATTTGACCCCCATGAATGGATCCGCGCCTGATGACCACCTTTTATATATTAACGCCAAATCAAACCATCCCCCATCAATAATCAAGAAACTACAACAAGCCAAAGAATTAATCAAAGAATTAGCGATTTATCGTCAAATAATGAAATTTTTAATCAAGCCAAATCTATTTAGGAAAACACACTAAAACAAAGCGGTTATGATATTACAGAGTTTATATATAGTCGCCGAGAAAGCACAAGTTCCAATAATAAAAGAAATAGAAGACGGAAAATCATATCGCTTCACCTACAGCAAGAATAAACGACGAACTAATATTGGCAAAACATTTTTACATCTAATTAATAAACATTTCCCTGACTCTCACAAACACACAATTTTCAACAAGAACACAATTAAAGTTTGCTACAACAGCAAGGACAATATAGGAAAAATAATAAATTATTTGAATTGGGCGTTGTAGATAAAGTATTTTTCAATTAAAGGATATTACTTAATCTTTCAATGACAATTTTCTTTCAATCTTTCAATGACAATTTTGACAGTTTACTAATGATTGTAATATTGAGCAGGTAATAAAGTAGGCAATATTGACTTCATTGTCTAGACCGGTAGACCTCTAATTGTTTCCTTTATTGTTTCATGAATCCTAAAATAGTGAATACGTTTGCAACTCATTCCTTGTGAATTATACCAAGTGAAAGTGTTGCTTTGATATCGCAATTGATAGTGTTAGATCAATCGTTATGTCTAAGCAATCAAAACTTAGTGGAATTTTTGCTAAATCTACCTGCGCTGTAGATGATATCTAAGCTATTAATAGTCAAGAAGAAACATCGGAGATTTCAACTAGATGAATCTACTACAACATCCAATAAATCTACATTGATTGTCTACATCAAAGCTCAACTGGTCAATGGAAACAAACCCCAATTTTCATTCCTTGATCTTGTTGAACTTGCTAACAGTGAAGCAGCCTCTGATATTTATAAGGCCCTGCTTCTGTGTTTGAAAAAGTATGGGTTTGATATGGACTATTTGAAAACACATTTACGCCGGCCTACTTCAGATGGTTCCAGTGTGCTGACTGGTAAGAACTCTGGAATACGGACATTACTAAAAAAAGATTTTCCTTCAATAATTACTTGGCATTGTGTGAACCACAGATTAGGTCATTTTTATGACACTATAAAAAATAAATGGAATTAATCATTTCAAGACTTTTATAAATAACCTCTATTAGATTTATAATCAGTCACCAAAAAATAAAACAGAACTGCAAGAAATTGCTTGTTAATCTAGAAAGCAGAAATTATAAAAATTGGCAGGCTACTCAGCACAAGATGGGTTGCATTAGTAGCTACCGAACACTGAATAGCAGTCTGGCAGAACTATGAAGCATTGTACAAACATTTTAAATCTAAATCTTCTTCAGGGAGTATTATGCTGTGCCAGAATTTTCTGGTTTGTGTAGTATTCTTATATAATTAGACATAAATTATCTTGTCACTATTAGTCTATTACCAGACCTCTTACACCTAAATCACTAGACACACTAAGATGGCTGACTAACAACACGTGTCTCGTGGCTCTGTCTCTATTTACCTCGTATTTAATAACATAAGAACATTACAGTTTGTATTTAAGGATTCAGGCTCCATTTTATCTGATTTGGCATTGATGTTTGACGTTCTATACGAGCTGAAAGAACTTCAAGAAAGTATGCAACATCACAATATGAACATTGTTAAAGCCGATAGATGCATAAAGCGGACAATTAGAACCATTAAAGCGTTAAAAAACAAAACAGGAGCAAAATCACTAGGTAATGGCATATGACTACATTGAGAGAAGTTTCTTCAATTCTGTTCCGCTGATATCAAATCCCTGTCATGACGGGATTAATGTTGATAATTTTATAGACGCTTTAGTTGTCAGTTTAGATGATCGCCTTTTTGCAACATGCGCATCTGGTGCAATTACGACACATGATTTATATGGACATTTACTGGCGGAATTTTCAGTGCTGTATCCCATCTACTGGCCTGCTGATTTAGAAGACTTTGGTGTATGAGAAGTGAGATCACTATGTGATAGATTTTCACTCAATTCTAGTTTGGCGGCTCCAATTCTGGGACATTGTCGACTGCAAGGCAAGAATTACTCCACCCAATATTAAGAAATTGAAAATGCTTATGAGATAATAGCAGTGCAGTATAGCCGACAATTCATTATTACATTCTTGCTGCCGCCACTATACCTTGAGACGCCGCAGTTATAGTTACTAAGGGAGACTTAATCTTGAAATTATTAGTTAGTTAAGTCATCTTGTTAATCTATCGTAAGTAAATTTCTAGAAGGATCAAAAATTAGTCATCATAAATATATTTTCCACCTTTGGTGTTCAATACATAAAATTACTGTAAATGTATAGTTAGTCGGAGAAAAGCCAAAGTATAGAGAAGAGCTATGCTGACTCAAACGAATTGTAAAACATTATTAATAGGTGTTGTTTTAAAAGGTATGTTTTTTATCTGTAATTGTGTTATAACCTAGTTTACATTGTATTTGAATATTAATCGACTTAGTATTAATTTATGTGATTTAATTATTCCTTAAAGAAAAACCAACATATCAATATATCAGCATTGAGAAGCTTTATTTGTGCTATTTTGAAGTTCATTTGTTGCGAGAATGATGAAGCTTAGTAGTGACACAAACGAAGATGAAACAGATGAGAATACAACTGATACAGAAACTGCTGCACCTACGCCACCTACGCAGAAAATGATTTAATTAAGCTATATGATGACATAGAACAATTAATCACGGATGTAAAACCATCAGAGATGATAGAAAGATTGAAAGCAGAGCTAAAAGAATGATGGGAGTGGTATGAGTCACAATAGAGAATAGAACATTTTAGAACCGACTTTACGTCGGTTGCATACTTTTAAGGATTATAAAAATAAAAATCAGAGACAGAATAGATGTCTCGCTATAGCATAATCATTAGAAATTATATTAGAAGCATTATGTCAGCACCTATGCGATGCACTACAGTCAGCATTATGTGATGGCGAAACCAGCATTGGTGAGTCAGCCAGTACTGTCTCGCAGAAGTCCCGCAAGTCTAAGCATGGTTCCGCTTCCACATCGTCTAATGCTAGTCGGGCAAGCAATAAATCGAAACTAAACAAGCTCAAAGAGACATTCAAAGGATCAAATTCGAGTTTCAAGTAATTGAAAGGGAAGCTGAATGAAATGTTTTGAAAGCCAAAATTATAACTGCCCTAGCTACAGACATTGCGAAAGGGCGGATAGATGAAGCAAATGCGGTGTTAGACGAACTCATAATACAAATGACGAGAGTTCCATTGTTTCAAGGAAAACAACGAACTTGCGTACGTCAATTAAGATTAAAAAAATACAAAGACAGATAGAAATAACAAATACAAATTGATTACCTATAATAGAAAATATTACGCACAATAGTTTTATAGTAATAAGGAATCTTCAAGACCAAACAGTCATAGCTGAAAGTAATCACGTAATTGTAAGTGAAGGCATGACAGAGAACATACAGTTGGTCACTAATCAATCTTTACAAACGAATGCTATACAAGAAGCATTGATAGCAGTTATGGCAGAGTATGGCTAATGAGCTACCAAATTTAGAAATTTCAAAATTTTCTGGTAGTTCAGAAGAATAACCTCGATATATAACTCGTTTCAATGAGTTAATGATGATACGACCTTTAAACGAGACACAAAAAATGTTTTACCATTGAATAATTGAATTTGTATTTAATATTTCTTATTATTTCCTGATCTATGTATTTTGTGTAGATGTTAATTGTTTTATTGCTTAAAGTAATATTGTATCATATCCGTTGTTATTGTCACAAGATGTTTGCTCAATCACGTAATATATATATATATATATATATTGTAAATCTAAATCAGCGGTAGAACACATTGTGCATGCGTCATTTGTTATTATATATTGTTAATTTGTATTTATCGTCACTTCGAATTAATCACTCATTGGTGAAACATTAAATTTACATTTTCGAAGTTATATTCTATTTTTAGTCTCCTCTACACTGACCCTACGGACTTACAAATTTCTGACGGGGCCAGCAAGAACCGCCGCATAAGTTTTAGAAGTTACAGGAAAAGGGAAATTAGATAAAGCTTTGAATTTATTGTGAAAAAGGTATGGCAAACTTGTATCTGTTTTCAAAGTAACAATAAAATCATTAACAGAATCCGTACAAGTCAAACCTAATGACGCTCAAGGCTTTGAAGAATACGTTGATAAGGTCAGAACAGCTAGGGAAAAATTAGCTACTATGAACTGTCTCAATAAATTAGATGAAGAAAATTTGCAAAAATTGTTGAAAAAGGACCCAAATTTGTTGCGCGTAAATGGGCAGGGATAGCTGTAAAATTGAGATTGAAGGGTTAACCAACATTAGGTGGCCTGATTGCATACCTCGAGCAGGAGTTGGATGCTGCAACAGACCCTGTCTTTAGATCTATGTTACTGAAGGAAACAAAACCAAAAGGTAACAACTTCAGCAGGTAGGCCTACATTAAATCGCCAAAAGTATGGTAATAACTACAACGTTTGCAACCCAAAATAGAGGTTGGGATAATAAATGTCCATGCTGCGAAGAAAGTCATCCAGTCTACACATGTAATCAATTCAAGTGAAAAAACTATGACAAAAACGTAAAAATTGCCAGAGATAACTGTCTATGCTTCGAATGTTTGAAAGGAAACCACTTTGCAGCAAAATGTAAAACAGATAAGACCTGCAGTAAAGAGAACTGCATCAGGAGGCATCTTACGATACGAGAACTCAAAGGTGATAACTATAAATGCTTTACTAGACACTGGGTACAATATCACGCTCGTAGAAGAAAATGTCCTTCAAGAATTGGATATTATAGGGAAAGACAGCCAGTTAGTTGTAAACACAGTAAACAAGAAAGAGAAAGTCAAAGAGTAGAATTGTGACAAAGCTACTGTGAAGGTGTCCCTCTAGGAAATGATAGTCCTACCCTAGAAATCGACACGATTTATTCCATGAACAATTTTAATCTAACTTGTGACAAACTGAAGAGGATAAGACTTGAGGAATGGGACCATTTTAAAGGCATAGACTTCCCTATAATAAAATCAAATACGCTGTCTATGATAATTGGAACGAACTGTCCAGAAGCCATCGAACACAAAAAGGAAAGATAAACGAGCCCTGGGCTGTATGAACTCAACTAGGATGGTCGGCAGTGGGATAGGAAGCCATACAAAGAGCAAACAATAAAGGTAATTGCGACCACTATACGTGACTATAGCAGAAGAAAACAAGTCAAACATAGAAAAAGCTAGATTCTCAAGTACAAAACTTTTGGACCATTGATAGCTATGGGACAACTACTAAGACCCGTAATCAGACTGATAGTTCAATCGACGATGATAGGACACTAAAGTCAATGAGAAAATCTGTAATCATAGTGAAAGGCCACTATCAAATTGGACTTCTGTGGAAGGACCCCCAAGGTTACCAAATAATGCTATAACGGCGCAATAACAACTTAAATCGTTACAAAGACGATTAATGAATAATGCAGGTTTACTATAAAAGTATAAAGAAATAGTAAACAATTATCTAATAATGAGTTACGCTAGACAGTCACCACAAAACGGAGAGAGTGAAAGGGTGTGCTATCTCCCACATCATCCAGTAATAAATCCGAAAAAAGCAAAGGTTAGAATTGTGTTTGATGCAGCTGCCCGATTATGGGAAAATCCCTAAATGAAAATCTTCTACAGGGGCCTGATCTAACAAGCTCCTTGATTGGAGCACTGGAATATTGGAGCGTTATAACTAATACTGTCAATAACGCTGAAAGAGTTGAACTATGTACGTGTTATGCATGCCGTACCAAAGGGCATATTGCTAAAGATTGTCAACACCATACAAATAAACAGTGTGTATCAAAATGTGTATGGTGTGGTGACAATGGTCATATGGCTTACGAATGACTTCCGTTTCAGGGGGACGGAGAGCGAACTGCAGTAGTTTCTTTGGATACTACCGCGGCCTAAAACCAATAAATACCTTACCAATGTGTGATATCAGTGTAAATGGAACTTTAGTTAAATGTTTAATAGATACTGGATGCTCGTGGACCATAATTTTACGTCGCTTAGCAAAGGGTATGTGTTTACGTAATTCTTTTATTACAATTACTATGATGGATGGTAGTACAGTTAAAGTAGAAGGGGAGGCAAATGTTACATTGGAGAGAAATGGAAATTCTGTTATGAGAAATTGTTTAATCGTTGAAAAGATGTTAACTGGTATAGATGAAATTCTTGGAATGGATGTTATCACTACCCCTGCGAAAAAGTTCATGAACGTTCATGAACTTTCATGAACTGAGTTCATGAACGTTCATGAACTAGTTTATCAACGTTAAATGGCACAGAGTTCATGAACATTCATTAACTCAAATTCATGAAAGTTCAACAAAGTTAATGAACTAGTTCATCAAAGTTCATGAACTAGTTCAGCAAAGTTCATGAATTAGTTCATCAAAGTTCATAAACTAGTTCATCAAAGTTCATGAACGTTCATGAACAAGTTCATCAAAGTTCATGAACAAGTTCATCAAAGTTCATGAAGCAGTTCATCAAAGTTCATGAAATCAGTCCATCAAAGTTCATCAAAGTTCATGAACGTTCATGAACTGTATAGTAAATAACAGATTAAAACAAGAATAGGAAAAAGCAACTTTGAATGTTTGAACATTTAATTCCCAAAAAATGTAAAATGTGATATAGTAAGAGGAAATGAATACATTCAAACAAATAAAATATATGATATAGAAATGTAGGAATTAGTATAGCTTGTTAAAATATCAAAGATTGTTTGAAGCCGATTGATACTTTAAATATGTCTAAAGTCAAATCAATTCTGCTCATTGAAGCCTAAAGCATATCAACTTCTGAAAGTGTGCTGTCCTTGAATGTCTTTTGCTTTGAACGGATTTTTCCAGTTATGGAGCATGATTTAACTTTCTATTCTGTGTACATATCTCTCTAAGTCTTCAAATCATAATGTGAAGTCTTACCTTTTAAATGTATAGTTGTATGAGTATCTTACTATATTAAGGGTAAATTGGTTCTCTGTTGGGATATTCTTTTCTTGCCATGATTCATTTCAAAACTTATTATATCATGTAATGATATTTGCACCTACTTTAAGAATTGCTTTTAATAATAATGATAATTAATATTAATATCAACCTTTGGATTGTATATGTTCAAGAGCTTGAAGTTGTGACATGTCCAGTGTTTGAATTGAAAATAGCAAGCAACACAAATAATTATACATTGAACTTCTTTATGTAGTTTTGTTGTGGGGGTAAATAAAAGTCTTGCAAAGCTTTGCATCTCTGATTTATCTTTTTGTGAATAATTAAAAGGAATTATAAAATCTGGCCTCACATTCTTTGCATGGTATTCAATGTATACACCAACACCAGATATGAGCAACCAAACAACCATGTGGGGAGTAGGTCTACTGTAGTAAATTCTGTTTGAGTTTCGAAAACCACAGTTTCATCTAATTAGTATTCCAAAATCAAGCTTTAGTTTCACTTGGAAATCATCTTTTCAATCCTGTTGAAGCCATATATTTTTATGTAAAACTTTGTAGAATATCTATCCATCAGCTAAATTCTTCATATTACTGAATTAAACTCATTTTTCAAGTTTGCTATCTTTCTCTGGCTCAAGTAAACAAGCAGCAAAAGTAAGGAATGATATAATTACTAACTGACTTCATAAGCCAGTTTTCTTTTGAATAACAATAGCTAGTACCCAGGTCCAAGCACCTAGTCTACATATAGACAGCTTATCACCTTACTATCAGCATGAGATGACAGCATGAGCTCAGCATGAATTTATTAGCTTCTCACTTAGACACCCACTTAGCACTTCCTGTTTGTGAGATTTGTCATCAAAAACTTACTTCTTCACACATTGGCTATTGATGCTTCAGTTTGTTTGTTTTGATATTTTAGCTCAGGTTATCAATTTATTTAAATATACAGGATAATCAACACACAAGAAGGGCCTGCTCTCTATTGTGTGTATAATTAAAAATAAATTGAATTTTAATCAATTAAACTATTTATTCCATTAAAATTTAGATAGCCTAGTCACAGCACAGGATGTTTTAGGATATATTCAACACGATGTTAACATTATAATAAAAGTACAATCAAACTAACACATTAATGCATCAGACATGAAACAACAAACTTGAACAAGAACATTATCATTTCTGATGGATAAAACTCAGAAAAAAGTTAGCTGTAGATTTTACAACTAACTAACTTATAATAGACATTGTAATTAATTAACTTAAGTACATACATTGTCTTGACAAATGAAGACACATGTGTGTCTTCTGTCTTCTCCTAAACAATCTATCAGAAGGAGGGGATCCTGGGAACCTGGTTCATTGAAGGCCAGCACAAAATCAGTAGGTTTTCAAATATAAGATTTACTTTTCAACATTATTATTCATGGGCTTCACATTCATTTTGTATAAATATTTTGAAAACCCTAAAAGTGGAAAGTTTCCTATCTTATCTGGAATTTCTGATTCCAGTAATGCAAACATTTTGTGACACCCTGCCCCTAAGGCATTGTCTATTTGTCATTAGTTGAGATCAATAATTTGCTGCTAGATTTTATTGGCATTACTTATATACTGCCCTGATCACTAGGCAATAAGCTCCAAAATTGTTGACATGGTACCAGAAGTGCTGCCAATTAGACCTGCATTGATTTATGTTTTCCTGCTAAAATAGCCCTTACAATTGTGTGTTAATACAGTTTCACATTTACTGTATCTAGTTGAGCTTTATTATGTATTTTGATCAGAATGTTTTTTTTATCATGAAGTTTCATAAGCTAGGATTTCTGTTTCATTAATTCAGAATTAATGTCCATGAACTTGTACTACTGGTAGGGTTTACGAGAAATGACTGCAAAGAATGAACATTGATTGAAGTTTATGAACGTTCATGAACTTGGAATATAGTTCATGGACTTTGAATACTGGTTAATAAACTTGGAATGTGGTTGTTGAATGATGACTTTTAGTTCATCAAAGTTCATGAACCTTCATGAACTCTGTGGGTCCATGAACTATTTGTTTACAAACTGCTATGATTAGTTCATGAACATTCATGAACTTGAATAAAAGTTCAAGAACGTTCATGAACTTTCATGAACTTTGATGAATTTGGAAAACTAGTTCATGAACGTTCATGAACTTTTATGAACTTGGACAACTAGTTCATAAACTTTGAGTGTAGTTCATGAATGGTGACTTTGAGTTCATCAAAGTTCATGAACGTTCATGAACTGTAAGAGTTAGTGAACCATATTTTTATGAACTATTCCTTACACTTCATGAACTGTTCATCAAAGTTCATGAACTGTTCATCAAAGTTCATGAACGTTCATAAAAGTTCATGAACGTTCATGAACTTTTATGAACTTTCATGAGCTTGTTTCGCAGGGGTATGTTTGGAGGGTTATCTATCCCGGCTAATGGGCAACTTGAATTTTGTTCGGTGTCAACAGTAGTTCCTTCTTGTAATACTATTATTGAGAATCAAGATATAGTTGCTGAGGATGATAATTTTACAGTAAGTTTTAATGGTGAAAGTTGGATAATGCCCTGGTTGTGGAAAGATGGTAAGGCACCGAATATATTAAAAAATTGTATACCGTCTTATTATATGAATGATGTCACGACAATAATTCAATAAAAAGTTAGACGAATGGATAGATAAGGGGTACTCAATGGGAGACTACAGTATATTTAGTCGAAGTTAAAAAATTACTTATTGATGGTAGCAAGTAGGAAATGGCCTGGGCAACAGGCACTCTGTAGGTTCTGGTAATGCTATTCTTTCACAGAACACACAGATATTGTTTTGTGATTGGTTACCTGTTGGTAAAATATTGGACAAGCTTGTGGTCTTGAGGAAGTAGTTCACATGATTGTCATATAGGGAAGCTTTTTTCACAATGGGGTTTGAATGGTGCCAATATCGAAGGTAAGAAATTAGCAGTTAGCTGATACGTATTTACGATAATTACAAGAATTAATTACAAGAATTATTACAAGAATACACAGATTGTATCTGGAAAATTTGTCGAATTAGGCGACTTGATTTTGCCCCAGGCTATAGACTTGGACAATGACCCTATTTTATTTGCCAACGGCAATGTACTTTTGACGCCACCCACGAGGCGTCAGCATCGTAAGATAGATGATATAATAAGTTGGGTAGAAGCTTTTTCTATATACATGCTGGTACTAACAATGTCTGCCCTTCATCGTTGGCACGATCTCTATAAATTATTTATTTTACGGACTTTAAATCAGTTTTCTGGAAAATCGTGGCTGTCTTACGACAAAGCCTTTAGAGAACATGCTGCTGCTGCTGCTAACATTGTAGATTGGTCAGTCATCAACAGTCCATTGTTTAGCTTTCATACCGCTGGGGTATCGTCTCATATGAATTTGGAGTCCTGATCTCGTTCTCGGAATTGAAGAGTTAGCTTTGTTAAGAAAATCTAAATCGCTGCAATCTCAAAGTAACATATTGAACCTCAATCCAATTATGATAGACGGCATCACGAGAGTCGGTGGAAGAATACATGCTGTCCCACGGCAATACAATTCAAGGCATCCAATAATCTTGCCGAAAAAACATCACGTATCAAGAATATAATTATTGAATCAGTTCATCGAGCCTCTGGTCATGTTGGTCAAAATCACACCTTAGCAAAAGTTAGGGAAAGATATTGGATAGTAAATGCTCGAGGTGCAGTTCGTAAAATTGTGCACACTTGCATTGTCTGCATGAGGTATGAGAAGAAAGCAGGAGAGCAGTTGATGGCCCAATTGCCCAAAAGTCAAATCACTCTGTATAAGCCAGTATTTTGGTTCTGTGGAGTAGATTACTTCAGACCACTCAAAGTAAAGAGAGGAAGAGGAACAGAAAAAAGATATGGTTGCATATTCACGTGTATGAACAGTAGAGCAGTCCATATTGAAATTGTCCATAGCTTGGAATCCGGTGCATTTATCAATGCCTTTAGAAGATTTGCCTGTCGTAGAGGAGTGCCAAATAATATGCATAGTGATAATGGTAGCAACTTTGTCGGGGCAGATCGTGAACTAAAAGAAAGGGTTAAGGCAATGGATCACAAGTAATTTCGAAGTTTCTGTTGTACAAAGCATGTGATTGGAAGTTCAACACATCGGCAGCCAGTCATCATGGGGGTGTATGGGAAAGGATGATTAGGAGTATCAGAAAAATTTTGAGAAAGTTAATTGGTAATATGCTATTTACTGATAAAATGTTGTTGACTTGGATGGCTGAAGTCGAATCATTGTTGAGCAGTCGACCTCTTACCCAATTGAGTGATGATCCTACAGATTTTCAACCGTTAACACCAAACCATCTTCTGATCACACCATTACCTATCTCCACTTCTGAAGAAAAGAATCCTGATCTAAAGAAAAGATGGCACCATATTCAGCACCTCACCGATCAATTCTGGAAAAGATGGACAAGGGAGTATTTGCCGTTGTTGCAAGAGAGACAAAAATGGAACGTCCAAAACATGAATTTCAAAGTATGATCTGGTTATGTTGACAGATGAGTCAATGCCAAGATGCAGCTGGCCAATTGGTAGAATAGCAAAAACATTTCCTGGTCGTGATTGCTGTGTTCGCAGCGTTGAGGTTAGAACTGGGCGAACAACATTGATTAGACCTATAACGAAGCTTTGTTGTCTACTTGTCTTGAGCAAAATTAATGAATAAATTGCCGTTTAACGATCGAGTTTAATTAGAACCCAATGTTCTCATGGGTGTGGGGATGTTACCGTTAATTTCTTAATGTTGAGTTTTTAGATTAATTATTATTATTTGTACATAAATTATTTGTTTACGTCAGCGCGCTTATAGTCATGTGACTATAGAACTATTGCAAGTCATATAATTTGCAAGTCAATACTGAGGTAATTATCGATCGCTTATTATCCTTTTTATAATCTCATTAATTAACTATGTAATCTGTACTGAAATTCTATATTGTTAGAATTACAGAAAAACTGTCAATCGTCTTGTATTGCATTGTTATCGTTAAATTTAATGACATATTAATAAAAAGTGGCTAATGGTATGCCGCTCACAATTAGACAAGTTATTTGTGTCATTGACGCGTGTTTCAAATTTCCTTATAAAGAAGCCTACAATAAGTATTCAGATAAAGTTACACATCTTTCAAAACATGTTTTCCAAGGATATGTTTCCCATTGGGTGAACTCTACAACTGGTTTGAAGTTCCAAAAAATAAAACCATTTGCAGGTTCATGCATCACTTAGATACAATACTAATATCATTGTATTCAAAACTTTAGATACACACAAAGTGAGTTGAATCCAACATATGCTCTGACAAAATTAGTAAAACTTGGCAAGCTACCTGGCTGGCATCAAGGATCAAACTTCTTATCAAAATCTGAGAAAGAATGGCTTGTTAAACACTCCTCCTGCGAAAACAGTTCATGAACAGTTCATGAACGTTAAATGGTTCCAAATTTTTATGAATTGTTCATGAACGGTTCAGGAAAATTGGAGCCATTTAACGTTCATGAACTGTTTTTCGCAATAAATTAAAGCGGGTAGCTAATGAAGTTGATCATTTAACAAATGCATTAGCAACAAATATCACATTTACTGAAATAGACCCTCAGATAATTAATCGGCATTCTAGATGAAAAAAGTGATAGTTGAAAACGAAGCGAATCATTGCATACAAATCAGCCGCAATGCAAAAAGAAGAAATCAACATCAATCTGATGCAGAAATGATAAATAAAGATAACCTCCAAATATTCAATACTACCAAAAGAAAGTCAACTTTAATAATGAAAAGGAATTCCGACGGTTCTCTCCCATGCTTGATAAGAAAAATTATGCACAGTACGACGAGCTGGCAGAATACATGAAAAAGCTAAACATATCCAAAATGAATAAAAACACCCAATCATCATACTAAATTAATCAGTCATTGCTCACCCACTAGAAATTGAAATTGATTAGTTGAAATTGATTGAGATTTGAGTTAATACACTAAATTTAGGTATGTTTTCTATTCTGTTGCTTGTGTAAATTATATAATGTAGCCAAATTGTATGTTTAGTTTTTATGATCATTTTGTATTTGTTTACTACATACAACTCATTAAATGCCCCAGTATTGATTGATGATTTAGTGTGATATTGTAGACTTTGTGTATTAATTGAACAACGTGCTAATATGGATTAATTCAAGATGAAGGAACAAATTAACAGCCTAGCTGAGGTAGGATTATTAAATAATACAGATTATTGCCATCCTTTACCAATATAAAGCACTTTTACTCAAAAGACAACGATAGATGGATATTTATCTACGCACGTCAAACCAATTAGAGATATTTTGAAAGGCGAATTTAATGTAGATGCTGTTCAAAACGCTTGGACTGTTGTCAAAGAATATTTACATCGTGCTGCAACTAAAACTTTGTCGTTTTTTGCGCCGGATGCACAAACTGCAATTCTGTCCGATGCAAGCCCTTATAATGGTTTAGTGCAGTATTATTACAGCTGCACGATAATGAATGAAAACCTGTATTAACGGCCAGTCGCGCCCTCACGACTACAGAGCAGAAATATTCACAGATGGAAAGAGAACTGTTAGCAATAGTGTTCGGAGCAAATCGATTCCGACAATTTATTATCGATGGCACTTGCGAATTTTGGACTGATCATTTAAGCCTTTAGAAACAATATGGACTAAACCATTAGATGCTATACCACGCGACTTCAGCGGATGATGCTACGCCTTGCACCATTTGGATCCGAGATCCTTTATAAACCGGCAAAAGAACCGATGAACCGATTACCGGATACTCTATCTACCCAACTAAGTTCTGTGTTGTGGCCGGGATTGTCAAGTGCTGTGAAGTCTGCTTTAGATCATTGTGAAAGCTGCAAAGAATTTCAAGAAAGAATTCCTGATCTTGAACTGCAGCCATCAGCAATTCTACCACCATGGCACACAATTGCCACGGATATTCCACGTTGATCGAAAGCCATCTTTGTCTGTGGTGGACTATGGATCCCGCTTTCCAGAAGTATATCCATTGCGAAAAGAGAAAACCTCTGAGATTATAGATGCGCTTGAGGCTATTCTTTCAATGCATGGCCCAACTTTTGAAATCATGAGTGACAATGGTCCACAATTCTCTTCCGATGATTCCAAATCATTCTGTAAATCGTGGGGTGTTAGAATTCGACATTCTGCACCGCGTTATGCAAAATCAAACGGTATGATAGAACGATTCCATTGCACTTTCAAGCGTCGTTGGCATCGTTTGGACCATTTAAATGACAAACATCGTTTAAGACGCCGCTATATATACTACGTACTACTTATCATCGCACAATAGGAACTTCTCTGTTACATGCGCTAACGGGTCGTAAACCCATAACTCTAATCCCAGCTTTTATCGAAAATTAAATTATCAATGAACGTCATCAGCGCACCGCTAAAGCTGTCATGAAATTAGCGCACGATTCAACAAAAAATGCTCCCATTCTTCAGCCAAACGTTGGTGAGCGAGTTGCGATTAGAAATATTAATGGCATAAATAGTCCTATTCGTGGACACTTACAATCAGCCACTTCTCGCCGTGTTGAGGTGTGCACTGAATCAGGTCAAAATTTAATATGGGCACGTGCTCAAGTTATTACACCGTTAAGAACAAGCGAGCAAACCATCTCAGATACATCGCAAAGAACACGCAGTGGACTAGTCATAATAGCCCCAACTCGTTTTGATCCATCAGATCCTACCACACATTAACGGAATCATTTCAATAACTTATAATAAATATGTAAGGATTTATCACTATAATTTTTAATTTTTATGAAACAAATTAAATTTTCAAATAATACTCAACGTCTGGAAAGTAGCTGTAGTATTTTCATCATTACTATTATTATCACAAATTATGCTATGTCATGATGATGTAATTTTAACCTATATTTAATATCATGTCGTAATATTCGTTGACCTTCTGTGATTCTAGAATATGCTGAATCACGATGATGTAAACATAAATCCTTAACTTTTGTATATCTAGATCTTTCTGTAATATTAGTCAGCATTTTGTAAACCTGTATATATATGTAAGATTTGATTTTATTAAGGACTTTTTCAGTTACAGCAGATTCAATGTTTCGTCTCTGACTGTATTCCTTGCGATACCACATTTTGGCGTCCCCGGGTGGGCCTTAATCATTAAGGTTCGTGTTGAAGTTTATCATAGTCTTCAACCAATTCATCAATATTAATTCATCATGGATATGAAGCGACGTGAATTAGATTCATCTGATCCTGAACGATCAAACGCATCGTTTTTAGCGTTTGATGCAAAAGCAAGAGGCAAGAAAGTTATTGATGTCAAAGCAGAAGGAATTATTCAGCAGTCGCTTGCAAAGACTGACCTGTTTTTGGAGTTATGTGGCGAACCAGCAATAATGAAGTTAGCCAGAACAATAAAACCATTACAACTCCATGATATGCCATTCATTGACATAAAGAAAATTGCTGATGGTATAGTAGAACCAAAGGAGAGATTGTTGATTGCAGTGCTCACGAATTTCATGGCAATCAAAATCAAGCCAGATGAATCGACCGATGACCTTCATATCAGAATAACCCATGCAGCAGATAGATGCGATTTTGAAAGATTCAAAGTAGACCATGATCCATGCGAAGAAATGAAAAAGATGGTCTACATAAATGCATTTGTCGATCGTAAAGTTAGCAAGGAACTTCTTGACTTCTTACGTCTTACACCAACAGCGACATTTGACGACCTCAAAGAAAGAGTGAGACAATATAAACAGACGTCAGAGTTCCTCAACCGTGGCGATGATAACAAAGCTGTGTTTCAGACTAATGGCGTGACCAATGAAGTAAATGATGTCAATCAAACGAAGACAACAACATTATCAGAATGCGGAAATTGTGGTACAAGTCACCAACCTAAAAGATGTTCTGCATATGGCAAAGAGTGTCATGGATGTGGCAAACAAGGACACTTCAAGAGATACTGTCGTTCAAAAGCAATGACTAGCAATAAGATACATTATAATCGTAGCAATAAATATTCGAATAATTTCGTAGAAAGAGAAGACAAACAATATTTTCTCGGTAACATAGACGATGACGTTATTAGTAGCATGGAGTCAATCATGGAGATGGTTGAGATTAACGGAGTTAAAATAACCATGCAACACGACACGGGTGCATCATGCACAATTTTATCCTCTGTCTTGTGGCATGAGATTGGTTCACCTGACCTCAAATTATCCAAACGTAAATTAAGTAGTTATGATAATCGTGGTCTCAATGTATTAGGGGAATGTGTATTAACAATAGTTAGAGAGGGGGTACCCTTACCCATTACTGTACAAATATTTGACTCTTCACGTAGATACGGTTTATTTGGAAGAGATATTTTGAAACTTTCGCATGTTGGTTCTGTTGAAATCTCTCCTGAGTATTTACCTGTTGTTAAGGGTATTGTGGCCACGATGAAACTAAAACCGACTGCCTAACCAAAATTTTGCAACGCGAGACCGGTTCCATTGCCATTACAGGCTGCTGCGACAAAAGAACTTGAGCGTTTGCAAGCCATGGGTGTTATAGAACCTCTAAAAACTGGTGGAGCGGAAAATGCCTCCCCGATTGTTTGGGTTAAAATGTCTAATGGTGACCTCCGTATGTGTGCTGATTTCAGTGTACACGTGAACGGTAAAATCCTTAGTGATTCTTACCCTATTCCTAACATGGAAACAATTTTTGCTAATTTCAACGGTGCAAAATATTTCGCAAAAAATAGATTTAAAATCTGCGTATTGGCAAATAGTGATTGACGAAGAGGCACAAAATCTTTCCACCTTGAATACCCATAAAGGTCTATTCAAGGTCACCCGTCTGCAAATGGGCATGAAAAATAGTTCCTCCATTTTTCAACAAGCCATTGAACAAATTGTAACTGGTCTAAAAGGCATCATCCCATATCAGGATGACATTTTGATTTATGCGGCTAATGAGGATTCCCTCAACAAGCGATTAAATGCAGTCATGAAACGTTTTAAACAGAGACGTTTGTCTATAAATAAAGGAAAATGTGTTCAAAAAGTAGAAGATATTTCATTTTGAGGCTTCAAAATCAACGCCAGTGGCATAGGTCCAGACCCGAAATTAGTTGATAAAATTATCGCAATTGCTCCGCCCACTTCACGTGACGAAGTAGCCTCGTTTGTAGGGTTAGTAAATTTTTTCGGACGTTTTCTTCCTAATTTTGCTAAAAAATTAAAACCTTTGAACGATTTACGTAAACAAGACACTGCTTTTCAATGGACTGATGCCGCGCAACAGGCTTTCGTCAATTTAAAACAAGAACTTTCTTCAAAACCATTAGTACAGCCTTATTCGTTACCGAAACCTGTTACTTTAACCACTGATGCATCAGGAAAGGCCATCGCAGGCATTTTAACGCAAGACGACAAACCTGTACTTTTTGTTTCTAAAACTCTGTCAAGTGCTGAACGAAACTACTCCTCCACAGAACGCGAGGCTCTGGCTATTGTTTGGTGTTGTGAACGTCTTCGCCATTTTTTGTTAGGTCGTCGTTTCTCGATCATTACCAATCATCAAGCGCTTGTATTTTTATTTGGTGAAAATAAAGCCATTCCAAAAACCGCGTCAGCCCGAGTTTGTCGATGGGCAATTAAGTTGATGGCGTTTGATTTCGACTTAAACAGCATCGTCCAGGCACTCAAATTTCACATGCTGATGCTCTATCGCGTTTATCTCAAATCACAGTTTCACGAGAAGACGTTGTCGCTAACATCAATGTTGCCACTTCATCCGCTTTCTTTGCTCCAGTTCTCGATATGGCCACTGTCAAATCAGCCACTGATTGTGACCCTTTAGCTCGAGATGTTATATCTCGTGTTGTTTCAGGGAGTTGGGTCCATCTTTCTCAAGCTGAACAGCCATTTGCAAAAGTGTGTGATAAATTGACTGTTGAAAATGGGCTTTTATATTTTAAACCATCGCCATTTATCACTTTGAAACTCCGTACCAGTGTGCTCCAGAAAGCTCATTCTACTCACCAAGGTACAAACGCCACTACCCGTTTTCTACTGCAAGGTGCGTGGTGGCCAGGCATATTCCGTGATGTAGACCGTTATGTTTCTGATTGCCTAAAATGTTCCGAAATACGCCCCGTTTGCGACCGTAGTGTCCATCGTTGGCCTGACGCTGCCCCCTGGGAACGTCTTCACATGGACTTTGCCCATATTACCGATGTGGGAAATATCTTAATTGTTGCTGATGCTGGTAGTGGGTGGATCGAAGCCTTCAAGTGTCCCGATCGCTCAACGTCAACTGTTATTCGCATCCTCGCGCAGATTTTTTCTCGTTTCGGCATACCAAAAACATTTGTTTCCGATAATGCAAAGGAATTTATTAATGATGATATCGTTCAATGGTTGGTCACCTCGGGCTCTTCTAAAGTTGAATCCCCTGTTTATTTTCCCCGTGCCAATGGTCGTGCCGTTCAATTTGTCAAAAAAGCTATGAAGGCTTGGAACTCCGGTCTGCGCGTCTCCTTTGACTTATTTTTGTACCGTATCCTACTTGTTCATCGTGCCACATCCCTAGCGAGGGGGAAAACTCCTGCAGAAATATTAACAGGTTGACAGCTTAGAGTTCCTTTTGTTGCTGATTTTGCTATAGGAGATAATGTAATGTATAAACCAGTAACTAACAAGGCTGCTCAGCCTGCAGAATATGTTGTAGCTAAGGGTAACAATACTGCGTGGTTATCTACTAACAGTAGAACTATTTTAGCTTCGCGCTCACAATTTGGAAGAGCAGGAAGTGATAGAAGTAATGTTAGTGCTGAGACATCGTCGTCTCATGATTTACCTAATCCTATATCATCTAATACTTCGTTAACGGATACTGCTCCTACTCCGGAAGAGACTGTAGTACGTCGTTCAAACCGTATATCACAACCACCGGATAGATTGGGATATAACTAGATATAGTCTTATACTGCATTACACAATATAAAAATCACTTTTATTTTGTCTGTATAAATATCTTTATAAAATTCGTTTCAAATGGTAATTCCCTGTAGCAAGACTAAAAGGGGGAAGTTGTAGTATTTTCATCATTACTATTATTATCACAAATTATGCTATGTCATGATGATGTAATTTTAACCTATATTTAATATCATGTCGTAATATTCGTTGACCTTCTGTGATTCTAGAATATGCTGAATCACGATGATGTAAACATAAATCCTTAACTTTTGTATATCTAGATCTTTCTGTAATATTAGTCAGCATTTTGTAAACCTGTATATATATGTAAGATTTGATTTTATTAAGGACTTTTTCAGTTACAGCAGATTCAATGTTTCGTCTCTGACTGTATTCCTTGCGATACCACAGTAGCAACAATTTCTTATTCTTGTGATCACATTGTTTTGCTTTCAAGTTACAGCGTTTGAATTCTACAGCACAAAATATCTACCAGCTCAAGCTAGACTTACGTGCAACTTGTGCTATGGCATTATCATCAAGAAGAATTTCTGCTATCCCCTCTTCGTCAACATCAACTTCATCAACAAAAATTTGTTCTGTCATTGCACGTGCTTTTAAGCTCCATGATGCCTAGGAACGAAATCACTGTATTAATAATAATCATAATAGGCCTACTAATAGAATATCAGCACAAAGTTCGCAATTAGAGGTAAGCCTACTGCGGCTGTTTTTAAGTTCTCTTTGTTCTTCTCCGTGTGTTTCCATTGGAAATATAGCTGATAGTCAACTTTGACGATCACAAACATTTTAACATTAGCCTACATGTATAGGCCTACTTTGTTTGCTGGCATTAACTGTTGAACTACGTACATTGGACGTCCGACAGCTCTTGAACGTGGAATACTGTTCAGAGCGTGGAATATTTAAGGAAATGTTAAATCAGGGTCCGATAAACGTAGGAATACTGGAATCCTACATTCCAAATGTTTACAGCAAATTCGTAAAAAATTGATATTTTTATAATTTATTGGTCAAACTTCAACAAAAAAATTCAGAAGAAAACTTTGAAATTCCTCTAGGATTCCAGAAGGCTGAACCTTTTATCGGGGTTAAAGTAGAGGCTCCATTGTATTTTTGAGTATCAGAAGAAAACTATGGGTTGGTGATGTGTCTCCTGTCACCTATTCCTACTATTTATCCAATAATACATACTAATGCAGGGAACGGCGTTCTCCCATTACTTTCACCAGTGGAAAGGCGTTCCCTCACTATTTTCATTTGAATAGAATTTTATATGTTTGCACTTTTGTTTAATATTATCATCAATATTGTCAGCAATATTTAAGTATTAGGCCTATCAATTTGAAATGAGCTCTGTAGTCTAAAAAAAGCATTTTTTATAAGAGCAAGTTTAAATTTAATTAATAGGCCTACTGTATTGTAATGGCATTTTTCTATATCGTGATATGATTTAATGGAAATTACATTCAAAAAACAAGCAGTTGAACAAATTCGTAGTAAGGCAGTAATAGGAGTTCTAAGTAGCCTGTGTTCTAGACCAGTCACTGAATGTTGTTTTGGGTAATATTTAATACTGAACTACTGAATATATTACATAATCTAATAAAAAGCTGAGGATCGTACACGACCAAAATAGCCAATGCAGCTGTGCTCTTACACACGTAGAAAGATGTAAGCTTTGTCATAGTAAAAACTTTTATAGAGCAATTTCTCTGTATAGTATCAATGTGCCCAAAATAGATTCTCACAATTCATAGCATGCAATGCATTATGCAGCCTCAGCCATTCAGCTTGACAACGGCCATTCAAGCCACATGACATAGTCATTTAAGAATGCCAAGTCAAATTGAACCAAACGTCGAGTTAATATGGTAGGCTAGTCATGTCGTGCAAAATATGCCTCAAAACTTGGCAGGCTTCCCGAGATCGTACTTTCGCTGTTATGATCTTTGTGATCGGTTTGTTTAGGAGTGGGATAAAATTGTTAGTTTTATTTCAACCAACTATTAAATAATATATGCGAAAATGTATCCAAAGGGCAACTAGGCGTCTCGATTGGAGATAAATGTTAATTAATGGCTGTAGCCTAACCAACACAGACCTTTCGATTTCGAAAACTTTATTATTTTTGGTAAAGGTCCGGTCATTCTTATACGCATGCGCTGAATATATTTCATTGCCAAGGTTGGCTTCCTAAGATCTCACGTTTGCTGTTATGATCTTTTGTGATCGGTTTGTTTGACATTTCATTGTGATTTGATTGAGAGTTGGCTATTTGGCTATTTTTATTTCATCCTAATTTCATTATATGTGAAAATATACCCAAAGGGCAAGGCGTCTCGATTGTAGATAAATGTTGATGGCTGTAACCAACATGGCCGCTTTGATCTCGAAAACGAGTGGGCACTAACTAAATAAAAAGAACATCTTCAAATTTGTAAATGAAATTAAACTGATATGATAATGTCCATCTAGATGCTAGAATTGCATTTACGAAGTTTAATTTCATTTGGTGACAAATTGAATTAAATTTTAAAGCAGAGAAGTTGTGCTGCGTGTTTTATGATGATGACGATTGATCGCGATCTTTGGCAATGGATGGTAAGGCTGCTTGAAAATACATTTTAAATCGAAAACATACAATTTTTTTTATACAATTAGCCATTTTCCTACTTTATCGATGTTATAATGTAGCCTAGACTTTACATGGCTAAAATCAAGACAATGCACAGTTAATAATTTATCACAAATATTGAACTAGTAAATTACAGATAGCTGGTAAGAAGATGCCTAGCTAATAAATAAGTAGACTATCGAACTGAACTAGTTTCATAGCCTAACTTTCATTTATCATGATGTGAATTTACAAAAATCAGCAGCTAGAGCTTACAATTATCAACAATTTCTAATTTTCTCCTGGCCATTAAGCTACCATCAAGCTACTTAGGATTCAAATGCATTTCAATTTATCGTACTAGTAATTATTTAGGCAAGGCAGTTGGGCAAAGATTGTCAATTCAATTAGGTTTATGCATATCAAGTTATCATCAAGACATCAACCAACCTGATCGTATGGATTCTTTTGAAGTAATTCTGTACAGACTTCTATACATTCATCAAACCTTCTTCTCTTGAAATAGCTGAGTGCCAGGTAGAGAGGATCCATTAAGCAAGGAAGACAAAGATGCAAAAGAGAGTTTAAATGAAGCAAAGAGGTTATATATTAATCATAATTGTCGTCTAAATGTTGATATATTGTACAAAATAGCCGCCATTTCGCTTATTCTGCTGCTTAGCAAAATGAAAACATCGAGAAATTTTGACCTCAATCCCCCCTTACCCCTGGAAGGAGTTACCCATTCCCTTTCTGTCTCATGCACAATTTTCTGGCCTCCATGTTATGTAAATTAATTAATTATGGTTTGGTTTCATATTTTTGTACTACTGTACTTTCATCTATAAAACAATTAATACTAAGGAAATAAATTTATATTTTACTAGTAACTACATTGTACAATCAGCATAAAGAAAACAGAAGAATGCAGTACAGATACAGCATACGGACATTCACTTCACAGGTGCTCTAGATAGGGGCACCCTTGTTACCATTGACGACGCTTCGACACGTGACTCTGTGTTGCATAAGACTGAGTGATTCCAGACCCCAGTCCACCTCATTTTACCGCGAATTATGGCTGCACTCAATGCCTGCACAAGTTTTATTTGAGTTTTGCTTAGAGTTTGTCACGTTTTCAAAGTTGAAAGTTCATCAATTCAAGTAAATCATAGGTACAAACGTATAATGTGTTTGAGGTTTTAGCATTCTCTAGAAATACTCTCTTTTGGAAGGAATGTGAATCAACAAACCTCGACGTCGTTGCCGAGATGATTAACAGCCGTGTGTTTACAGTGAAGTTCTTTGACTTGAACAGCAAATGTTTGCTTTATTTGAAAAATAACTCATCTCCCTCGTGTTCCATCTTGGCTAGATCTAGAAGTCATGGCTCCAGAGTGATAAATGTAAGTTATCATTCATATACTCTACATACATCAATGGCAAATGGGACCATTTATTCTTCTTACTTTGTAACTTTTAATACAACCCTTGACATTTTCTACTCCATTCTATCATATGAACGATATTTAATTCAAGGCAGTTCCTAGCTGTAGAACTAATTTGCTTGCTGCGTGCTGGAAGAATTATGTTTTAAATTAGTGAGTAGTTTAATGTGTGAAATTATATTTCGGTAGCCTACTGTACTTTTTTTGTAAACTCACTTGAAGCGAATTTAGTTAGGCTATTTATATTCTTTGAATTAGATTAAAATTGTCGCAGAAGCTGCTGCTTCATGACATTCCTATGCCCAGCAGGCCAACCTGTGATTTTGATTCATCTGTCACAAACGCAGTTCGCACTGTCCAGGTGCCCCCATAATTTATGTGACGCATTATTGGTCTATATTTTGTCCGTGGAATCATTAAAAGGCCTACGTCGTAAGCTAGGGCCAAACGGGGGAACACTTGATAGAATATCCAACGGACATGACTGTCTGTTGTCATGTTCCTTCGTTTGGCAGATGTACAGAATAGAACATTCTGTTGAACTGTCCATGTTTGTCGGACAAATTTGTTTTCGATTAGGAGACAAAAACATTTAAATGTTCTGCCGAAGTAGTGGTATGTGGAAGACCATGGTGTCTCATGCTATTCTCGGCTCTGCTCTGTGATTGGTTGTTGCCTAGTAGCGGATTAAAGCTCGTAAAGGCAGACATCTCTGTTAACCACATGGATTAAGCTCACATAAAAGTATTGAAAGTTATAGCAATGTTTTCTGTTTATATCTATATAGTATTCAAGTTTTAGTAAAATCAGAAATTAATAAGTAACAGGAAATGATCAAATGAACAATGTCAAATGCATACAATGAAGACTTTTTCAGCTAATTCTGACACAAATATTATTTTCAGCCTTTCTCGTCCACAATGATGGCCATAGTATCATTTTCCAGCTTTCTCAAATGATTTGCTAAAAAACTGTATTTAGATCCATTGCCGAGAACAACATTTCAATTGAATATTGCTAAATGTTCTGTGAAACTGTTCTTCCGTTTGGCCCTAGTAGCTTTAAGTGGGTTATTGCGTGATAGATTTTTGTGTGTGTTATATTATGTAACATTTTTTATAGCATATTTTGGTTATGTAACAAAATTTGCTATTTGGGACGTCAGATTTCAAAAATTTATCCTGGGATAGGGTCCAACAAAAGTTTAAGGCTGAACCTTTTGTCAGACCCTGTCCTGGTGGGTGACTATTGGCTCCAAAATCAGCAAAATTAGATTCTTGCCAGGTAGGTTTTGTCATTGTAGGCCTACATAGCTATTGTACCTACTAAAGAGCTCCTACACCGTTGATATATTTCTGTATTCAGTTTTTCTAGAGATTGACTGGAATCTGAGATTAAATTCTAGAGATAAACTTTTAGGATAGAGATTGACTGGTCACCGAATGTCAACATCTTGTGTTGGAATTATTCTTTCAATAATATGTTGTAGTTTCCTATTCTTCTTCAGCTTTGAATTTCTGACAACATCTAATCCTCAAACTTCGAGGTCAGAATTTTCAGGCACATGGACCAATCAATCAAATTGCCGGATTATTATAGCTTGCGTCATCGTATTTTATAAGTTGTTTCCTTAATTTTTATGCTTCTACTGAACTTGACTACGATGCATGACATTTGCATAACTAATTTATAGCCTACAACCCATATTAAATATTATTCTTTGGTTTTAATTCATGATTTTGGAATACTATTCGGATTCTTCTTTTCACAGGCAGCACATCATAGACAATCCAGTCATGCAATTCAATATAAAATATACCGGTAAGCTTGATACGTAGCTCTCTTGAAATTTGTAAACCGCACCAGCACCGCCATCATCTGCTCATTTTAAGCTGATTCTGAAATGAGAATTGTCTGCATGGAATGCTTTGTCTTTTCCCTCTTAAGCTAGGGCCAAACGGACGAACATTTTCATAAAACATCCAACAAACATGAATGTTTGTTGTGGATGTTCCTCGGAAGTAGTGGAATGTTGAAGACCCCCTGCGTCTCATGCTATTCTCGTCTCTGCTCTGTGATTGGTTGTTGACTAGTAGCGGATTAAAGCTTGTGACGGCAGACAACTAACCACATGGATTAAACTCACATAAAAAGTATTGGAAGTTAATAGTTATGTTTTCTGTTTATCTCATTTATTTCATTTAAATTTTAGTAACATTTAATAAGAAAGTAATAATGTCAAATGAACAAGCTTACAACTTTTTGAGCTAATTCCGACACAAATATTATTTACAGCCTATGTTGTCCACAATGATGGCAATCGTAGCAGTTGTCAGTTTTTAGCTTTCTCAAATGAACTGCTAAAACTGTATTTAGATCCATTGCCGAAGACAACATTTTAATTAACTATCCCTTTTTATGTTACAATCATAAATTTTCTGACTATTGAATTTCTGATGGCATTGACAGCAAACATAGGAAAAAGGACCATGTTCTCAAATACAGGAGCGATCTCAATAAAACGAAAGCAATCTTTGCGGAAATAATTTCAAATGTTCTATCGTTTGGTACCCTGTCGATGTTCGGCGATAGAACACAGAACATTTGTGGAAATGTTCTGCAAAAAATGTTCTTCTAAATGTTTTCTAATACTCCTGGATTAGTTTACATCGTGACTATCTCTTCATTGGTAGAACACATGATTGCTTTCTTCTTCTCGTCATTTGAAATGGCTAATGAAAGGTTTTAATCGTTCTGTAACATCACTATTTGAGGTGAAACTTCGAAGATAATTGTTGTTTTGTTTTGACCATGAGAACTTTTAAACCGACAATTCATCATTTGTTTGGGGGCTTAGACAAGACAGTATTATATATTTATTGTTTTTTATTGTTTTCTGAACTCTGAAGTTATGTATTACATCAAACTGCTGAGCCAGTCGTCATCGTTTTATTTGGTTTATTAAAATGTTTTAATTCTGCTGCGACATCAGCTTAAGAAGAGACAATTTCGCACGTCATTTACAACTCACACATGTATTATAAGTAGTGAAAATCACGTCTTCTGTTCTATCTTGGTATGGTCTAGTGGTTAAGCGTCTGCATCAGGCGCGCGGGGTCTGGGTTTCAATTGTTTTTCTTTTTTTATTTGATTTATTATTTGGATATATTTTTCTTTATGTTATTATATTATTTGGATATTGTTATAATTTATTTCATGTTATTTGATTGAGGTTGATTTTTCTATTTGATCTGATTTTTATATCATTCGATTAGATTGATTTACTTTTTTGAATTTGATTTGATTTTTCTTTGCATGATGATTTGATTGATTTGATATTCTATTGAATTTGATTTTAATTGGTTTATTTTGATTGTTATATTATTCACCATGAGTCCGAGCGTAGCGGAGCTATTTTTTATGGTTTTTAATATGATGCCCTTTATGCACTATATATTTATTTGCATTGCATTTTCTTCTGAATTTTACTGTTGGATTTTGACCAATAAATCATGAAAATACCGATTTCCTTCTGCATTTGCTCTAACCTTCCAGAATCTACAATTCCAGGATTCTTACATTTGCCTAGCCTTGCTGCAATGAGGTGCCCTCAATACCCATCCATAGATAGATAGGTAAAAGCAAAGCGATGTAATGTTCTAAGTAGGGGTAAACTCAGGGTTAAACGTTGGTGGTAATACCTTCAACTCTAAACTGTTTGCCAACCAGACTTGCTTATGAATAGTTAATACAGTGCACTTCAATTAGAATATTTTACTTTCCCAGATTTGTTTTGACAAAATTGTCCTTTCCGTTCTCATATCAATTGGTTAATCCTCCTGTGAGAAGAATCTATGAGTTCATAAACAGTTCATCAACAGTACATGAACCGATTAATGGACACAAAATTAACAAAATTTTTATGAAAGCTCCATGAATATTTCATGACCTGTTCGACCAATTGTTCATGCGTTCAGTTTCACGTTAATGAACTCATTAACGTTTTCACTGGGGTTGGTTATCAAATAGCTACTATAGAAATATTCAAATATTCTCAATACTAATACCCTTTTTTTGTTCAGGGAACTGCTACACCACATTATTTTTGTGTGCATTTTTCTATTTGACCTGAGCTATAAAAGCTTACTGGCATTTTGGGCCTCCGTAATATGCCCATTATACTATGCAGCTGAGACAATACATATTGCAGGCTAGCCTATAGAAACCCTAGCCTGTTAATGAACAGTAGGCCTAGCCTATAAAACAACATTACATTTTCTAAAATCTTGACTGTTTCTATGTTTCTAGAAATATACAAAGACTTCATACGTCAGGTTGGTTGCTGTTATGGAAAATACTTTCATTGTGGGCCTACAACTTTATTTCGGTTGGGTTTCTTTATCAACCAAATTATTATTTCGTTATCAACCTTGTAAATATGTTGTTCTTCTATCAGGAAGTTTCATCTCAAGAATATTGAAGCAGGGTTAGATCGCATGCAGTTAGGATGTAGCATTGCCATGTTACATAACCGTATAGTACAAGATATACAAGAGTAGGCTACATCGAATTTGAAAGTGTTGAACATTAATGTCTCCTTTTGTTCCACTTGAATTTTTTCAATGGGAGATTTAGTTATGTTATGATGAATATTTATGGTGTTATGTCTTTCAGGAATTGTGAGGCAGACACGTACAGCTCTAATAGAGGTAAGGTACATAATGATAATGTCTGTTATTCTTAAATGTAAATACTAAAGGTTTTACACGATACACATTTGTATTGCATTGTCTACTTTATAGGATGATGCTCAACGCCTTTATTCAGATGTTGCCGTAGAAGTAAGAGGAAGCGATGAAGCTGTGCTTGATAGCTATTGTCAATTTGTTTCAAGAGCAGCTACAGTTCTCAATTTCGATATATCTGGAAAGTATGTCCTGAATATAATACCTACCACAATTGGATATACTGAAAATCACTACTGAAAACATGCTTGAATGGATTGGGTACTGAAAACATACTAAAATTAACCAGACACTTTAATCTAGATCCTCTTCATTCTACGGAAAAAGTGCTGAAACACGCATTAAAATTTGAAAACTATTGAACAGAGCCCTACTCAATAGGTTTTCAGTAAGATTTTCAAAGTCCGTAGTATTAGTTATATATTCTCCTCTGTGACCCTTCTGGTATGGGATTGTAGCCTAAGAATGAAGTTCATCTCAGACTTCATGATTTCCTGTAGGTGTTGATTTGGAATGCTGAAAGTCATAAAATGTTTTTACTTAATGACAATTATCACGAGAAATTATGCAATTGTTAGAAACACAGAATAAAAGAAGGAAGCATAAAAAGGGACCTGTATCGTACCCCCACGTTTCGATGAAGTATTTGTCATTTTCAGTTGAAATTAATGTTTCTTTACTAAACGAAAGATGTATGAATAGAGGTGCTAGATGTGGTAGGTCCCTATGTATAATGTTTTCTGTTTATTGTCGGTGTAGTAGAACCTATTGGATAATTAAAATTTGACATCACAAAGGTATAGCTGTACAGATACAGATTTTATGTTTTCCTTCTCCCTCTAGACTTTATCTCCAAGATACCTATTATTTACATCTAAAGTATGCCCACTTGAATGTATAGTAATGGTATGTCCATTATTTACTCTTGATTTGTACTGAGACTTGAAAAAAATGTAGCACATTGCTTACTTAGCATTGCCCTTCACAATTTTCTGCTAGCTGCATTACCATTGTTACTGTATGTTTTGATTTAGAATTATTTTGCCAACACATTTGGAGAAACATACTCTTTTGAAATCACCTCACATCTACAAAAAACATATGGCACAATATGAAATCCGAACTTACAAGAGAATGTTACAGGTTGGTATTTGTGTGTATGTAACTCTTCCAACATGCATGACACTCTGTAGACCCTGCTGAGCATGTTAGAAGTAACTGTGGGAACTACAGACGTACAGACGCTGGATATCATACGAGCCGCCTTTTCTTTCGGGTGTCTGACAAAATGTTTAGCTCTCAGGAATACCAGAACATTTTCACCTTCTTTCTTTTGGGGTTTTTGTTGAGGTTTGATTTATAAATCAAAAAATGGTCTGAATCTCCTTCCGGGATCCAGGATCACAGGATTCTCATTTCTGTCAGACTATGTTGTTTTCTGGTTGTAAACTGAAATTAGCCATGTTACGTAAAAACACACATTAATTATGTGATGTTGAATGACGATGTACCGTTGATGGATTGCCTTCATTTTTTTCGCAGTTGAAGCACTTAACTGGGCAGTCAGCTGATACATTCTTGGAATACATTCAACGTAATATACCCGAAGGTGTCAGTATGATTGTTGAACAAACAGAATTACATCCGTTACCTGAATTCATCAAAAGGGCTCAAGCCAATGCTTAATTAAAAGAACTTACCATAATTACCATTATTATAATGCTAGCCAAATACTATTTGAATCCTATTCAACCTGAAATAAGGAAATAGTAAGGCTCTATTAACTTTAAGATAAAATTAACAGATTTGTATAGTGCAGATTAGAATATTATTAATAATTGTAACAACAGTCAAATCAAATAATCACAAACGCTCACTTAAATGTGCATGTTGACTTAATATGTACTAATAAGTATTTATATAAAGATATCTCACAACAAATGTATAAACTACATGTTAATCAGTCCATTGACGCTAGTTGTGCTAAACTAGCCTTCGTGAACTTGTATAGTTATTAATTAATAATTAGCTCAAATTCAACATATATCTGCTTGGTTTAAAGTAATATCTAGGCTATGGGTCTTTATCCAGTAGCTAACCAACTGATGGCAGCTGATAGGGTAAGTGTAATTCCTGGGGAAATACTCGATTGCAAATAATCGTCAACCTACATAGGACTGCGACTGAAATCTCGACTGACATTCTACACTTATCATGTTCGTCCAACGTTTTGAAATTGTAAAGAATGATTATGAAAATGGATTAATTTATCAACCCCAAATTAAGCAAACATAAAAAACCACAACACATTTCAACATAATCTGAAATACGTAGCCAATCAAACTTGTATGTAGAAATATCTAGAAAATTTTCAACTTTGAAGTGATAATTACTTTGAAGTGAAATTACCAGGACTGCATTCTAGACTCATGCTCCTGACTGGCAAAAAAGTCACTCAGTCCAGCTCCTGTTAAAACGTAGGTACTCCTGCGGGAGTCGATCTTTGACTCCACTGAGCTCCTGTACACCTCTAGTATCCAGTATCTATCATCAGGATTTCAACTATCATGTGAAAATGTGAAATATATATCTTTAGATTAGCTATAATATATAATACCATGCGACTGATTATATTTGTCTTTGTCTTTGTAAAGGTGACATTTCATGATGGTACAGTATATGCGATAAAAACACAGTAATTGGCGCAAAAGTTTCGATTTAATCTAAAATCATCTTCAGACAAGGTAAAAAGAGAGAGTTGAAAAGTTACATGAATATCTATATAAAAATCTAATTTATTTGTCTATTGAATTTATCGGAATGGTATTTATGACTATTATACTACTTGACTCTTTTTACTTCACCTGAAGATGATTTAGATTAAACCGAAACTGTCGTGCAATTACTGTGTGTTTTTTATCGCATATACCATCTTGAAACTGATTTTATTGCCTATATAAATGCTTGACAAAATGTGGACAAAATAAATGACCGTATATATAGTTTCTCCTTGAATTGAACAGTGGTTTTTGATGTAACAATATCATCAGTCTGATTGTTCCACCAGGGTACTATACGGTTACAAAATTGCCTCTGGGCGGATTGTAAACTCGGTATTTGTAGAACAATAAGTTTAGAAGTATGACAATATGCACGCAGGCTAGGGTTGCAGCTTGCAGCAAGTTCCATGGCTGTTTGAAATAAGAAATATTGTCGATGTCAATTTTGTTTTCAAAATTTTAAAATATGAAAATGGATCATTTTAAAATTCCAAACATTTGTCGATTTTCGGAATGAAATATATAATTTTAGGTTTTGTGTTATGTTATGTTCTGTTTATACATGAGCTGGTAACTGTAAGCACTGATATGCTTCTTTTCACAGCACTGTTTTAATACATATGTGATATGAAGTTATACGGATAGAGTAAGCCCATACGGAGCCCATGACGGCTATACGGAGACGTGCCACTTTTTTGGGGTCCATATTCTAGCTGAGATAAAACTTCTGGGTACGAAATATCAAATTTTGGAACTTTTGGGTATCCTACTTTGACTTTTTCAAAAAATTTTAACAACATTTTGCATCATTTTTGTGTATTTACTTGAAATCAATCAACCTGCTGACATTATTTGGGTAGCTTTATAAAATTTTTGAAATTTTTTGGGTAGCATCAACATAATTTTTGGTACATTTTTGGGTACTTTAAATTTTTACAAAATGGTACCCCCCCCCTCCGTCTATGAAGAGCTGGAGTTACCCCGGGGAGAAATACGAAATTTCGGTCCCCCTTATAAAAGGAGCCTAAAGGTTCTAGTAGGTTCTGCTAAGGCTATTTGCGCAGAGCCATCTTAGTACAGTCATTATAAAAGATGACCTCACACAAGTTGCAACATAAGCATGTTTCAGTAATCCTAGGGTCAAATTTTATGCTTAACAACATATTCAAAATGTTCCGAAATCAGAGTAGGCAAAATGCCTTAATTTCGCAATTTGATTTATGGCATTCCCAGTAGAAACATGAAAGCGAGGCTGTCCTGTTTCAGTGCAATCATGTGATTTAATTCGAGGGTGTACCGTCAGACATAGTGGCCCTGCATCATTTATCTCAAATAATGTGCTTAAATTTCTTTACTGTCACTATGTATCAAATTACCAAACCGAGGCTATGTATGAAGATTAAACAAATCGACATAGAAAAACGAGAAAAATGTATACACTGTAAGTAAAAAATGTTATTCATTATGTTTTAACATTCCACTAGCAGTATAGATCATGTAAATACTTTATTTATCTTACTAATAATACAACTATAGGTATACATTAATTATACACAATGAAAAATTTCAAGCAAATACCTAGAGATGTTCATGGTCGCAATTATTTTTGACAGGAATTGACTATTACGATTTGATGATAGGCCTGCTGAAAAACAGCAGAAATAGATATCCATTAGAAATGTTAAACAAAATTAAACTAAAGTAAGTAATACCTTGATTACTCCTCTACAGGAAATCAATGTAACTCCGTATAGACTACAGTTGCCCAGTCTTTCATGTTACTAATTTAACCAAGGAATGAAAATCGAACACAGGAACTTCACCTAAAGGTTACGCCCAAAATGTTGACTATGTCCTATACACGTATACAATCAAACCTGTTATAACAGTCATCTCTATAGAATGACCACCTGTCTAAAGCAGAGCCATCTATTTACAAGAGTTGGGACACTTCTGCCATTTTTGTATCTTTTTGCCTGGACCCGAGCACGTTTTTAACAGTGCGCATGTGCAGGAGAATGTTGTGTGTTTTTTCAGCCATATTGTATTGTATTTTTTCGCGCGTTTCACTTGAAATGATTGAGAACCTGTTTTCAAAAGAACAAAGATGGCATCCAAAAATCACGTGACTGGCATCTGTCCAATTAGAGACGATAGCGGCACATGAAAGCATGTCCCAACTCTTGTGAATAGATGGCTCTGGTCTAAAGTGGTCACTCTTGCAATGTCTTGAAATAGTATTTTCTATTGAAATCAAGGATTAATGAGCTTGGCTGCAGTTTTGGTGATTAACTCTTTTTCTAGTTCTTGGTTCGTCTGAGCAGACAAAGGACATTCATTAATTAATAATCGTCAACATATTTTGTAACTTTGAATACAAGTGAGGGTCACAATATGTGTTTGGCAGCTCTTCACAATATCCCTGCGTAAAACAATTCAAGCCGAACAGTCCATGAACAGTTCATGAACGTTAAATGGCCCCAAGTTTTCATGGACTGTTCACTTGAAGGTTCATGAACTGTTTATAATCTCACGGACAAATAATAAATCAATACAGCAGTTCATGAACTGCTCATAAATTGTTCATGAAACTTAAGCCAATTAACATTTATGAACTACTTTCTCAAGGAAGATTAAATAAAACAGATTTGATACATCCCCTGCGAAAAACAGTTCAGGAGTTCATAAACAGTCCAGGAACTATTCATAAACAGTTCGTGAACCTTCACGAACAGTTCATGAACAATCCATGAAATCTTGAGGCCATTTAACGTTCATGAACTGTTCATGGACTGTTAATGAACTCCTGAACTGTTTTCGCAGGGATATTATGAAGAGCTGCCAAACATATATTGTGAACCCTACAGTTTTACTCACTTGTACTCAAAGTTATGAAAATATGTTGACGATTATTAATTAATGAATGGAGAGGTGAGTGATTGGGAAATTTTCCAACTTCAAAAAGTTGTTTTCTTCATACAAGTTTCCTTTGTCTGCTCAGACGAACAAAGAACTAGAAAAAGAGTAAATCACCAGACATTGCAAGAGTGACCGCTTTAGACAGGTGGTCACTGTATAGAGATGGCTGTTATAACAGGTTTGATTGTATATGGATATAGGATATAGTCAACATTTTGGGCATAACCTTTAGGTGAAGCTCCTGTCCTGTGTTCAATTTTCATACCTTATTAAATTAGTAACATGAAAGACTAGGTAACTGTAGTCTATACAATGTTACCTTGATTCCCTGTCGAGGAATAATGAAAGTATTAGTTCTTTAGTTTAATTTTATTTAACATTTCTAATGGATATCTTTTTCTGCTGAATTTTTGTAGGCTTATCATCAATTCGTAATAGTCAATTTCTGTCAAAAATAATTGCGACCATGAAAATCCTTAGGCATTTGCATAAAATTGTTCATTGTGAACAATGTATATTACCTAGTTGTATTCTCTATATAAGTTTAATTAAGTATTTATATGATCTATACTGCTAGTTGAATGTTAAAACATAATGAATAACATTGTTTACTTACTGTGTACAGTATATGTTTTTCTTGTTCTTCTATGTCGATTTGTTCAATCTTCATACATAGCATCGTTTTGGTAATTTGATACATAGTGACAGTAAATATATTTTAGGCACATTATATGAGCTAAATGATGCAAGGCTACTATTTCTGATGGTATTCCCTCGAATTAATTCACATGATTGCACTGAAGCTGGACAGCCTCGCTTTCATGTTACTACTGGGAATGCCATAAATCAAATTGCGAAATTAAGGCATTTTGCCTACTCCAATTTCGGAACATTTTGGATATGTTGTGAAGCATAAAATTTGACCCTAGAATTGATGAAAACTGCTTCTGTTGCAATTTGTGTGAGGTTTAGGCTTATATTGGCTTAAAATGACTGTACTATCTATTTACAAATAAATTTATTTGTAAATAGATGGCTCTGTATTGGCTTGCTGAGAAAGATGTTGAAAATTAAAGATTTCAAAGTTGAAATCAGATTTCTCTAAAATAGTTGTGTCATGCAAATGTGTTTGTTTTGTAATACTTTCTGTGCAATGTGGTTATACACGAGTGCGTCATGAGATACGAGGTAGGTGTACGAAATTTTAGAGCAACCGCGGCGAGTATTCTGAAGCCAGTAGCGTATCTTTCCACGCTTAAAATAAATTTTCAATGTTAACGTCATGCTTATGCAGCTATCCAATTAAGAACAAAGGAAGTAGTTTTAAGATATTATGAACGTATTTTGAATTGAGCCATCAACTCCTCGATTATTTCAGAATCCTTGATCCTTGGTGCTATTAGTATACAGCATGTCCAGGTATGTTTTGGATTGCTCGAGTTGTCTATCCATTTGATATGAGAAGAGACATTCGAACAACGAAGTAAGGTTAGCATGGGTCAGCAGAATTATTTTTCGAAGAGTATCGAATTTCGAATCTGATTTTCGTTCGAAAATAGATGAATTCGAATTATCAATATTGTTGTTTGAAATCTTCCCAAGACAACTTTGTAGAAATGTTTTTATTGATATTTCAAGTCAATTCAATATGAGTATTTTTCGAGGGATATATTTTTAAGATACATTGTTATATACCAGTCGATAAAAGCTAAAATTTCCAGGAAAAATTTGATCAGAACATTTGGAAGAAAGAAACATTATTACGTCATAATTGCAGCATTTCGAGCGAACTCAAGCGCTATTACAGTATCTCCTAGACACCATCACAATGGAGAGAACGTTTCACAAACTTAAAAGACCTGACACTCCTAAACCAATGCCGAATTTTATTGAGCGGATATCTTTGCGATTTGATCAATGCATGAAAGATTACCCGTTGGTCGAAAAAGCATTAAATCTCTCAGAATCCTCAATCGGATTGAATCGCAAGTATCTCGCAGTCGGTATTGTTGGCGCATTAGTTGTGTACATGGTCGTTGGCTACTTTGCTCCAGTGCTATGCAACATTATCGGTGTAACTTATCCTGTTTACAAAACAATGAAGACAATCGAGCAGCCTGATCCAATATCGGACATACGGTGGCTAATGTACTGGGTTCTTTTCAGTTGTATGAACATCACGGAAACAGTATTTGGCTTTATCTTATATTTGATACCTGGTTATACCCTCATGAAACTTGTTTTCTTAGCATGGTGCATGGCACCGCAGTCTTCCAATGGATGCCGTTACGTTTACAGTCAGATAGTTCGCCCGATTTTCTTACGTCACGAAAAAAGTGTTGATGCTGCTTTGAATGATGCTGTCTCTCGAGTTGCTAAAGTAGGGAATGACTTTACATGGACAGAAGTAAACAAAAAAGACGATTAGAACATTCATTGTTGCCTAATTATTGACTTGAATATATAAGTTTACTTGAGCTTCATTACTTGAAATTTTACTATCTCATATCTGTATTCTGTTTTTGTAAATGTTTCTTTTAAAGTCTTTAAAATATAGAACGCTGACATAGCAATCATAATATACAATGTTATGCCGTCTCAGTCGTTTTCAGTGACTTCATAATTATTACTTTCAATACATTTGAAAACGTTTTGGAGGATTTTGGATGAGATCTTATAAATCAGCAGCTCAATCACAACTACAAAATCATATTTGTATTCAAAAGTAGGCCTACCCAGCATCCAAAATCACCAAGAAAGCTCAGTACTCTATGGTACTTTTTGCGGATTCTAAACAAAAATTCTGGTATCAAATTCAAAATTGAACACATTTTTGATCGTTATTAACAAGTGCAGTTATTCGTAACTAAAATACACGCGGCAAGTTAGAGACTTGATAATTTTTAATATGAAAGTAATTATATCCTTTACAACTATTGGAACATAAAAGATAACATGAATCTAACATTTTCTTCAGAAGTATATGCATTATGCTGCATGTAATCGAGAAACCGACTTCTTGACACTGATCAACGATGATATCGAGATGAAATGACACGTTCTATTTCATCGCCAGAATCTATAAACTAAATATGTTTGTTTAAATATAGATACTGCATCAGATTTATATCGGGCACATTATAATTAAGAAACTATGAATTGGTTGCCGCTCTTAGTTGGAAATTAAAGCATGATGAGAAAAAGGAAAGGTATTAGAAAGCACGAGCCTACGAGGCGGTTGATATTCAGCTTTTCTATTAGTCATATAACATCACTATACACTCGAGTATCAACTCAAAGATTTTGATTATCTGTTTGTTTTCTTAGTAGTAATTATTATTGGAATGCTCGTTCCGCTAACAGTGGTACTACGTTTTTAACTCTCAAAGCCCTCAAGGGGGAGGGCATTAATCGTTGATGCTGTATGTCTGTAAATAATGGAAAAGCCGGAAAAATTTCCGCTGACACTAATAAGATCCCGGGAACAGGGGATCATCAGATGAGGATGCTCAACGTTCCTCTTATGTTGTCCTCATTCACGACATTTTTCAAAAGGCTCCCTACTTGGTGTATAATGTACAATTGTAAATGACCCACGACGCATAGATGATTCTACTGACCCATTTTACGATCATCCAACTTTGAATTTCATCATTGATTGGGTCTTTCAATTCATGTAGAGAAACATTATCACCACATTATCTTGCAGGTACAATCGTGATCCAACAGCAAATTATGTTTTTCGGCAACTCCAAGAGAGATTTGTCGATACCGGAGTTCTGACTCTCCACGCAACAACGGCTTATCTCCATCTCCATCTCAAATTATGTATGGTCGCCCACTTTGTTCTATGGTTCCTGCCCACCGTAACACTTTCAAACAAGAATGGCAGCGATCATTTAAAGACGCTGAGCAAGAGTCAAACCTCATCCAAGAGAAGGCCAAAGAATACTTCGATGAAAAAGCTCGCACGGTACCCAAATCTAAGATTGGCATGTCAGGGTACATCTAGGGACTGAATCAAAACACTGAGTCACACTGGTGTAATCGTCGCAGTTGATCGCTATGGCGAGTATTGTGCTACATTAACAAGTGGATTAATCCTTTGGCGAAGCCGTCGGATACTACGTCCTCTACCGTCGGACACTCTCAATGATGGACCGGTAGCAAATACAACAATCACTTCGGATACAATGTAAGACTCAAAAGCTGAATGGTGACCAGCCCGTGTGAATTAAACCACCAAACTATTATGGTTTCACTTATAGTATTCTAAGCGACATCAGTTCAAAACGATTTAAATTATTTAATCAATACCTATTCCACTCACCATGGTTCTTACAATATATTATTACAATATTAAGGCTACTACGCATTCACTATTAACATCTGGCTATAACAAAATAATATTCTATTACATATGCAGTGATTTACTGTAGCATCAATATTTCTCATTATACATCGCTACTATAGGAATGTTATTCTTGCATCTATTACAGCACTAACAGTTGATTTTATTTTAAACTTGCTTTTGCATTCGATGCATAACCTTTAAGTGAAGTTCCTGTTTTAATGTTCATGGTCGCAATTATTTTTAACAGAAATTGCCTGTTACAATTTGACCACTTTCGTTTAGCCTTATTTAATTTAGAATCCTTAGAAATTCGCAGGATTATATATGATTTATGGTAATTCTATTGAATCAAAGATTGATGAGCTTGGCTGCAGTTTTGAGGATTTACCTTTTTTCTAGCTCTTGGTTCGTCTGAGCAGACAAAGTAAACTTGCACGAAAAAAATAATTAGTTCCATTTCTAAAATTGGCGAAATTCCCCAACCATCAACTTTCCTTTCATTAATAACCGTCAACATATTTCGTAACTATGAATACAAGTGAGTAAAATTTTATGGTTCACAATATGTGTTTGGTAGACCTTCAAAATATCCCTGCAAAAAACAGTTAAAGAGTCAATGAACGTTAAATGGCCCCAAGTTTTCAAGAATAAATAAATAGAATCCGAAAGAATATACACATAGAAGGCATTTATTAATAAATACTCTCGCATAACCACCAGTAACAAGCATGGAGATGGGTATTACAATTTAAAAAGGAAAATGAAACATATGGCATGCTAAGTTGTATGGACTCTTTTAAATAAGCACTCTTTTGCATTAAAAATAATTATAAATAACCACGATTAATGTTAATTTTACTCACAAAAAAAACTTCGCTACAATTATTATATAAGTTAAATCAGGAGGTAGCTCCCAATGACTACCATACGGGGACGTGCCACATTTTTGGGACGGTCCAGATTCCAGCTTGACCTTTAGAGGAGGAAATTTCAGATCTTGGAAATTTTTCTGTCCTTTTTCAGTGAATTTCTAGAGAATTTTGTAGAACTCTGAAATGAATCATGCATTTGAATCATCCAATAGCTTCTCCGGCTTCTCCACGTTTGCGCTTACAAATACCAAAAGTCGTGGACTTGCAGCTTCAATTAAAAGGCCATGCGATTTCACTGAGCAGTTATGATTGATTGGGAGATCCATAGCCACGCGGAGATCCCTTGCAAACGATAGCAGCGATGACGTAGACTGCAAATGCCGCAAAATTAAAAAATAAATTTTGTTTCGATACGAAGAGTATAAAACGAAAATGAAATAGGAAGCTAAATAAAAACACAGTTCATAACACAGGGATTTGAATTATACTACTTTGGAGCATGTTGATAGAGTATTTGGAGAGTTATGAGGGTCGTACATGCGTTTGAAGCAACTCTCTTTTATATGTTAAGAGATTCAACCTATTTGTCAAAGTGAACCATCTCCTATTAGCTCATATACACGACTAAAACACATACTAGATAATAAAAACACAACAAAAAGAAAAAATCCAAGAATTTTTAAGACTCATATCGAGAGTATCTTTTTCTATAACTGTGAACTCTGTATTGATGTTATCTACTATCATTAAAGAACTTCGATTGACCAGCAGCCTTTGCTTTGTTTTGCTGTTTTATTACAAGAAACGAGGCTAATCCTCTGGAAAGTGATGTCATGGTCAACACGCACGTCAGAGCATTGTCCTCGTGATTGTTGCTATGGAAAGACACGACAGAAAGCTGGAGAAAATAGTCTGGTTTATCAATTTCAGTTTCTAATAAATCAAAATTCTCACAAACATTGGTTGGAGCAAGTACATACCATGATGTCGAAACGCAAAGTCTATGGCTAAAGATAGCCAACAAATATATACGGCTCACAAATATATTAATAAACGACTTGAATAAAATGTAATTTCAAATCAATACTATTTAAATTCATATGATTCTAAATTTCACATTTTACGTGTAAAAGATGGTATAGAAAAACAATGCAATATAAAACATACCTATAGGTATTCAGGCCTACTATTTTAGACGAAGCCTACGTAAGAAAGAAACATAATTTGGAGTCAATTATCAGAGTATCCGTACTAAAAAACGAATTCACCTGGTGTTATAATTTGATTTTGTTTCGGTGATAAATTTCGATTTTGACTGCTAACAAATCTCCCCGTTCGTTCATAGTTCGATAGTAGCAAGTGAATTGATTTTCATGGTACACAGTTCTTCAAGCGTCGAAAGCCGTACGCCGTCCATGTCCAGGTTTTACAAAATCGTGCTGTGTGCAAAGAAGAGACAAAGGTGGACCGAGTATCATGAAAACGAGTAATTGAAATCTGGATCCAGATCAAAGAAAAAAATATATGCAAAGGCTGCTGGTCATTCTATGGTCTTTAACAGAGCCAGCCAATTGTCTTTTGTTGCTGATCTTCTCTTTTATACAGCCATACTAAAATGTACTGAATTGGACATCGTCTTGTGTTTTCCCTTTATCAGTTTGTCATACGGCTTGCTTAATATGCTGGTTAAAAATAGCCCTCCTCTGTTTTTCATTTCTGTTTTTCATCCATTATTCTTGTATATAGATTTTATCTCCATTATTTCTCATTCAGCAGGAATGGAATTATCCGCTGACAGTTTATTGAAAAACAGCTTTAACCATCTCAACTCCACCTTAAATCTCATTTCGCCATCCTTCGCTATTCGGTGCTTTGTTGCGATTTAGGTATTTAATCATATTTTCCACTTCCTCCATAGAGTATTGGATTTCTTGGGCATTGCCTTCTGCTTTAAAATTCGTTAATTTCTTGTTTATTTTCCCTTTATTTTCATAGATATAGCCATCCGTCGGTTGCATTCTTTTGAACAAATCTATGTAAAAGTTTTGGAATACATTATTTGCAATATTTCGGGTTTTTCTTCTTGATTTTGGCCGTTTTCGTCTACCATGGCTGTAGGTAGCTCTTCTTGCTTTCTTTTTATCCTCATTTGGAACTCCCAGAACTTTTACTCTTTCAGTCCATTCCTATTCTATGGAGTGAATCAACTGTTTGTGGTATTCGTTTTGCTTGTGCTTGATGCTGTTCTTCATAAATGTGGTTTGTGATAAGTCTTTGTCTTTTTTCAGCTGTTCTTTGTTTTTGGTATTCCTGTATTGTAATTTAGCCTCGTTTTGAAGCAATTAATAGTCTTAATTCATAGTCAGGATTGGTTGCTGCACTTATTTTTCAGGAAATACCTGCACATCACTGTGTGCTTGTATCTGCGATACATATTTTATTCTTTGTATCATCTAAACATATTCTTTCATCATTCTTGTTTTTTTTTTTGAGTTTCTTCTGCCTTTATATTATATTATTGGGATATGCCCTTCCCTTTTTTGTTGTTGTGTCTACTGTCTGGATTACGTTTTACGAGCTCTATTTCTAAAGCTCCGGTCAATTGAAGCTAACATCCTCACAACATTTGATAAAAGTTTGCATCAATTTGTGAAAATGCTGGCTTCATTTGGCCAACCCAACCAGCTTTTGCCAGCAATTTTACAACATCGATCGTGATGTTGTGGAAGTGTTGGAAAAATGCTGGCTGGGGTGGCCAAATGAAGCCAGCATTTTCACAACATCAATCGTCGGTGCTTGCTAAATGCTGGCAAATTGCTCGCTGGGGTGGCCAAATGAAGTCAGCATTTCACAACATCCGGAGCCGGAAAGGAATTGCTAAAAGAGGAAATCATCTGAGTCACTCGATTTAGTATTATATCTATACAAATTATTCTCTTTCAAAAATATCTTTCTTTTTGGTTGTACTTCTTTGCTCTACTTCGTGGGCAATTTTGTATAAAGCCTCAATAAATTTTAATAATTAATCTCTGTTGATTCTTATGTACTTTCTTTTTCAATGGTCACTATGAAGAGTATGAATGAGTAGTCTTCCTTCACAGAGAAAAATCACTTGAAAATTTCGAATTACCAGCAAAACCTGCTACAGAAAATGATAAACTTTATTATTTGTATTTTTCGATTCTATGAAATGATAAATCAAAATTCTCATAGCAAGACTTCCGAGCCAAACTGTTATCATTACTTGTATTTCACATCGGCAATGTTAGTGTGGCATAACCATACCTCCAAAGGTCTTTGTATCCCTCGATAATATCACTCTTTTTGGTTGTCTTTCTGTTCTACTTCATGGCCAATTTTAAATTAATCCTTACTACATTTTAATAACCAGTCTCTGTTAAATCGTAACTACATTCTTTGTCATTATGAGTATGAATGTCGTAGTTGTGTCTTCCATCGCAGAGATATCAAAATCACTTGAGAATTTCGATTAAACAGCAAAACGGCAACAGAAAATGTCAAACTTTATTATTTGTATTTTTCGAATGATAAATAAAAATTTCAATGCAAGACTTTCGCACCAAGCTATTGCCATTACATTACTAGCTAAAAACATTACGTAATCATTGACCAATAGTAGAGACGTTTTTGTCGTTCTTAATTCGATACGTTAAACTGTTGTTTCTTGATGTCTGGCAAATTCGTTAAAAAGATTAATATTATTTATTTCATTTATATTTTAAGCTAGTTCTAATTTGTTCTTTGTATTTGATTTTATCATGATGTTCTAAATGACAGTATTTATTTAACAATTCAGATCCTCGAAAAGAGAACGACCGTTTCCCTCAGTCTGTATAGACACGCGGAAGAGAGTATAGCTGTTTGCGTGTGTTATGAGATTTACATTTGGTTTTCTGAATAATGAGTTCAACGTAACTCCATTTGATCCGCTAGCAAACTGACGAGCTGTGCACACATTGCGTAATTCAGCAAGGTCTTTGATTAGAAGCCAGCCAATTTCATCTAGTAGATTTCCCATCTCCTCAAATGTCCTTTTGCCATCAATTAATTTCGCTGCCCAGTTCTGGATACTGATTTGACTTGCCCAGGTCTCACTTTTACTATGACGATTTTGATATGTTGATATGTTGATATGCTCGTCAAATTGCGGTATATCAAAGCGGGACTTATAGATCACTCAAGATACTGATTTGCACACGCCGTATTTGTGTTTTGGTGCAAGAAGACCAGACCTCTAAAGCGTACATAAGCTGGGCATGATTATTTTGCCTCGATGACTTTTTTGAACAGTTCTGCTGGAATGAAATTACGTTGCTTTGAGATTGCTCTTAATCTGTATGTTGCAGTTTTTATTAGTTGATTAATATGGCTCTTGTAAGTCATTTCATCATCAAACATCACTCCGAGATTTCTAGCTCGGCTGACATAAGCAATAATTTGATTATCGATGAATAGCCTACATCGAATCGGATTCGGTTTGGTGTTGCTTTCACTCTTCTCTCTCCAATTGCCATTACTTGGGTCTTCTTTGCATTTAGTAGAAGTGAGTTTGATTTAAGCCATGATGCTATTGATTCTAGATCTTCTATGATATTGTGTTGATACGGTTGACAATGAATGGGGATCTTTTGAGTTATATTTATATATAAAATTTGGCTGTCATCTGCGAATTGGCCTAAAGTCCGATGAGAGATAGCAGTAGGCAAATCATTAACGTAAACTAAAAAGAGAAAAAGGGCCAATAATTGTTCCCTGAGGTACGCCACATGTCAATACAATTTCTTCAGAATAAATATTATTTACCTTTTCAGCTTGTCTTCTGTTTGCTAACTACGAGTTCATCCAAGTTAGTGAATGATCAGATAGTCCAAATTGTGTCAGTTTATGAAACAATATATCATGCTGGAGGTTGTCGAAAGCTTTAGAAAGATCGAGCAAAATCAGAAGGGGCAGTTCACGATGTTTGTAGAACGCCGTGATTGTAGAACGACTAAGTTGAAATCCATGGTGGTATTTTGTGAGGAGAGGTGAAGTATGTGGGTACAATTGTATGTATATTATTCTTTCAATGACCTTTGATAACAGTGATAATAATGCTAAAGGACGATTCTGGTCTGGTGTAGTTGCGGAAGATGATTTTGGTATAGGAGATACAATAGTAAATTTAAAAATCTCAGGGAAAACAGATAATCTGATGGATAAGTTAACAAGGCTTGTAAGCGGTTTATTGCTTAATTTATTGTCGTCGTCAATCCAAGATGATCTGAGTTGCACACAGGTGTCACAGAACATACGCCGATATTCTGACTGATTGATTGATGCAGAAGATATCAGATAGTCAATACATGTTTCAGTGGTTTCAGTAATGCGTGTTGGATTGGATCAGTATTGTGAGAATGAATGTCGAATTGTGACATGAAATCAAGAAGAGACATTTTTGATGGCGAGTTTTTGAGGTAGTCAATATTTAAATCACCGGCAATAATAAAGTCACAAGTTTTCTCTGATAAAATTTCCAATGTAGCTTGTAAGTGATCAATAGCTTGTAAATAATTTTCTTGCCTCGGATTGTAACAATTGATGATATAAAATGTCTTCATCTTGGATGTTTTTATTTTAATTGCTAGTTGTTCATAATTTATTCCATATGATTGTTTAGTTATGGATGAATCAATAGCTTGTTTCAGTATGCATGTCCCTTAATTTTACTTAATTTTATTTATTGTATGTACACGGTGATCATCGCAAAAGGCTTACAAATCAAAAATGTCAATTTCAGTTCTGTATGTGCAAGATAGTTTTTTTACGCCAGGCTAGAGAATGCCACCTCGACCACCCAAACACAATACTATTAGTGGACGAGTGGCAACGAAGACAACACATCTCTGAACTCTTTATCATGTATTTGAAATAGATAATTTACAGTGTTTGCTGAATATGCTTGATTTAATATTTTTATGTACTACATTGATGCCATAAACAGGCAATGTCGTAAACATGTAAACACTCTCTTCGTGACAGGATATGATTCATCTTCCTAGACGTCGGCGAGAATTTCTTCTTGAAGATTTCACTTTATTTCCAAAATCTAAGTGAGTAAGTATGATGCAATAGTCAATGAAATAAAATTTCGTTTATAATACAATATATTTTTGACAAGTACCGAATATATTGATGTCTAGCAAATTTAAAACATTTTTTAATTGCAATAAAATTATTGTAATTCTGTATTCTTGTCCATACTTATTTTATCTGTTTGTCCAATTCTACAAAAAATTTCGAATTTCATACGCATAGTAGCATATGTTACGCATTTGCCTCTGATAAAATATTTTGGTTGTAGTTCTTACGCTGATATTATTAATAGCCACTATAGTAATAGACAGCAGAACAAACAAAAACAATACAAATCAGTATTGTTCAAGCAGAGGAAAAAGCCGGGAAATGATAAAATAAGATTGATTTGACTTGATTCGCCTAATCGCAAGCATTTCATGAACAACTTGAGCAGTGAAGTTTATCTTTGAATTTAACTCGAAAATTTTGGTGTTCCTCATCAGCAGTTAATCAGTGTGTTGATGTAAATATCGGCGAGTGTAGCCCACATACAGACCATACATAATTCACTTGACAGGAAACACTCTGAAAATTATCAACAATCTATAGTACCAATAACTATTGCTACGTACCGTTGAATTCACCTGTTGCTCCGAAGCCATTCATGTCATCATCAATCATGCTGTCCACTGATAAGTAAAAGCAAAGAGAAAAAAATACAGTAGTGCTGTTGACCGTACATAAGTTATATTATCAATATATTTACAATTCATGAAGCTGTAAACGACGCGCATATACCTTCTTCTGCTTGATCTATATCAGCTCCTGCAATACAAATAAATTAATTGTAACTGACACTTATATTTTTTTCTAATGGAATCAGCATACTAATTTTCTTTGAAATTTGCAATAAACGGGGCTGAAAGCCTGTTTCCAATGATTTAACCAATCAAATAATAGGACCCATAGTATATAGCTGATGCGGTATATATCAATAAGTATAAGGAACAATAGTTGATAAGTCTATCAACTGTGAACATATTTTGTCAGATAATCTTTTTTGTATATTTCAAGAAGGCGTGTTGGTTAGGGAACGGTGTATAAGCTTTGTTCTTTTTTTCGGTGTTGATTGTGGGAGGTACAATAAAACGTCACTGCTTTATAACGTTATCGAAAAGATTATATTGTGAGAAAAGTGTAATTCTTTAGCAAATGTTAGAGTCAATACTAGCTTAACAGAGCAATGACGCTCCACTGCTTAATGGTTTGTCTACATTTTCAACCATTTTAGTGAACATCGAACCTAATGGAGAGTTGTTGAAGTTGACTTACCTTCAGTGAGCATAATCAATCCAAAGAGGAGGATGAAAGCAATAAACAATTTCATGCTATTGATTGCTGGGCGTGTTACGAATTCAGTGAATGAATTATCTTATAAAAAAATAAAAAAACATATATAATACAAATTGCAAATCAAAACAAAACATATGAAAATAATTTAGTAAAATATCTGTAGATCAATTTGACGTGTTATGTACTGCTATTATATAGGTAAAATTATCGTTTCAGGCATTCGGGTAGTATGTTGTATGTAGGAGCTATCATACCATAGAGTTTAGCCTACTGAAATGATGAAGAAGGCTTACTCGGTGGATCCAATTAGATATTAATAATACTTATCGAATAACAATGTTCAAAAATACACACATGAGCAATTAAATGGTGCATAGCAGTAGAAATTCAAAACGCTCACTTCTGACTATTTTCCTCCATCAGTACTGCTTAAAGAATCACTCTAGATGAAATGGTAATGGAAAAGCTTTGCAGTATTTTTCCCCTTCAAAAACATATACAGCATATATATATATATTACGTAACAGAGAGCATACGCGTATATAATGTCCTGCCGCATGCTGTGAGCGAAAATATACACAAACAAAAATTATATATTGTTAAAATAAACAACGTATTTCTAATTAGTTAATTAATCAACAGCAAAGAAATATTAAAAAATTACAGTCGTAGCATACAAACAACTCACCTTCTGTTGAAAGAGTCTCTATCGTTTATGAGGACGGCCTCAGCGTTTATAGATGGTATATTGCGTTGAGTCTTTGATAAGCCAATATGCAACTTCTAATGAGTACTATTGTTTTATTCAAATCTCTAACAAACCTTATTGTCGGATTCAACTCTAAAGTTCGTTCCAGAGCTTTCCCTTTTATTTCCTTTTCTATAGTGCAATCATTGCGGTAGGTTTGCTATTCAACAGGGTCATGCCAGCATGGTCTATCACATCAGAGAATACGACCTAACTAGACAAAGACAATAAAGCATCGAACACTCGGAGCATGACAAGAACTGCATGTTCCACTATTTGAGTCCAAAACAGATTCCTTACAAATGTGGCTTGTTCCAAGCTATATAATTCACCCTTCTAAAGGTATGAAAACTATTTTTGTCGTTTAAAGATAGCTATTCTTTTGGTAAATAATTCACCGTGTGCATTTACACAGAAAAACAAAAATTGAGAGGATTATCTATTTATGGCATTTCTCAAAAAGTTCATAGGATACTTCTAACTTTCGTTATTCAATGCCAGTTTCATTGCAAAACAAATCATCTCGCAATGGAATGAAAATTACTGCGCATTGTTTACATACTATATGTCTATATTTAACATTTTGGCTTACCTTCATCGAGCATGCTTAATTTCAAAGAGAAAGATGAAAGCAATTAATAATTTCATTTGCTTGATTGCGGATTTAATTCAATGATTGAGATACCTCTATTGTACGCAGTATTAACAAAGTAATAACGCATGTACACATATTGCAAGTTTTAGACAGCAAAAATAATTGGAAGAATGTAGAAGAAAATAGTGACTAATTTTTAAAATGATACACCGTACGTGTTTCACCGCGTTTCATTGAATTAGACAAACAGTTGGCGAATTGTTTATTGCTTCTATACTACTTGCATATGGCTTTATTATGTAGCATATTCTGCGATGATTATGTAAATTATGTCATTAAACCAGAGTGATGATCAACTAACTAAAATATTAAGCTAGGCGTAAATTACCTAGTACTACTAAAATATCCAAAGCTATACAAATTCTAATGCACAAGGTCAATAACGATACATAGTATATACTACTTTAAAAAAATACTTAGGTCCAGCTAAATTAAATCAACATAGAACATGAACGCGTTGGTAGTCGTCAAAATCAAACGTCCGGTGGTACCTTCATACATCAGTTGCATACGAGGACGTATATTTTGCCAGATTTGCATGAAGTTTTACGGTCTCAATACTAAGCATTTTTGAAATTTTTGAAAATTTCCTTTATCCTGGTCTTGGCAGGAAATTTTAAAGCAGCTTTCTGCAAGTTTTTAACCTATACTGAATGCTGAATAGCAGTATACTAAATTGAATGTCAACGGTCAGACCATGGTCAGACGCAAGTTTGTGCTTTTCTATCGCTATGTTTTCATTATCAACTTGTGAAATAGCAGTTGTAGCTTGGAATATTTTATTAGTACAGTATTAGGGCCATGTCCAGGTAACTATTTAAGTGTACTGATCATCACTCTGGTACAATGACATAATCTAAATGATCACTATGATTTTTGGAATTTTTTATGTAACTTCAAGTTTTTTGGAACTTTTTCGGTAGAATATACATGATTTTTAAACAGCTAGTTTGAAAACCCAGGAGCATGTTATAATATGTGTAGATCATTATGGTATTAAAGATGGCGGAACACTAGTAATGCGTATTACTCACGGACGAGAAAGTAGAGAAGATCCAACTGTTGACTACAGCAGCGCACAAAAGTAATTGAACATGTCTGTTCAGCAATTAATATTGTAGAATGTTATTCACTCTCTGCAGGTTGTTGATGGGGTTATTTTTTGTTGGAAACCATGTTTGTGTGTTGGTTGGACCTTGGTGCCCATCTTGGTGTTTAGATTTTTCTACATTTCTACTGTGATGTAACTGTAGCCGTAAGTATGATAATAATACAGTATTACATATTAGCTTACTATAAGTGGACCCTAAATATCTCCCTGTTTTTTGCTAGTCACTTATTTATTTAATTAATAAATTCTTCCTTATTAAATTTGTAACAGATGACAGCGATAAAAAACACGACTTAATACGATAAACAACTTAATACTTCACATCTTGCAATAAATTTTACAATGGAAATTGCAGAAAATAATAAGCTACCGTTCCTTGGCGTATTATTAGAATTAGACAATGGAAATATTGAGTCAAGCGTATTTCACAAAAAGACCGGCAATGGTATGCTATTACATTATCAAAGCCACGTAGATCAAAGCTATAAGAAGGCACTATTAAATACTATGCTTGATCGAGCCAATCATTTTCATCATCAGATAGTAATTTTGATAATGAATGCATAAATTTAAAGTCAATATTTTTAGATTTAAAATATCCCATACAACTAATAGTATTTAACATTAGTAAGTTTAAAAAACAGCGTGCTGAGTATTTGCTTGATTAGCCTATTGCAAGCAAAAATTAGAATGACGTTAATGTTATATTACCTTTTAAAGACCAAATTTCGATACATAAGTTAAAAAGGCAATTATCAAAACTCAGTACAAATATCGGTCAAATTATCAGACCAGTTTTTAGCAGTAAAAAACTAATTGATGGTTTGAGGATACGCGAACAAAAGCCACCGATGTTGTCCTGTCAATGCGTTGTGTATTGTTTTCAATGTGACTTGTGTGATGCTAATTATGTTGGCTACACATGCCAACACCTTCATCAACGCATTGACGGACACACCGGTTCAGCTGTTGGCGCATCCCTTCGCCACTCTCACGGTTTAACTGTTCGGAACAGTCACCACACTTTCAGCGTTTTAAATAAATGCAAAAACAAAATTTGAAAATTTCCTTTGTAAACTCAAACTCTATCTATTTGTAATTTTTTAATTTGTACTTATATACTTGATGATGCCATGAAGATATGATATGGCGAAACGTTGTGAAATCCCGTGTTTTTTATCGCTGTCATTTGTTACAAACTTATTTATTTGATATATAAACAGACATACATTGATACATGCATAAATAGACCTTATTTCTTTCCCGTCACATATATGTGCCAGTTATTAAGTGGATATAATTGAGATAGACGTTTGAGAGACATAACTGGACATTGATATAATTTTGTACGTAGACATATATTTGATTCACATCCAGTCAATTAGGTATCCTATTTTTGACTTTTTCAAGAATTTTTGAAAATATTTTGCATCATTTTTTTGTATTTACCTAAATACAATCAACCTGCTGGAACTTTTTGAGCAGCATTTTTTAGTTTTTGGAATTTTTTGGGTAGCAACAACAGATTTTTCGGAACATATTTGGTACTTCGCCTTTTTCCAAAGTGGCACCCCCCAGTACCTGAAGAGCTAGAGTTACCCCCTGGGGCAGAAAGCTATTAGTCTTATTCTGTATTCTTATCTGTGGCTTTATTGCCAAGCATGAACCATTGTGCTTTAGATGGATTTATCAACAGTAGGTTGTCCTTGAATCAATTTTAGATATATAGTTGAAAGGTCATGTCTTCTTTCATGTAGTTCTGTATGATCTTTGTTGCTGTGATATACAGTTAGGTCATCAGCCTAATAGTGAATTTGGCCGTGTTGAATAAAGAGGTGAAGATCATCGGTGAATATATTAAACATTAGTAGGCCTAATACACTCCATCGAGGCACATCTCATTTTTCGTTTCCCCATGTAGATCATTCATCCATTGATATCGAACCGTGAAAATACTGTTTAGTGGAAACCCCCCTTGAATATCTGATCATTCAATTAAACAGTGGACATCGGTGAACATTTTTAGAATTATGCGTCACTGTAGATTATCCCACTCAACGAAATGAATTCTAATTTAGTTGACTGGACCTTAAACTGAGTGAGAGTCTAGACCCAATTTCTAATAGCCTCTTAAATTCTTTTCTATAGTCTTGCTTACAATTGCAGCTATTTGCATTTGTCACGGATTATATGATGATGGAAAGGAAAGAATAAGCCAGATCCACGATCTGGTTTACTGCCTGATCACAGATTAGCAATATTAAGAATGGTATATACGATACGTGACAAGAGGCAAGATCTTTCATAGTTACTATTTATTTGTTAACGGTTATATATGGCTGTATCTAACATTTTGTAAACCGTTTGAATTAAAAATAAAAGTTATTTTTGAATTAGAGTTTTCTGTTTTGGTTTATTTTCCTACAATCAAGCGACGACGCCTGCGTGATGATTTCATTGCATATTTAAAGTGATCAAAAACAATATATATTACAGATAGATAGATTATTTCCTTTCGAAAAAATAAATAAAAGGCAAAGAATCCTCAAATGTGCCCACAAAATGGTTTATTCATTTATTCAAAATCTAAAACGTATTGCTACACCACTGCTATTGTTCTGACACGAATACTAATCACGGTTACTTGGCAACAGACAGGAAACAATAAGAACTTTAAACAGAAACCCCTTGGAAATGACGAAACATTCTGAGTTCGACCTTTTGAGAAATCGTACACCTCACGAAAGTACGGCGTATATTCCAACTGCTTTTTTAGGTGTACCGGTACGGCTTTTTTCATTTTGGTACGCCTAGATCAGCCGTACTTTCGATTTTGGGTCGACCCAAAAATTTATCGCCGTAATTTGCCACATTATACGCCGTACTTTCAGGCGTGCTGATCCATTTTTGATGGATCGCCTCTCGAAAATACGGCGTATAACCTAGGGATAAGCTTGCGATACAAGATACGTCAAATAATGGTAAGCCAGAATTAATTGGAAGGTCAGGAAATTTCAAGCAGGATGAAACATCGACATTTCTAGTAACATCAGGCAAGCAACATTCAAATGTCATAGCTGGTATGTCGAAATCCAACAACTGATACGATATATAAACATGAGCCAAACATAACATTCACCATCATTATATTTTCAATGTCTGAATCATCTTAATCAGCCAACAAGTAAGAAATTGGTGGTGGCATATTTAGCTTTTTGTATATGTTTTCGAGGGTCATATAGTTTACAAGACACAGGGCATTTATTGCTCATCTGGTCGTTCTAGTCAGTCTGGGATTTCGCAAAATGAGTAGCCATAACAGGAGAAGAAGATATTGTCTGCTTTCTTGGTATATGCCATTGTGGTGGTCGACTTGTAAAGGAATCATCGGTCTGTATCTCTTTCAAAGCAGTACCATAAAAATTCGTCAAGTTGAAACATCAATCCAAATAAGTGACTGCAGTTTCTCCCGTTGCCAGCCTTACAAGAGCAATGAGCTTTCAAATATCAACAACTTGCTATTCTGGATAACAGGAATAAACATACGATATACAGTTCGTTCCCATAACATTATAGTCGCCCGTTTTAGCGGTTGTTACAGTAGCGAAAATGCTTGGCTACTTAAGAAAACTAATGGTGATCACAGTATGTATTATAGATCGATTTAAAAATTGAAATGTATTTAGTTATATATCAAGATCATATTTAGTTTTACTAGAAATAAGGTATAGTTCATTTAAGTTACAGTTCTTGATGTAATAAGCAATCGAGGGGGCGAGGGGGGGTAAACCAGCCGCACTATTAGCGTCCACTAGTGCGCCTTCTGGTATTCCTAATTTCAGCGGAAGATTTAGACTTTTTGATGTTTTTGCTTTCATCTGAAAAAAGACCAAAAACAAATGAGTCAATAAATTTTCTGCTGAACAAGGTAAGGAACAGGGTAAGCATTTAATATCAACCTATCCTTATTCGTGGCCCTGCTTCTGCTATGTTTATTCAACAGAAAGATCATTATATTCAATCTCAAATACTATCTGTCACTATCTCACATAATAACAATATTTTGGTAATATGAAAATAGTCAGAACGATAGATGCATTCTGAAACTATAAAATGAAAAAAAAATAAAATAATATTTTTAAAATAATTATTTTAGGATGCTTGAACTCTGAAGTTCACAGCAGGTTGGAAACAACCTTTTTAACGATATTTTCCTTACCGAAGAAGACTATAGAAAGTTGATTACCTAGACCATTCATTCGAAGACATATATATATAAAGGAGCTAGTATATGTAGTATATTGACTCTGTATGAATGTAAAGAATATATCTGATCAGTAATTTGAATGAACAAGTAGGCATATGTGAGGCATTCCTAAGTTGTATCTCATGCTGATCTGTATTGAAAAGATGCCAATAATATACACTTGACATCCATTTGTGCGTACAGATATATGCAACCATGCACCAAGTGAGTATGAAAAAATGTACCAAGCTCTTGCCAATAATTGCAGATATTTATGGGAGCTTATTTTAGCAGACATCAATATAAGAATACTTAAGCCCTTTATAATAGTATAACAATGGAAGCTCATTTGTAAATGCTGTAAAATGAACTATAATGCTTCCCATTTATCTCAGGCACCCCCTTAAAACTGTAAGTACTGTATTCTATAAAATATCACCCCAGAAGGTTGATATGAGACCAATACGCAGCGATGAGATTTTGATATCAACTTGAATAAAGCCCGATCATACGCTTCTTTTCTGTTAAATAATGTTCTCTCTGAATAAAAATCAATGAAAATCGCAATACATTTTAAAACAATATATCAGACTATCATATTCTATATATCAATTTGTTCTCATTACAAGTTGCGTTCATCAGCTGTCCACCAATATCATTACAAGTCACCTGCAGCAAATTAAATTCGAAAATGAGATCCGAGTTTTTCACTATGCACATTTGACATTGAAGGTTTTCACAATCCTTGTATTGTATTAGGAAACGAGTTTTTCTGAGCTTTCATGAGTAGACTTTACATTTGAAAGGATACTGAAGCTGTTAAGGAAAGAATCCCTAACTTCTATAGATCTGTTAATATAATAATGATGCAAACGGAAGATAGCTGTTTATTTCTAACTGTAGATGTTGTTGAATATATCATGTAAGTTTGCGTATTTGCATAATTAAATACGTGTATATAATTTGAATGCCTTTTTCATATCGACTGCACCGTATAAGAAGCAGTGTCAGAGTTATCATCAGTATAATAACTATCATAATACAATTCAATGATCATCATGCGTTAAGTTCAATTTTCGTTTTTGATACCGCACCACGAAGGAAATCATGAAGACATTACCTGCAGCGTACGGGTCCAAGTCACCTCCCTCATCTTCTTTGCAATCTGAGTGATCTGCAAAAAAAATAAAAAATGAATAAAAACTCAAAATAGGGGTTTATTGTTTCTCCCAAAAACAGACACTTCCAAAAGATTGATTTCATGTTGGAAGAACTCTCAGTTCGAAGTGGCTATTACACCTTATTGAAATGATCGAACGGTTGGATCTGGTTTTTCTATTCGTATTATTAATCTCTGTGATTGACGTTGTAATTACCCTGCCATAGAAAATGATAGCATTTAGTATCCTACCATCAAATCAAAATATGTCATATACATCTCCCACAAAAACAACTGCATATTCCTCAAGGGATGAATTCTCCCACTAAATTAACATTAACGGGAAATAAACTGTGTTGACATAGCTGTGTGGAATTAATTTCTGAAACCCACTCAAATTAAAAGATAAACGTATTTGTTGAGCTATGATTCTGTTGTTGTACTCTTTTTGTTGCATTATCTATATTGTTACAATACCTTGTTCTTCTACATTTCCAGCTGAAGTCATATCTGGATATACTAAAAAAAGAAATGAAATATGTTAACGAAAACATTTATACCGTAATATGCTCACGCTAGTTATAACCTCACTTGTATATAAATTATTATCCATTTGACTATTTTACTGTCGCTTATCGATACTATAGAGTAACGATGTCAAGACTTCGGAGATGAAAAAGTAAAATTGAGCTGATAATGTTAAAGACAGGAAATAATACATAAGCAACGTATAAATTATATCAAAAAAGCTGTTAGAATATTTACACATTGCTAGCATAAATCCAACTGAGAACAGCGCAAGACAAATAGAAATCTTCATGGCTGTGATATTTTTAGGAATTATGAATAGGCAGTAGAGTCATCAATGGCCAGATTCTATTTAGAAGGTTCTTAGCTTTGTGATTTCTCTTTCATTAGATCTGAATCCATCGTGCTATATAGTTTACATCCCTCATCTTGACCTTTGCTTGTGACCAGAATTCTCACAAAGGATTTTGCATGGCGGTATACAAAGTACTGTGTTGAGCAGTTCGTCGCGATAAAATGTATTGTATAATTAAATAATGAAGCACAGGTACCTTACTCTGTTTGCATGTAACCTTGCCAAGAAAGAACTCCAGAAACGAACACCCTTAACATACTTACTAGACATCCAACACAAGTAAAATAGTGTATGGATCTATACTGAATTTGAAATAGTTGAACACAAAAATATTTAAGAAATATAGTCATATTTATAATTATAAAGAATATTTAACGGTTATTGATGTGAGGTGAGGTGAATATCGGCTATTAATGTGGTCAGCCGAAGTCATTATATGCCTGTATTTCCACCTCTCCTTTGATTAATAACTGTTTATTGTTGAATGTTCAAATCGAGATGTCACACGTGTAGTGTTCTAAAGTTCCGTCTGATAACATTAAGTAAAGTAAAACAACTTCGAAAGTCTTGAGCTTTACTTTTGAGATATTTATGCTTGTGGAAATGGTACGGTAGGTGTTATGAGTACCGTTAGGATGAGATCACAGTCTTTCTGCATGGACAGTATTATAGTCAAATCTTTTAATACCATTGTGACTTTTTTAACGTTTCTTAAGACATTTCACTGTAATCTTAGAAAATATACGGGAGACAATAATTGCAACTAGAATAATATCTAGAAAGATATTTTAATATTCCTATTTACTTTAGCTTCAAAAATCTTAAAGTAGTCCTATTTATATAGTTCTTAAGCACTTCACTATATTTATAAACCAAGATGTATGTCCAAAGTAAAACTATGAACATTTCAAGGTCGTTTAACACACCATGTAAAATCGAGAATTGCACACATTTATAGGAAAACTGTTAAGTGTTGTGTCGTTCTAAACAGAGAACACGCTTGCATTTTGTCTGAATAGAAGTCTATATTTCAGCATACTTTACAATATAGTTACAAGATATTAAGACTGTTTACATTACACAATAAACCCAGCATGTATGTGGGCACTTTATAATTACTTTAATTAAGTGACTACGTCACATATCCCCCTTCTTAGAGAGAATGTAGTTATCAAATTATGTTCATTAAAGTTTAATTATATATGGTTACATTTTAAGAGATAATAATAGATTAAATAAATGTGCAGTATTTGCTATAAGCGAGAATTATGATTTTATAAAATAAATTTATTCAAATCCTAAACGATCCGGGCGTGCAGTAATTCTAGAAGAACGTCGTAACTGGGATAGTGAATCCGTGGACTCACTAACTATTGTTCTGGATTCAGTAGACTCATTGTTTGATGACGAACCAGATGGTCCGAATTGGTTTCTAGAGGCAAGAACAGTATTTCCATTGTCTGATAGCCATGCTGTATTGCTTCCTTTTGGAAGGATATATTCGACTTCCTTAGGCGTGTGTGCTATAGATGGCTGGTACATTACTACATCTCCCGTTGCAAAATCAGCTATAAACGGGACTCTTATATTTCTACCTAACAGTATTTCTGCTGGAGATTTCCCCCTGGTCAAGGATGTGGCATGATGAACAGTTAAAATACGATAAAGGAACATATCAAACGATACACGCAAGCCCTTATGCCACGCCTTCATTCCGCGTTTTACCGTCTGAACAGCGCGCTCTGCCAGACCATTGGCACGTGGAAAATAAATAGGGGATTCAATTTTCTTGCAGCCTGAACGTGCAAGCCACTGTACAATCTCTTCATTTATGAACTCTTTTGCATTATCCGAAACAAAACTATATGGGATACCAAAACGAGAAAATATGTCAGCTAAAATGCGGACAACAGTGTGTGTGGCTCGATTGGGGCATCTGGTAGCCTCAATCCAGCCACTGCCAGCATCTGCAACGATCAAAATAGGCCCGATATCCGAAATATGCACAAAATCCATGTGTACACGCTCCCAAGGTGCTGCTTGAGGCCATGTATGGACTGTTTTTGAAAACCGAGGGCGTAACGCGCAACACGTAGAACAATTTGTAATGAAAGATTCAACGTCTTTGAAAATACCTGGCCACCAAGCACCCTGAAGTAAAAGCCGTCGGGTAGCATGAATGCCGGCATGTGTGTTGTGAGCCTTTTTAGTACTGAAGACCTCAAATCAATTGGAATAAAAGGGGCTGATTTAAAATAGATCATGTTATTGTGAACAGTAAGTTCATCTTTGACACGTGCAAAGGCCTTTTCTGCCTCTGAAAGTCCGGACCAAGAACCAGAAATATGATGCGTTTGATGATGCTTTGTGCAAGACGATCGTTGGAGGTGGAAGCCTCAATTATTTGACTTGGAATAATTGGTGCAAAAAATGCTGAGTCAGTAGCAATAGAGACACTAGCAACTACGTCTTCCCGCGTAATGGTACTGTGTGTCAGACGAGATAAAGCATCAGCATGGGTGATGTTTGCACCAGGCTCATATTTTAGTTCAAAATCGAAGGCCATCAATTTGATTGCCCATCTACAAATCCGTGCGGATGCAGTTTTAGGGACTGATTTATTAGTATCAAAAATGTAAGAAAGGGCTTGATGGTCGGAGACGATTGTAAATTTGCGACCCAATAAAAATTGACGTAGACGTTCCACACACCATACGACAGCTAGTCCTTCGCGTTCAGTGGCAGAATATTTTCGTTCTGCGGGACTTAATGTTTTAGAAACGTAAATAATAGGATGCCCGTCTTGTGTTAAAATACCGGCAACAGCAGTCCCAGATGCATCGGTTGTCAGGGTGACTGCTTTATTTAAAGAATATGGTTGCACAAGAGGGGTGGAGGCCAACTCCTTTTTCAGGTTGTCGAAAGCTAATTGAGCAGTGTTCGTCCAAACAAAATCTATGTCTTGTTTTCTAAGATCATTTAAAGGAGCAATTTTGTCTGCAAAATTAGGTACCAGTCTGCCAAAAAAATTGACTAACCCTACAAAAGATGCTACCTCCTTTTTGTTTTTGGGAGGTGCAAGAGACAAAACTTTTTCAACAAGACGGGGGTCAGGTCCGATACCGTCAGCCGAGATGCGAAAACCTAAGAACGAAATCTCTGTCACGTCTTGCACGCATTTTTCTTTGTTAACAGATGGACGTCGCTGGTTGAAACGCTCCATCACAGCATTGACACGTTTTTGCAAAGAATCGCGGGTGTTTCCGAAAATTAGCACGTCATCTTGGTAAGGAATGATTCCCTTTAGACCGCTGAGAACTGTTTCAATGACATTTTGAAAAATCGCAGCGCTGTTTTTCATTCCCATTTGTAGTCGCGTGATTCGAAACAGACCCTTGTGCGTGTTAATCACAGAGATATCTTGCGCAGCCTTATCAATAGCAATTTGCCAATAGGCCGATTTTAGATCAATTTTAGCAAAGAATTTTGCACCGTGTATTTTGCTGAAAATCCCCTCTAAGTTGGGAATCGGATAAGCATCGCTCAAAATTTTATCGTTTACGTGTACGCTAAAATCAACGCACAACCGTAAGCCTCCAGAGGGTTTTTTGACCCAAACAATAGGGGAAGAGTTTTCGGTCCCACCTGACCATAGTCACTCGAATAAGACTGGTCGGGAAACTTCAGTAACAAACAAAGGGCGTATTGTATAGACCTATTGTCTTCTTTTCGCGAAGTCAGTGGTGCGTGACTATGCACAGGATATTACGCGCGAAATTACGAATGCAAACAAATCATAATAAGCATGCTAATATAGGGGGCTAATATATCCTGATTAGATATTGGGTAATGATTTGGTGTGAATTCAATAGTAAAAACTTCATTTAAAACTTCAATTTCTGCTCATGTTATGTTTATTGACCATGTTAATTCAAATAAATCGGTTGTATTTTTAAAAAATGCCTGGTGACAATTGTTGTATGGTTGATTGTCCAGCCCATAGGTCATCGACTGATAGAAAACAAAGCGAATTTAATCCTGATGGCAAACTTGGTTTTTTTAAATTGCCTGCCGCTGTAAATGAAAAAACTAAGATATGGAGATCAGAAATGTTAAATGTAGTTTTAAAATATCGCAAAGATGAAAGCTTCTTGAAACAAATAAAGAAGGATACAATAAAAGTATGTGAACATCATTTTCTGCCAGAAGATGTAATAAAACGTGAGTACAGTAGTATATAATTATTCATGTGCCCAAGCATTTTTTTAAATGCCAAATTGTTTTTATTTAATATCAATTTAAATTATTTGTGAAATTTTGAACAATTGGGAGGGAAACATTGATGAACACTGGATACAAATATGATTCCATTTATAATATGTATAATATGTCCTAATTATATATACTAAGATTATACTGTTTGTGTTCAATTGACTGGAACCTAACAGTCCCCATCAATATGTCATTAGAGTAAATTTGTTCTTGAACGGCTTGAAAGTATTGAAATATCTTTTTTAGTCCAAATTGTTACTGACAATTGTTTTTATACATACATTTTTACATACATTTATACATTTACATACCTTTAAAATATGTTAAATATGTTTCAAAGTTTGACCCAAATATTTCAGATGAGGCAGTTCAAAATTTGAAAAATTCATAACTTTAAAAGTACAATATCATTTCCCAGCATCAATTCACCGTCAAGTATACAATGTCCCCGGGGGGTTAACTCCCTTGTGAGGACTATAAGGGGAAGTGCAACGATTTTTGGATCCATGTTCCAACTGAGAAAAATATTATTTGATAGGAAATTCCAATTTTTAGAACGTGGCCCCCCGTAGCTGGGTGCATAGCTGGGGTTAAACTGCAGGGGACAGCCTGTAAAAATCATACTCTAAAGTATATTTATATCTTTTTTAGATAAGGGGAAAAAGCAAGATAAAAAGAAGTTGAAATTTGGAGCCCTCCCATGCCGGAATTTACCACAAAAGTCAGTTACCATTGTGGCAACCCCCATACAACGACTGAGGAAAATAAGAGAAAGTACTCCTGGAATAGCTTCAAAGCCTAAGTCCATTTATAAAAATTTTAACGAACTTAATGCTAGAGTTGAGAAATTAACTTTGAAGGGATGGTGCCAAGAGAAAAACAACAATTACCTTGTATTGAAAAAATGGGAGGGGGAGTTTGCTCTGCCTGAAATAGAAATTATGATTGACAGTTGTTTGGACTTCACTATAGCTGTCTATGGATGGTTTTTACCTTTAGATCATAATATATATATGATGCACAAACGCTCAGTCAGGAATATTACAGTTTCGAACCTAATCAATTCCATCGTTGATAAGCAAATATGTGACGGCCATACGTCTGAAAGCAACTCTGGTGCATCCTTACCTCATTGTATACCTTTTAAAGCGAACCCTGAATTTATAGATGAATGCGAAACTCCCTTCACATGTAAAATTCATCATCGGTCAAGGGAGTGTCACATGCTTACCTCAACCAAACAATGTGATGCATGTGTGTTGAGAGAAAAGATAAAATTGAAAGAAAAATCTAGGACGAGGGCAAGACATTCTATCCCTGCCAAATTGAAAGCCCCAATATCAATGACATCGGCAAGACGCTTAAAGTTGACAATTCAAGCCAACCGACTGAAATGCCGACAGTTAGAGGAGAGAATTCAAGACATGGCTGCAGATATATCTAATGCTAGCGTTGATACTGACAAAGAATTAAGTAACGACCTCTTGACCCTGATAGCAAACAATGACAGTAAAATGACGCCATTTATGAAACTGTTTTGGCAGCAACAGCAACGTAATGTATCTGTGAGCAAGAGAGGCAGAAGATACCATCCAATGATAATACGATGGTGTCTCTCGGTTGCTTCTAAATCGGCATCTGCTTACGACGAGATACGTGGTACATTTTCTGGGAATGGAGTTATCGAGCTTCCAAGCCGACGAACCTTACGCGACTACAGCAATGCCATTACTCCAGAAACCGGCTATAATAGTGATGTTATTGCGGAAATTACGGAAGCTGCTAAAAATTTTAATCCCGTTCAAAGATATGTAGCAGTTCTTTTTGATGAGATGAAAGTTCAAGGTGGCCTTGTGTGGGACAAGAATTCGGGGATATTAATTGGGTATACTGATCTTGGCGACATTGATATAAACAATGCCACTTTAGATTCACAAGATAGTATAGCCACCCATGCTATGGTTTTTATGGTGAAAGGGTTATGCTCTAAATTGCAGTACGTCATGGGGTATTTTGCAACTACTAATATTACATCATTCCAAATATTTCCTCTATTCTGGAGAGCTGTTGCTATACTGGAAATAACTTGCCAGCTTAAAGTATTGGCCACTACAGCTGACGGTGCATCTCCTAATAGACGATTCTTCAGAATGCACCAACTGATTAATGGTCAATCAAATGATGAAGTTACGCATGCTACAAAAAACATCTATTCGCCAGAAAGAAGTATTTTTTTCTTCAGTGACGCACCCCACCTTCTGAAGACATGTAGGAATTGCCTTTTTAATTCTGGCGCCGGACGCAGAACTCGCTCGTTATGGAATAACGAAAATACTTTAAGTTGGAGCCATATTTCAAATGCATTCTACGAAGATCAACAGAATGGACTCCATTTACTACCAAGATTGTCAACTGACCACATTGAATTAAATTCATACTCATTAATGCGTGTTAACCTTGCTGCTCAAGTCTTCAGTAAAACAATGTCTACGGTTTTGATGGAGTTTCATGATGACAGTACATCAGGCACTGCTAAGTTATGCGACATGATGAACAATTTTTTTGATACGTTTAATGTTCGTAGTAGAACTGAAGGTGAGCGCAAACGCAATTCATTTTTAAAGCCATACACAGATATGAATGATGAACGTTTTGAATGGTTAGGAAATGATTTTCTTGGATATTTCACAAGTTGGAGATCTAGTATCGAAAAACGAAAAGGGGAATACAATGAAACAGAAAAGGCAAAAATGTTCATTTCATGGCAGACCCATGAGGGGCTTATCATGAGTGTTCACTCTCTCATTGCGGTTGTCAAACATCTACTTGAAAATGGTGCAGAATTTGTACTGTCGAACAAGCTATGTCAAGACCCTGTTGAAGAATATTTTGGCAGACAGAGAGGTTTGGGACGCAGATCAGACAACCCCACCATGCAAACATTTGGATACAATGACAACAAGCTAAGAATTCAAAAATCAATATTAACTGTGAAAGGAAATACAAGAGGAAGGAAGAGGGGGGCAAAAGAATCAAGTTGGTATAATGTGAACAATGACAAGCTTAATAAAAGAAAGACCAATAGGAAATAGAAATGTTGACTTTTATATTGAAGCATGCAAGTACATGTGAGGCTAATCAAGATTATGATTAGATAGTTAGAATAATTCAAGTCACATTTACTTGAGGATATTAGTTGAGGTCTTACAATTTTATAACAGTACAGTCAAACCTGTTATAACGGTCACCTCTATTCAGCGGCCACCTGTCTATAGTGGTCACTCTTTCAATGTCTAAAATAGTATTTTCTATTGAATCAAACCTGTATATAAAGGCCACCTGTCTATAGTGGTCAATTCAATAAATTTAATAAAGGTGAAAATTTAATATTTAACTTTAAATCTAAATTTATGAATGTTACAATAACAGATACATTATTCGAAATCACTGCTATTGTCAGCTTTATCATGCTCAGGTAGATTAGTAGCCTTTTTAATTTCCTTTCTCAGTGATTTTGATTTGGTTGTGTTAGCTTTTTTCTTAAATTTGTTAATAATATCCTTGGTGAATGAGAAACACCTAACTTGTAAGTATAAGGATAATACCTTCTCAAGGAGATCTTTTCCATATTTACCAGTGATTGGCAAGGTAGAATGATCTATCCATGATTGGTAAATGCCAAGTAAATCTTCTTGCGTTGTAAGAGCAGTTATTAGTTCGGGTATATCAATCTTCCTTGAAAATTCTCTTACAGCGTTATTAATAAAGTATAGCTCAGCAATCTTGAAAAGGTCCTGCATATTTGCGTTAATTTTCCAAAGTCCACCACGGTTAATATTGTCAACAAATCTTTGAGGTAAAACATTAGTATCGTCATTATTATCCCTTCCTGCCTTCAGCATTGCAAGATGCTGCTCTCCGGTTGGTGTCTTATGGTGCCTGCGTTTATAAATTTTCTTGTTCAAGCTAGAAAATACATAGCCCCCTAAGTACTGAAGAGCTGAAATTTCATATTCAGTGAGGCTTGTTTTTTCTGAGATCAAAGTATCTTCCTTTTTTTTGCTGTGAGCAGTTAACTTGTCTGCTATTTTTGTACAAAGTAAGGTAGAATTTGCTAGGTCCATTCCGGGAAACAGCAGATCACTATGTGATACCACACCAGAGTAATAATGCTGGTAAAATTTCTCTATTTTTCCTTTTGTGAGAAGTTGATGATATAATTGCTTTATAAAAAACATATTATTAACTGATTTTGTTGGAAGGTCTTCCAAAGAAAACACAAATTGTTTGTAAATTTGTCTGAACTCTGTAGGGAAGCATTCATCGATAGACAATTCATTGATACATTCATTTATTAAAATCATTAAGGATTGGTTTGAAATGCTACTCATATTAACAACAGGTGTCGTTTTCAAAATGACTTCTTCAGGTTGAGTGTGTTTTGATCGTTGATGTCTTGTCAAACCCCCCTTGGACTTACAAATTTTATCACAAAAAGAGCATACATAATCTCCAGGGGGCAATCTGAAAAAAATCCAGATGATAATGATATATCTTACTTCTTGGTAAATAATACATGTCAACAAAAAGACATAGGACTATAACCTATACATTTTGAAGTGGAAGGTTTTTGAACTATGCATTTGAATGTTGCTTGTGATCAATGATAGTCCAAAATTTTGTGGTACCATCTTCAGATTAAACAGTCAATACTTCTCTTTCGTATGCCTACCTAAGAAAACGTAAGCATATGTTTATATTTTCTAGTAAAAATCAAATACTTCTATTATCTAAGTTCTAGCATGACATTCTTATGAATAAATTCATACACGAAATATTGTTTGAAATTGAACAAGGCAAGGTTTATTGCAAAATCCCGAACGTTTATCAAATTTAAAATCGTGTTGGTAGCCTACAAATCCAATATCGAAGCTTAGTTAGCAAGTTTGGTTACGATCATAGTTTTGACAATATAACTAAATAGTGTCTCTAATAGTTTAGTTACTTTAAATATGATACAATAAAGAATTTGCAGGGGAAACAGATCTGAAACTTTGTTTTTCTACGTTTAAATAAACTTATATTTAAATTGACCTGACATGACTCAGTTATATACGACCATTGATACGACCAAGCATGAATGAAGCTACGATCTATAAGCGAAAATAGCATGAGAATAGAATAAAATATTGTGAACTTACTTCTTCCAATGCACATTCGAATGAAGGTCCAAGCTCTTCTTCTATAATATCACTTTCTAGTATGTTTAGAATCGCTTCAAGATCTTCTCCTGAAAGTTCGTTGCTGTTGTTAACATACGCCATAATTTTCATAAACCTGTGCTTCAATCAAACTCTTCAAACTGACGATTGGTTTCTGTGCATTGTCACGCTCAGTTGATTTCGGTTTTCATTGTGGCGCAACATTACACAGCGGTCCCTTTGTATTTCTATTTGTTTCCCGACCAGTCTTATTCGAGTGACTATGACCTGACTCAATGGGTTCGATGACACCCATGGACTGTAAGCGCTCTAGTTCAGCGGTAGCAGCATCTTGTAATGGTAAAGGCACAGGGCGAGCATGACAAAATTTTGGGGATGCGTTTGGTTTTAGTTTCATGGTAGCCACGACATCCTTGATGACAGGTAGAAAATCTGCAGAAGAATTGCTACAAGAATAATTAACATTATTTGTATTTAAAATATCTCTACCTAGCAAGCCATAAGGGCGTGCGGATTGTACAACTTGAATAGGCATTGTAATATAATTAGTTTGATTATTGCGCTGAACAGTTGCGTTTAGTTCGCCTATCAATGAAAGTCCACGGTCGTCGTACGAGTGTAGCTTTCTGGTTGATGCAGAAAGATCAGGATTCCCAAGTTTTTGCCATATGGCTGATGATATAATGGTACATGATGCACCCGTGTCATGTTGCATAGGAACAGTAATATTATTCAATTTTACATCTTCCATGATTTCGGTCGTACTATTTATATCTTCTGGTTTATTTTCATCAATATTCAATAAATAATAACTATTAGATTCCATTGTATTCGATGTTATTGTCGGCTCGAGAGAAGATTCAATAGCATAATTGGTGTGATTGTTTTGTTTTGAATTTGAATTAGTGCGATTTGAATAATTGGATATTGAGTTATTACGATTTTGTGACTTACCAGCGGAACGACAAACGGCACTAAAATGTCCTCTGATTCCACATGCTGAACAATTTTTTCCGTATGCTGGGCATCTTCTTGGTGGATGACGTGAGCCACAATTACCACATTCACGTTGCGTTTCTTGGACAGACTTTGTGCTGTGTACGGCATATTGAGTGAGAGGTATTTCGGTAGGTTGTGTTGGTTGTATTGTGATATTTCGATTTACAAAGGCTGTTGTTTGGCTATATTGCCGTACACGTTCACGAAGATCTTCGTATGTTGCAATTGGAGTTAGACGAATATAATCTATCAGGTCTTTACGAAGCTTACTGTCGTCAAATGAGTTTATGAAGACCATCTTTTTCATTTCTTCATTTGGATCTTGTTCAGTTTTAAATTTGTCAAAGTCACATTTATCCGCGGCATGATTGATGCGAATATGGAGTTCGTCCGCTGATTCGTCCGGCCTTTTTTTTATCGCCAGAAAATTCGTTCGTTCGGCAATGATAAGGCGTTGTTTGGGCTCTACCAATTCCATTGCTTTCTTTTCAATAGCTACATAAGGCATATTAGCCAATTTTAATGGTCTAACCAGTCTTGTTAATTTGATAAGGGCCTCTTCGCCACATAGTGATAGAAATAGATCCGTAATAGGGTAGTGTTGATTGGTAGGGTCATCTTTAAGTGACTTCGTTCTAGCTTTGGCTGAAAATGCTGTAAACCAAGCTTCTGTGCGTTCTGGATCAGATAGATTTAACGACTTGATTTTCAAATCCATAATACAATTATTTGATGATTGAGTGATGATATACTGTATAATTAATTGCACTCGGGGACGCCAATTTGTTGTGTCGTTCTAAACAGAGAACACGCTTGCATTTTGTCTGAATAGAAGTCTATATTTCAGCATACTTTACAATATAGTTACAAGATATTAAGACTGTTTACATTACACAATAAACCCAGCATGTATGTGGGCACTTTATAATTACTTTAATTAAGTGACTACGTCACATTAAGGAAGTTGGGAACACTAGAGATAAAGATAACATTTTCCTTAGATTTTAGATGTATAGGTTAGGCGACGCAGTTTGCCTACTTTATAGATTTTAATTTACATATGACACAAAATATCCATCACAATATTTTGGATTACTACAGGGCGCATTACTTCTATTTCAAAGTGATTTCTACTGTTCCTAAAATTGTTTAGTATTTATATATAGTATGCTTTATTCATAGAAAATTTTAAATCTCACTGAGCTCTATCATGATATACTAATTTAGAACAAGAACTTTGAAGACATTGATAAGACTTTGATAAGCCGGAAACTTTTCGATCTGCAATCCCATACGCCTTTTGAATTGTGTATTTGCCAAAGGTAGACCCTATCTAGGATCGTAATGTTGTAGATTCTAAAAGGTGCATCGATCGAAATCAATAGGGTAAACTCATGCAAATTAAAATTAAATATTTTCTACCTTTCTTCTAACTCATTGTTACGTTGATACAAGCATCAGCGTAGCAAGTATTATTTTCTATTATTCACATATTTACTGTCACAAAAATATAGCCTGAACTTGAACGAAATAGATTTAAAAATGAATCTGATTTCTAAGTTATGAGTTAAAATATATTTGATCAATTAATAAGCTTCAACCATATTATATTTCAATAAAACAAAATATGAAAGTGTTACCTCCCATCAGAATACTGCTGTAGTGCTGTCGTTGAAGAAAATGACACAGAATGGGGGATGGATATAAATCATTAGACTGAAACTTTTCGGTAATGACAAAACAATGTGATATTATTAAAATGTTATTATTTATCGTCTAAAAGTAGAAATTAAACATTTAGATTTCCAATAATATATTTGAAAACCTATCAAGAATACATTCATTCTGATGGAATTGGACAACCATGTAGAACGTTTACAGTCTAAGCATACTTAAAAAAGTATACACTGAATATTGACATGCCATGTTCATCGTCATTTTTTCAGGAAGTTTAAGTTTATACAAAACATTTTCAAAGGACTGTACTTCCCCGTATATGCTGTCATTTGGTCATTTGGGAGAGCTTATCCAAAGGCGTAATCTCCTGAATTCCCAACGTGCTTAATTACCATGGCTTGCATGGGGAGGTTGATTAAAGTATGTTCGAATTGAAAAGTTCAGCATAAGTAAAGACACAATAATAATCTTTTGTTGCAGAGTGGGAGTATTGCTATTGCTATTTCTTCTTTCTCTTCGTATGCCAATTTCAACAATGTTATAATAGAGTCATCCAATTTGTATAATTTTTCAATTAATGTGTGATTTTGCAAAAACCCAATCATGCAATATCGGTCCGTATCGAAAGTATCCTTGTTATGAAATTTCTACTTTTCTTATGCGTCTCTTATCTCGATCTTCACCATTTCGATAAGTACGATGTAGGTTCCATACATCTTCAATAGTACTCTCATCTGTTTATTAAAAATAAATGAGAAAAAACAGTTATGTTAGATAGATTATATAAATTAATTCATTCTATATCAAGCAAAATTTATCAGTAAAAAATGCCGTGAACATATTTTCTGTTTGTTTTTTGACATAAATAATAGCTAGCCAATAAGTGTATTCATATCATTTTCCTCAAATAATAAAAAACAATATAACAAATCAGATTGCTTATACGACCAATCAGATTGCTTATACGATGTAATCTCACAAGTGAGAAAAACAATGTTGCCAATTAAAATTCATTTTCTGTTTTCGCAAAGAAAACAATCCTTGAAAACAACAACTAGTCATTTTGTTCGGACCCTCCTTGGTTTGAATTTGGATTTCAGAAAATAGTTCACCATAGATGAGTCGTTCTAGAGCACTTGCAAGCTGCTGCAACTTGGAATTTTATTGGAAGGTTTGGGTATAAAACAGGGTATGAAAACAGAAAACAACAAACCAGTAAGAATAAAAAACGGTCTCGGAATGCGGTTTCAAAAATGTTTTGAAAGAAGGAAGAGGAAAAAGAATTATGTATTACTTATTACTTCTCCTGCCGATTTGAACAATTATGTGCTTAGTCTAGAAGGATAGATAAACTGAAAGACGGAAATGATGATGAGAATTCAAGAATAAGGAATATTATTTCAAGTTCTGAGAGATACTAAAGAAGCATAATTTAAGGGATAATTTTGAATCAATAAAGCTGTTGGTAATTTATGCAAATATTATTCGTCAAATCAATGCAATGAAGCCGGTATGGACGAAGAACTTTCAAATATTGTAAAAAACATTTTGTAGCTTGGGAAACTCTCCAATTTTCAAATCTCGCTTACTATAAATAAAATACAAAAAGAAAACTTGATGGGAAGTGCTTTGTACGATGGCTGAGGATGGCTACGTTGAAACGCTTCCATAGTTACATCAAAGTAGTCAGACACCATCGGCCCCCGCCAAACCGGGCTATATATGTACACATTTTATATTCCCTCGTTGTTTTGTATCATAAACCCGGGCATAAACCTCATTCACTCGCAGAGCCTCGCTTGTTCGTTTGAAACTACGTCCTTCAATCAATGTAGCAGTAACTCATCAGCATCTATAAACACGGGTTCCTGGGCCTTCTATATAGAAAATATATTTTTATGATTAATTATTTTATATATATATATATACAGAGTATAAAACAGAGACGAGGCAAAGCCTTTTCCGTAACTCGGAGTTTCACGCATTTATTGCGATCTTCAGACGGTGATACTAAAAAATTAAAAACATACCATTACTCCTAAACATACATACATGAGTGCGATATCTAGCTATTGTTTATCTACAATGGGTTACTGATAAATTAATATTTTTATTGTTTGTTTACAAAGGCATATTGTTGTAAATTTCTTAATGTCTACGATCTACATACGAAGTAATCGTATGTTTTTAATTTTTTAGTATCACCGTCTGAAGATCGCAATAAAAGTGTGAAACTCCGAGTTACGGAAAAGGCTTTGCCTCGTCTCTGTTTTATACTCTATATTATGCTCTGTCCTAAAAAACATTGAGCACTTTCATATACATGTGTGTATAAGAGTTCACACTCAATGCAATTAATTTGTTTTAATTAATTATTATTATAATATATATATATATACATATATAAATTCAAACGTTTCTATATAAATTACTCATTACCTGCAATGAGATCCTTTAATGCAGTTTTTGTTTCTTTTGATGCAACTGCAGTTAGAAATATGGAATATGAAGCAAGTTTTATCTGAAGCAAGTTTTATCTAAAGAATGTCTTTTCTAAGTTGATCAAATGAATCGTATTTATCTTTTGTTTTGAATTTATTATATTCATTATTATTATTATTATTATTCAATCATGTTATTACAAAAAATGTCATATCTTTCGAATTGAAGAACGCTATATCTTTCGGTCTATATAATTCTAGTTTCTATATCTCCAAAAGGAATGTTGACTCTACTGATAGCAAATTGCAACAATTGATCTTTTACAATGACGATGAAACCTAACACTACTTGATTGCAGTGAATAGAACTGAGAGAGAAAAGTTGAATATTTTTGTGAAATAGAAATTTTTAAACTTTCCAAATGAGATATCTCAAAATAAAAAGTACAAAAAAAATTTCTCGCGTAAAACCATATATTAACTTTACTGCTTATAAAATCTAAATAATGATTGACTGAGGTTTTAATTCGGAACTATTGCATTGATCGTTGTAAGCTTTCGCGTTGTACAGCAAAACCCTTATAATGGCTATTATCAGCTCATTGGATAAGTGGTGAATGAGAGAATATTTAGTCAGTGCTGTGTAACTAATGTTATTCCTGTTTATTATTCTGAACTTGAATAGACTTTTCTTATCTCAGAATTGAAACAAAACACTTGGTTCATAAGAACTCAGATTATGTTCTTGTTGTTGTTGTTGTTGTTGTTGTTGCTGTTGTCAATGTGTTAGTTTTATAGACTTTAAGCTAGTCTGCTCGCAGACTCAATGTCAAAATGTAAACCTGGTAAACAGTAGAGTCTGCTAAGTCGATACAAAAAAATCTTGCTTTTGCTGATTCAGCATGGGGCGTTGAATGGTGTAAGAACTATTGTCTTACAAGGGCTCTGATTCGACGCCAAGATTTTCTGACGACGAATCAGTGAAGAGTATTTTAGAGAGAGGCATGGTAGGCTACACTGCAGTAACTCCTCTTTCTTGTTATTTTTTCAGCAAACTTCATGCCTTTCGATTTTCGAAATCGTTTTGAACATTTGCGATAAATTCAATGCCAAGAATTGAAAATCATTATCAATTCCAAGGCATTTTGAAACCATTAACTGTCGAAATTGCATCAATTATTTTTACTCAAATCTCTGATTAGTCTCACAAATGTATGAAATGTTTTCGATCGTAATTGGACAGCGTTTTTATTCAAAAGCTATTGCAAGTGACGCGACACGAAAACAGCATGACAAGGAAAATTAATTCAACAAACAACAAACACTGTAATTTAGCTGAAGCATTTATTGGGTATAAAAAAGCAGCTCTTGGTTGAGCCACTGTTTTATTGTCTTCTTATTTTCATTATAATTCTATATTTATCCTATATTTGCTACGTTCGTTCGAAAAAATAAACTTTATCACGCGCCTAAATATAAAATTCGTAGCGGTTCGAGTTTAATTCTGGTGCAGCATGAATTAATGCAGTAGACCATATGATCGTTACTGATGTTACAGCCTAACTTCAGATCTATTGAAAAACTAGATACCTTCGATAAAATTAATTGTGAAATACTTGCTGTAAAGTAAGTGAGTTTCAAGTGAACAAATAATAATATGGCTTGCGTCCTTGGTCTTGTTCAGGCCTTAACTTTCATGGCCAAGCATTCTTTGCGAAAGCAAGCCAGCCAAATTCCACGCCCCATGCTGAATCAGCAAAAGCAAACGTTTGTCTTCGAGTTAGCAGACTCTACTGTTTACCAAGTTTACATTTTGACAGTGATTCTGCGAGCAGGCTAACTTTAGACCATAATCAAGATTTTACGAGTTCAACACTTGAATGATTTGAAAGATTTTTTTTTAACTATTTATGAAAGGCAATACTATCAAACAGTGACTTGCAGTTTTACGGACATTTATATCAATTTTTAAGCTATTATTGATTCGAAAACTATATCACTCACCTGATGTCGACTCCATAACTGCTATAAAGCACAACATCATTGCAACAAAAGGTAACCATGAGTAGCGGTGCATAATGCTTAAACAAGTTGACATATATATAAGTGATAGCTATGAGATTATATGTAGATTAATTGTTATGCATTTAGGTCGAAGTAAATGAGTGACAATACCTCTTTTGAAATGAATAAATGATGGAATCGCCTGTTCATTAATAATTATAACAATGTAGTCAATAAAATCAAGCATGTCATTTGATCTTTGAATAACTACTGGTACTGTTAATTGTGTAACTCCGACGTGTACCTGTCTTAGGATGATAAAGTCAAAATACAAAAGGAATAACAAAACTGAAGAGTTCCGGATCAAAACAAAGACATTTTCATGATAGCGATTTTTTATGTTACTCTATATTCCAATGTAACTAGGATATAATCAACACATTTATACTAATTATCTTCATAGCATGATATCGAACAATCCATCACATCAAAGAGTCGACGATGATGATCTATAATGGAATAAAAATAGCACAATAACCTCATTTAAATCCATATTTTCTAGTAAATTATCAACATATATCAAGTAGTGTAAATGTAAGTACTTGAATTTAAGAAGTCTTAAACATGAACAGATCGTCTAAACAAACTTGTTTAGTCTCACTCGAATATTGTCCGCTAGAGCTTGACATTTTTATGCTCTTTAACATGGTGGCTCCGGGGTTTCCCCACTAAAGGTGCTAGTTCCCCTGAAGAGGAGGCGATAGTTACAGAAAAGATTTGAAAAACTGCTTGAAATACCAAACAATATCATGACGACAAAAGTCATTCCCCGAAGACGGGTTTAAGAATCCTCTAGGCTGAATTTTAACCCCAGTTATTACGATTTCAACCTGATATTTAAGGTTATTATCAACTTAGTGAATCAAATCAGACAATTTTATATCATATATTATATACAATCATAATCATGAAGAAAGAAAAAAATCAAACACCATAGACAATTTCTTTTGCATTGCATTGAGCACTGTATCCTTTGCATTACATATATAACATCTGATAATAATATCTCATGATACATCATATATATATGCCCATCTATTTTTGATCCTCTAACAACCCCAGCACGGAGGGCTGTGTTTAGCCGTCTATCAAAACTAGGGCTCTTAAAGTGCGCCCTTAGCAGTACAGGCTCAGATAGCTTATCCGCTACCGTAATCAGTTTGCCCGAAAATTTCCGATCTGGTTCAGAATTATTCGGATCGGATCTACTTACTGACCTGTTATTAATTTCCATATATTCAGATTTTAAATTGGTATTTTTATTTTTATTTGCTACTCGATAATATATTGATATATTGATATATAATATTCTGTTTCAGCATTGCATAGTATATTTTACATATTGCAAATCTAGAGCGAAATTGTTCTGCAATTCTATGCATCTGATTCATTGTAGTCATCCCTATCTTAATTATCTTTGTTTATTTCTAAACACTGAATTTATTGCTGCAATAAATCGCTATTAAAAATTCGATATTGACATTATAGGGCCATTTACACTGCAGCAAAATAGGCACGGTACTCGTCAATTAACACATCAAAGGTGTGAAGGTGTCAAGTGTTTTTGAGCACGGGCCAAGCAAAAACACTGTCTAAACGGCTTTTTCAGAGATTAAAAAGCGGCACCGTGCCTACTATTTTGATCGGGCCGAGATCATTTCTCGAGGTAGTCTCGGCCCGCTCAAAAAGTGGGCACCGTGCCGTTTTGCAGTAATTATGACGTCATCGTAGAAGTTGCGTCTCTTTACAGTGGAATTCTGAGGTTTTCTAATAAAATCAGTAACAGACTAAAGATTACCAAAGCTAGATAAGCACATTAAGCATATTTTGTTACGTATTTCTTTTGAAAATTAATGAATTTTGTGTAGTATAAGGTTTAATTATGCAAATTGTAACTACGAGTGCCGAGCGTAAATTTAGATGTGTATTTTGTCACAGAAATACTGATCTGGCGTGGTAGCATGTTCAGGAGGTGAAAGACTAACCCAAATGTATTTGAATTTTGCTCAATGGAGATAGGAATGTAACAAAAATTTAACTATTATAATTGATGAAAAACATAGTGATTTTCGGTTCAACGGAATCCTTACAAGCTATTTAACATAATTGAATCTCAATTTATCGAATTTCACCTGTAAAACCATTAAATAATGAGAAACCTATAATTCAGTTTGTAAGTTTTCAATCCCGGCCCGCGTAAAAATAGGCACGGGCGATCTTGAAAACAGCTTTTAATAAGCTGTGTAAACCCTGGAAAAAAACAGCACGGGCCACATTCTTGTTAACACCTCGGGTGTTAATTGGCGAGTACCGTGCCTTTTTTGCTGCAGTGTAAATGGCCCTTATGTTGCATCTTGTTGTTAATATTTCTAGGCGGATCATGCCGCTCGTTATTAGTATTTGGATCCCATTCTTCTTTTTTTTTGGGAAATGGTAAGTTATATTATAATAAATAACAGATGTGTACTACGATCAGCTATTATTATATGCCCATTTTTTCGCTTTTTATTCTTCAAACACAAGGAATGTTATACTTCTCCAAACTATTGAAATCTTTTTGAATTAATCTCTTGTTAATTATGAAAGTAACATCTGAAAGTCAAGGCCTGCTCGCTCATAAACATAATTTAATATTTTATATTAAATTATAGATTATAATATACTCTTGCCTTGCAATGTCTTGATTAATTCTGAAATCTGTAACGTTACACTGTAGACTGTGGTAATCTCTTCGAACCTTGATCAATTTTTTTGAATTAGTCGATTAGTTAGAACACCGACGTCATTTTAAAATTTTCTTGTAAGTTCTTATATTTTTATGGCCCTCGCTATTTCAAATTTGAACACCACCTTGTTGTGTATGGTTAAATATGTAACACGTAGATTCTATTATAACACTTGTATGTATTTAGTCACATGTTTATGTGTTGTGGATTAGATTCATCCAAACGTCACACACCTTTGGCCTATGTTGCTCTGATTTTAAAACAGATTGTTTTATCAATCTTCCCATAAATTAGATATGAAAGTAATCCATTTTAAAAAGTACAATGTTTGTATAGTTTTAATTTTAAGAAAAGTAATTCACTGCATTTTGTTTCATTAATGAATTGAGGACTTAAAATAGGTTTAATTTTCAAACCGATTATCCCCCACTCTAGATTTTTGATTTCACTATACGTTTCTTTGATTTCAAAACATATTTTGTTTGGTTTAGCTATTCTAGTAGTTCAATGCTATTTAGTGTGTTGTATTAATTTAATTATTCCAAAACTGATTGACTTACTTATTTTTACTTGTTCAAATTTTTTTCTCCCACATTAATTCATAACAAAAAGTATTCCTGCTGGAGATTGCAATTCGCCTTCGATTTATATCTACCAGCTAAATTATCAACCTATGAAATTTGTTAAATCTCTAAATTTGTTGATACAATGATATCGAATGAATTTTCAAGGGAAGTTTATTATTTCAATACAACGCCAGAATATCATAATATTCATACAAAAAATGTGTTACTGTACATGGTTATCTCACACAAAAGGTACCTCCCCGTGAAATAGTATTTCATTGAATCGTAAATAATTTCATTGCAAGAATTTTATTTGTAGAAGATTGAAAGTCAAAGAACATATATGTTTGTAGAATATATCAAGCGTCATATTTTATTGGATAAATTGATACCAGTTTTTAAAAAATAGTGGAGTTCAGAAGTATCTGTACTCTTTGATAACATGGCATGTATCTCATTGTGGCAAATGTTTTGAATAACAGGCAAATTATATTAAATTTGAAGATTTGCGAAGGAAGATATATATATTTTTTAAATAATTGGGATTGGAAATATTTACATTGATAGCTTATTACATCGGTAGCATGTGGTTTTCAAAGGTAATTATTTTTAAAATGTAATCGAGTTTCAAAAAATTACGAGTCTTCATTGCTGGAGATCTATAGTATAAGCCAATAATTCCAGGTATCAATATTGGATTTGTTGGTCACTTCTGCTAATAATACTATGATTGTAAGACGGAGAATTGTTCACTATTTATATTCAATTATTATTCAATCAATATCACCATTACCTCAAAGGGATGGATTACATGTCAAAATTTATAGGTTCTATATCTTCTTTGCCATTGGAATTAGTCGCCGGGATTACAGTTTCTTTAATTTATTTCATAATTTCGAATTCTTAATTTTCGAACGAATTTATATCATGTAAACCTTGAAACTCTAAATTGAATCGCAGTGCTATACTATCTTTCACTCAACTGTCACTGGATTTTAATTTTAGACAGTATAACTAAAACACATACTTAAACACATACGACATGGCCGGAATGAAACACGTGTCAGACCAGCCTCATCACATACTTAATCGTTGTTCAAATATTAATCTACAGGAATTATATTCAAAAGCTATGCGTGATTTAATTAACTGACAGGATAACATCATTAAATGAAGTTTAAAATACCCTTTATTTTCAATTCAAATTAAAATTTGTTGAATTATATATCCTTTAGTTAAAATTCATTAAATGTTCATGTAGAATATAAGAAATAACTATTTTATATTTCTAAACTGTAGGAAAATAGTGTGTTTTGTTTTTATTGCTCAACAACGTAATAAAATCTTAATCAAATAACGTTAATCTCTTTCGTTAATTATGGCGGAAATAAAATCTGAAAATCAGAACCTGCCCGCTCGTAAACCAAACTGTTCATATATTTATAGTAAATGATAACTATAAAAACACTCTTGTACAATGTTTTGATTAACTCAGAATTAATAACTTTAAATTTCTCCGCGTATAAGCTTCGTATATGTATATATATTTGGAGGTTGTCATGTACAATATGCTAAAAGATTTTGTATTATAACGAAAATGATTCGATCAATCTGATTGGTTTAGAGTTTGACGCCAAGTAATCATAGCAAAACAAGGTTCCAAAACGCAATCGGTCTTACAATTCGAACTTGATATTATAGAGGTATAAGTATGCTAGAGCGCTAACCACGTGACTTCTCTTTAGAGGCAAATGTCTCCACTCGGCCATTTTGTTGGAGGATAATATCTTCGAATTTCTTTTTACTTTTATGCTATTCTAGGCAACATGGTTTGATATTTGGAAAAATTGAGACACTGTACCAAAGGCATGTGACATAAATCCATTTTCTACATGAAAGACTTTTAACTTTTTGAAGCACAAGTAAATTTTTAATAAGTGTTTCTGTGAAGATATTACTCACACGACGAAGAAACAGAAATATTTTTCTGTAAATTTTTCATCAAGGTAGTGTTGCATCAAGCACAAACAATTGTTTCTTGGCTGTTTTGGATAACAGCTATTCGCTGACAATTTTGAACAATTCGATCTTAAAATAGCTTTTGAGGCCAATTCTCAGTGACTTTGCCGTGGCAAAGCAGATCAAAATGTTTCGAAATATCTATATTGGGACAACAAAGATAAACTTTTGAGGATGTTATTGATGTTGGACAAAGACGTCATTTTTAAATTTGAATTATTCAATGCTTGAGGATGTTAAATACATTTTATTTGGTTGATTTTCACAAAGGTAAGATAATATTATGGCCTGTTTAAAATTCTTTAAACCCCAAATCTGAGTTAGACTATCTTGGTTCTATTATAATATCTTGAAATCACGACGGAAAATTTTCAATTTCATTAGGAGTTTTCAAAAACATTTGCAAGAGCCAGAAAGTCATGTAGATGCTTGTATAAATTGTGCTAGTTATAATACAAAGCAATTGTGCGCCAATTGCTCAATATGTATGGGGATGCAAAAAGTTAAATTAACTAACAATGGAATTCTTATTTAATTTTCTCAAAACGGGGCTTGAACTTTTGCGGTATGGGTTTTCCATGCAGTTTGTCAATGGAATAAGTAAATTTGGAGATAATTTTCAATTTCTGCTCATCACCCAGTGAAGCTAGTAACCCATTGCTAGTATCTATATAATTAGTATAAATTAACATGATCCATAAATGTACATAAGAAAAAATTCATGTGGACATATGGGGTTTACTATTCTAGTGTTCAAAGCGACATCATTTTAAACATGAGGAAAATAAAATCATAATTACAAGCCATCATGAATATTCTGTTTATTATATATAAAAATTACTACGATTGGTGTGTTGAAGTATCTTTTATAGATATCAAAGATTAGTAAAATAATCAATGCGTTCAGCTTCAAAGTGTTAAACTATAAAAAATGCTTTGAGAATTTGATTTTGATTTAACAATCAATTCATCAATAATGCCAATAAAGCTTAAGAATGTATATATGCCCTATATGATTATGCCCATTTGCTCTGAAATGGATGAGCTTATATTCAGTTCTCCCAAACATGTTGGACTAATAAATTACATTCATCCAGATTCTGTTATGTTAATAACTGGATTTTCACAAGGATAACTATTAGGAGCATAGCTCTTTATTATCTATCTACGGAATCAATCTGCCAAAGTAAATTAATAGTCTACGTTCACATAATTCACTGATGGCACACAATTTTGACAGTTCTGGCCAACAAAATGTTTTTTTTTCATAGCAGAAAATGAAATAAATGAAGATTTGAGAAATATCTTATTTCTGGTGTAGACAAAATACTATGTATTAAATACATAAATTTGCATATTCTAGACATTAAAAAAATTACAACTACATCAAACCTGCACATGTATAATATAGACGATACATACACAACTCGAACCTTCACAAATATGCAGCAAAATTTTGGAAATAATATTCGATGAAAAGAATACCTTCAAAGACCAATACTTTCAATGATATAATACATATAGTAAATTGGAGATTAAGAAATATCAGTAAAATAAAGAAAGTGTATGATTATCGAGCCTCCGCTGTATGTATGCTCTGTCTGTTTGGAGTCACCAGCGATATCCACCAGCAGACTGCTATCAGATCATCCGTTTTGAAATGCACACAACTCAGACATCATAGCTTATGCGACACGATCGAGTTTTGCTGGCGAGTTAATAAGAAGTTGATCGAACCAGAATATCTAGATAGTATGCCCACAGCTACGCATAAGAATCAAAGAATCAAAGCATCAAAGCATCAAAGCATCAAAGCATCAAAGCATCAATGAAGAACAATTTTAAATGAATTACAATTGGCTGAGCTTTTCAATGAAATTTTATAGTTGTAAATATATGATTCATAAATATGGTAGTATATGTTATCTGTAATTAATGTCATATAGGAATCTTACATTTCAATATAGTAAACATAACTTCATTTTAAATTTCAATTTCTACATCAGATTCTTGTAGAAAACACCTTATACACGTTAACTCATGATAACATTTGTTGTTATCATTTTGTAAGAAACGGGCATAAATAAAATAAGGTATATCAAAGGTGCAAATGATGTACATATGTGATATTTGGAGAGTTATTGATGTAACGTATTTTTCAATGAGGAGGAAATTGTATTTTTTTTTAAATATTTTATGGAATGAGAGTCAAAAATGAAACATGCCATAGATTTCAGTTACTTTAACTTGTTGAAATAAAGCGCTGGATGATCACAATCTGGTATGAAACTTGAGGTAGCGGAAATCTAGTATGTTTCATTTTTGACTCTCATTCCATAAATGCTCTAATTAATTTCATTAAACACTATGCCAATAACTGGTGTGGAACAATCCCACTACTAATATTACTATATTATTATTATGATTCCATGGTGCAGAACGTTATGATGTGAGTTCAACCAGTTATATTAGTTATGAATGAAAATAATTCAATAATGCTTTTAATCCAGTGTTGATCAATGATTTAAACACGCTTAAGGCAATCAAAAATCAGGAGATAGTCACATAGTCTCAGATAATTAACAATGTGTATCAGTTATGGAAATGTTGTCAAGTGCAGGGTTGGATTGATCATTTTTTGATGGTCGATATTCAAAGGCAATCTAAAATAATGAAAATAGAGTATACGTTTAGCAGTATATCTCGCCATGTGCTACATGGTGAACATTAATATCATTCCAGAATTCAGAAGATGATATTGGAATTGGGCAAAAATAGGTTTACAATCAGTTTAATGAAATAAATGATGCAGCAAGATAATCCCCTTTAATCCTGATTATCCTATCTCAATCTTTGCAAGATGCAGAACAAATAACATCTAGTTAGCATAAGGAGTAGCTCATTTTGATTTCCGCACTACTTAGTTAGTAAGATTACGTATTACGCTTTGCTGATCATGAAGTAAATGTTTTCAGTAGGGATCGAGAGTATCAAGATTTGCAGTTAAGCGATCGGTCATCCAAATTCTCCCATATCCAATACGCATTACTTTATCAAACATCTCCTACTGTAGGTTAGTGGAATTCCATAATACAGAGCTGTGCAGTATCACAACGCATTGAAAATCTAGGACGCCAATCTGAGATATAGACTCATAATTCTGATAATTGTCAAATAGCTACCTTCTGTGCATGAAATATCGAATTTCAACAAACAAATTCAAATTACCATGAACCTATTACCTTGCAATTTTGCTTGATGTAAAACCTAATTTTCCATTCCTTCCATTGGTTTCCACGTTGTGAGGTGCGCCGAGCGACTCTCCATGTTCTGCGCTTAATATTGTAACTGGAATAGTAACAATTAAGACGCACAAAAAGTCTTCCTATTCTATTTCCATGCAAATAGTAACGGAATTTGAGACACCGCCTTTTTGATGATCCTGGAACATGCGGAATCTTTGGACTGGTCATTGTGATCTTGGCATTTCTTCTCAATCCAGAAGGATCAGCATACACATAATGACCTAAAAAAGTGATTACATTAATGAATAATAGTCTACACAATATTGATCAATCAATATTAAAAGTAAATCCGTTTAAAATCTATTGGTTTAACATGGTAGCTTTTATTCGAACTGAACTTTGCTAAAAATACATTCTGAGCTTTCTTTTGTTAACTCTAGTTAACTTTGCCAGGTTTCAAATTGGTTTCATTCTACTATTGCAGATAAAGCAGTACTTAAATCAAAAACTTAGCCAGTTTACAAAACTTACAACATCAGCCTATATATCTAATTATGGACCCTGATAAAGTAAAATAAAAAGCACGATATCAATAAATATATTGCTCCAACTATTCAACAATTAGACAACGATCCCGAGTTGGCTACCATCGAATAGTCACCAAGGTCATCCGGTTATGATTCGGTTTTAGTAGAAACCAACTGGTGGTACAAGCTAAGCATATCAGAAGAAATAAATTCCAATTACTTATTTGCTTATTAATTTTAAATACAACCGTCAATCAGAGGCATCCATGACGACTGCAGCCTTTTGATTTGGTTTTAATCTTAATTCGACTTGTTTCAGATTTAATTTTTGAAACAAAATAGTTGGATATTAATACTGGCTAAAAAAATACAACTCCACACAATAGAAAACTCATGAGCAAGGTAACTGTTGAGTATCTAAAAATATACAAATGTTTTTAGTTTGTAATAAAGCTTTGTTGCTTATCAACTTTAACTGACTAGCGAATTAATCTGCAAGAAAGTAGTGATTAAAAATTGCGAGAATATTGTTAATTATGATCAAAATATTTAAACTGTGTATGAATAGTCTACCATTAAACAGCTTCATTTAATATCTTGTTGCTTTCTTTGTTTTCTTGGGCACGGAATTTATAAGACTTTAGCATAGAGTTGATTCAAAAACATTTGCGAATCGCTTGTTTTCTTTTTGAAATTTGCGAGGGAGCTTGCCAGCGTTCACCATGAGAAAATAGTGAACGATTGAGCAACCAATCAGAATGCAAATCATCGAATAGCATCCTAGTTGGTTTTGACTAATGGTAAATATTTAACAGAAGCTTCTGTGGTATACAGTTGACAGAAAAAGAAATTTGTAACAACATAATTTACTATTTGAATAAATTGATAAATTGTGTTGGTATAAATAGTTTTTTTCTGTTAAATATTGCTAAATAGAACATTATCTTTCATAAGTGAATTAAGATTAATTAAATCAACAAAGTAAAATTTCTGCACCTTACATTGCTGGAAATCGATCTGAACTATCCCGATTGAATACTGCGATACTAGATCCAGATCAAATTTAGATGCAATGCAAATACGTGGATGTTTCCACAATAACTTTTAGATTAAATACATGTGATATAGCTAGATTGTAATTTATACGAAAAATGCAAGAGGCTGCGCAATCTATCAGTTTACGATATAATTAATATTGCCTTAAGTTTCGAATGATATGCCATGATAAAATGATACGTATACACTCATATAGATGATATTTCATTATTAGGAAATAAACACATGAAACCCAGAAGGCTAAACATCATATTCTCTTGCTAATAGCATTAAAACATTACATAATTTTAAGACTATTTACATTACAAGTAGCGAATTACACGCCTTCGCGTAAAATTATCTGTGATATAATTTGTAATTTGCAATATAGTGTTATCACATATTCGTTGTATTAACGTTATTTTGAACGTATCACAAAAATGAGTATGAGAAATCATTAGAAACTTTATTAAAGTGTAGAAACATTCCGAAATTTCACATTCCAAGAAGAGATTTCATATTGCCCTACACATGCAAAATATGCATTAGCGTTAGCATATTATGCACAGCAAAAATTGAAAACAAGCATATCCTAAAATTCTTGTATTGACAGATTTTTTTCTCCAAATAAGAATATAAAGCTATATGATTTGAGGCGTCACTAGTTTTAAGTAGGATAGGGCCAATATTCTTGAAATAAGAATTCCATGCTTCTATGTTTTCACACTGCTAAATAACTGTTCTGTAAAATGTGTCAAAGTTCCCAAAATTATTAGCCTGCGTGCAGACCTATTGTTTCATCCAATTGCGTCCTTTCAAACTGAGACCCAGGTCCTCATTCAAAGGCGCGGTATGTAGATTTGAAAGAAAACAGAAAACTGTGACCGTTTGCATTTGCAGTTTACGACTTTTTACAAACTCAGAGAACATCAAGATGTTTTCAACCTGCCATGGCTTTAACTTTAACTTGTAAAGATGCTTCAAATGATATGATATTTACGCGAGGAATTATAAAAGGTGAAAACATGGAATTGGTTAGGCCTATTTGGTTTATGAAAACGCGATGGAATGACACCGCCATTGGCCAACAAGGAAGTTCATTTAAACCTAGCCTGAATGTTGTCTTTCCTCGAACATTATTTTGTGGGATTTGACTTTGGAGATTCAAGTGTAAGAAAGGTAGGTCTATTATACTTTGTTATTCTATGCGTTTAATAATGTCTGCCAAACTAATTTAGAACGCCTAAAGTCAGGAGGCCAAATTGCATTCTCAGGGTTCTCATCCCAAGCCAGCATCAAACTTCAAGGGTGATTCTTGAAGTAATATTATCTAGCATGTGTCTTTTGACTCTCATTCTCAAAATGCTTTGATTATTTCATTGACCACGTACCAAGAACTGATGTGGAACGATCCCATTATTATTAATACCACGGCACTATTATTATTATTAGAATTTTTATTAGACTTCATAATATCAATATTTGAGAGATTCCAACGACCATCACATAGGATATTATATTTTATTAACTTCACTTTAGATTTTACAGTAAGATTAGAGACAAAAATAAGATATGCTAGATCATGGTGCTTCAGGTTGCATCTAAGTTAACTAGAAGGACGATTCTTGAAGTAACGTAACATAATCTGGCATGTATCATTTTTGATTCTCATTCTATAAATGCTTTGATTATTTTCATTGACCACGTAGCAAGAACTGACGTTGAATGATCCCATTATTATTACATTACCATTATTATTATTGCTACTATTTACAATTTGCACGTCAGTTAACTAGAAAATGGATTCTTGGAGTTGAAGTAACGTAATATAGTTGTGTATCACTGAATAATTACCAACCATTTAATTTTAAGTAATTTTCATCATATATTAATGAGCTGTTATCATCTTTATATTATTGGCATTGCTACTCTATTATTGTGTCCTTTCTCCAGTTTTAACTGAGGATATATGTTTCACTTACTCAACTCTTTTTTGTTTGCTTTTTCACCAGGAACACATATCTGTTACTTGGTTTAACTTTTCATTTTGGGAATATACTATACCATCCATCTATCGTTCTTGGCAATGCCAATGCGTGTTTTTATTGGTAAAACCATACTCAAAACTTTGTACTGTCAATAATGAACTATATTGAAGTTAGATGGTAATCTCATAAATAACAAATTACTATTATAATCATCGTATATAGTCTAAATAATCTTGAGCTTTGTTAAATAGGCATAAAACGTTTTTATTACATTTAACTACTAAAATGATGTATTAAGTGATATGTTTTGAAGTTACATTAGTTCTTGTTAATTGAGTCTAGTAACAAAATATGTGAACACTTTGGAATTATTCATGTTGATTGTTGAATAAAATGTTTGATATTTGATAAATGAACTATAATATTTTAATTAAAATCATGATTTTAATCAAGTTATATATCGTTTGTTGTTTGGATTATGATTCTATTTCTGCCAGGAAAGGGCTATAATACCGTATTAGGTTGAACAAAAATATACTCCAATTAAGAAAAAAGCCAATTGAAAAGAGAATATTATTGTTGGAAGGTGCGAGAATCTCTGATTCTATGTAGACAATTATTCTTGAAACAAGAAAATAGCGGCAATTAACAGCTAAATTCGATTGAATAGCGTGTGAAAAAAAAAGAAAATTTCGTCTTGAAACAACAATTTATATTCTTACACAATCCAAATATTCTTACCTCACGGAACAGCCAAATATTGTTGTTTCAAGGAAATAGATTCTTGATACTTATAAAAAGATTCTTGTAAGCGATTTTAAGGATTTTGCTGTGTGTGTTGTGGAAAGTTTTCACTGAAAACATGGTAAAATGCAAGCATTTTGAATACGAAAAAAGTATTTAAATTACAACTTCATTTATAACAATTGCAGCGTGATATTCTGTCAGTCTGAAACTATCTACGCAATTAAATGTAGCTTTATTTATACAAAAATGCTTCTTTGTAGACAGTAGACTTCATATCATAAAAGCAAACAAACAATTAGTCACTATAATTCATCTTTTTTGCTAATAATTATGAGTATTCCCTATCTCAGGGAGTCACCCCGCACTTTCAAGATACTTGGAAAGCAAAGAAATAATAAAGTTCCTCTGCGGAAAGTTTTCCCTTCGTTCTATTTAAATAAGAATTAAGAATCAAGGCAACAATCAAATGGAAACGATTCCTGGGTAAATACAAATAGTTTAAGATATTAAACTCAAAATTCCTTTGAGAATTTAAAAAGTTATGGGCGAATACATAAACATCTATACACAGACACACACCAGGGTTATTTATGATAGGAATTACTAAACATTATTTAGATCAGAACAGCAGATTTCTAATTTAAACGTATCCTATTAATAATACGATAATTTATTATTAGTCTTCAATTTTTCTTCAAAATATAATTATCATACTGCTATATATAGCCCATTCTTTGATCAAAGGTTTGCCACACACTTGCCATTTATATTTCCTACACGATGAATTTTGAAAGTCGTTCGAATTTCGCATTAATGATTTTAAATTCGATTTCATATCAATGTTTTTACTACTAAAATTTCCTCTGATAAAAGGAAAGCATCACAATGTTATTATATATAAAGAAATCATTTGTTGGTTTTATTTCCTTTATTTTACGTTGTTACAGTCGTTTCCTACATTCTTCTTCAGCTTGTATACTCTGACAAAATTTTATTTTCTAAGTTTGGTGGGAACTTTTGACTTTTGAACTTTTTTATCCTACAATTTCCAAACACATTGAGCATAAAATAAAATTGCAAAATTACGTTCGATTACGATGATAAATTTTTTAAATAGCATTTTGATATTGCTATCTCGCCCATTTACCATTTTTAAGTCTTATTATTATGCATCATCATATCACTTGTAAAGAATAAAATAATGCTTATCAAGGTCACTTTTTTCTTAGAATTTCAGAAGATATATTGTTTTAATTTGTTCACCTGTTCCAAAAGGGTAATCGCCACTAGGTCCAGTAATAGAACTTGGAGTTGCTCCTTTGCGTCTCTGCCAATATCCTCTTTGAAGACTCGCAGATTGAGGTGTTGTCCATCCACAGAAATCTGATTCAAAGCTACATCCAACCGCTGATAAAGCATACAATGTATTTAAAATCAGATTTAGATAAAAAGGCAAGAAAAAAATAATATGCAGATGACATAATTGAAGTTTTTTATTGTCATAATTTGATATCTCAGTACTAGTACAAACTGATAATAGTAAATATCAACTTACTCACGTATTAGAAATTTTTGGGCTAGCATCATTGTGTTTCTATTCTTAATTGAGCATTATCATTGGCGTTCTATTACTTATTCAGCATCGAAATTTTCATTATTACGGGGATCATACTTACTGCATGGTTGAGTATTGCAATCCACAAACTTTTCTGGACCATATCCACCTATTTCAACAACACATGCTGTTCCAAGGCAAATTCTCACATATTTCTGTTGTCCAGTTTCACATGGTTTGCTGCATCCATCTGATAGCTCCCAAGGGCCCCATTCATCTAATGTCAATAATAGAAAATGATAATGCTGCATATATGTATGTTGCATTATTCGGCATGAAATAATAACTTAAAAAACATCTAATTGATAAAGAATTGGTTAGCCAGCCTTGTCAAATTGATGGGTTGAAGGACCGAAGATTTTCGATTTACGAACAAAATACTTAATGTTTGGGTTTTGCTAACAGAAATATAACATTTTCAATATTGTAATATTGATTACTTTGTATCGTACCTATATAATTAAATATATATATAATTAATTAAATAAATAATTGATTTGATCTACACGATGTCAGGTCGTATAGTAAGTTATGCCTTCTATATGTCTATCCTATTCTTCATAGTTCACTGTGAGAATTTTATTCTATTGATTGTATATTAATTGATAAAAGTAACAACTTATTATGATTCCTGTATAAATTTTCATTTCTGTATGTTTTGAGATTAGTTTTGTACTCTTTATTTCAGAGACCTTCAACCATCAATTGCTGCAAAAAATCAGTACATTTGTACATCAGATGTAGACATCGAAGTATACATTTCCTAATGTCTTGCTCTTACGTTCTGAACAATCTCTGATTTTACATGGTTCAACTTTTTCTGAAACTCCTTCAAGACACAAAGATCCTGTGCATGTTCTTTCAAATCGTTGTTCTCCCACTCCACAAATTGGCTCACTGCATTCACCCGCCTCTTCCCAAAGTCCCCAATCATCTGTATGGATAAATAAAACATTTTATAATCAAACTATTTGAAACTCAGGTCAGTAATTTCAGTAAGATAGAAATTCAGAGTTATTCCGTATCGGAGGACGGTAATTTTTCCAGTTGTGGATTTGAGGTGTGGCATGTGTGATGTTTCGCAACATGGGAACGAAAAGCTTCCTTTCAAAAACTATATTTTCAGCTTAATGACACAAAAATGGAATAAAAACATGTAGGGTTATTTGTATATATAGTAATTACGACGGTATCTGTGCGATATTCAATTTAACTCATAGTCATGCAACCTAGCCTCTTATTGATGTATCATATATAATCTGTTCTCCATTCAATATATTCCTTATGTGATAAGTCAATTGCGCCTTTATCTTAGTAATATCGATTATCATACATTGCACTGCGAGTTCATGTTTGATTATCATACAGTATCTCCCTAATGATACCCGGCGCCCGTAACACTCTTCTATTTCCAGATGATTGATTTCAACACATCAAAGCCAGTCCACTGCCAAAACCACCCTTTAATATTCTACAGTCCCGTGGAAAGTCGTAAACTGTTTCAGCATGCATTCCGAAATTGTTCAATGAAAGTATCCTTAAGGCCAAGGCCAGACACCTCATGATCATGTCGATCGCAAATGTTGAGATATACGTATTTATAACATATTATTCATGTATAGTAATTGGGTTTGTTAGACTGTATTCGTATGAGAAAAGTATTCAAGTTTACTTTTAATTGGCTCTTGAAATCATAATCTTCAGAAATCTCCATATATTAGTATAATTAGCATATTATAGACCACCGTGTCAAATAAGATGTTCAAAATGGATCGATGTAGAATATATTTTGTCACTATGATTGTATTAACCTACCTTCAGTGCATTCTCTGTTCTGGCAATCTCTAAACTCGATGCTATCTCCAAGGCATCCTTCACCTTTGCAGTCTCTGCTGTACTTCTGTTCACCCGGTCCACATATTTCACTACATATTCCATCCACCTCATATTCATTCCAGTCATCTATGATGAAATAAGCATTATTAAAATAGGTAATAGCACAGATACCTGTCATACGTATCAATACATTTGATTTGATTCTCATAACTTCAGTTATGGCAGATAACAACCGAAATGATTGGTTTTCTTACGATGCCATATCAACTTAGCAAAATTCAGGGGATATTGCTTCTTCAATATCGAGCTTCGTAATAGTTGTAAGTCATTGACCGTAATACAAACAAGACTGAGAAAATTTCTTATGTATATTCCTCCTTAAATGTTTACAAATTTTACTCTCTCAAACGATGAATTCAAGAAATCAATAAAAAATGCCTTTCTAACCATACGGAATGTCTATCGGTGGGTAAGTTTTGGAGAAGAATTATAGAGAGCCATATTTAGAGAAGCATTTTTGGAATGTGCCAATACTATAATTGCTAACTGCATTGTCCTCTACTTCGGTAATTTGAGCACCCTGATATGACACTTTGTTTCTTCCATGTGCTGAATTTGTGCTTAATAGACATAGCAACTCTTTTTGTCCTAGCAACATAGTATATTACTCTGTATATTATTATTCAATTATTTTGTACACACATATGATGTTTCAGTTATCAAGGTTAATTTAAATAGAGCATAAATAGTGTGGTGTGGTTCTAGACAGAGAACACGCTTGCATTATGTCTGAATAGAACTGACTATATTTCAACATACATTACAACTACTATATTAAGATCATATGACTTTAGCAGTTACACAATAATCACAGTAGGTATTTACATGTTTATAATTAGGTGACTACGTCACAAATAGATTGGAAGCGAGAATGAGGCAAACTATTCTCCATAACTTGCAGCTTCACGTTTTTAATGATTATCAGACAGTAGCCGCGTTACTGCAGAGTTATAATGTCTGGTGATCTTAACTCCGATCTAAGGAAAAAGCTTTGCATCATCTTTGTTTCAAATCTATTCATTTATGTGCTTAGATTAAAACTAATAAAATACTGAAATGATCAGCAAATAGCTCGCATGGGAATAAATTTCATTTATCCAACATCAAAACATAACAATAAACAGAAGCGACACGCTACAGCAACAGCTTAGTTGTTAGAAGTATCACGTTTAGATTTTGAGATCGACAAACGCGTGACAAAATATCCAAATGTCAGATCTTGTCAGATATTTAATTCATACAACTAACGTTGTGCTTTTATGGCATTGAGTTTTAAAAAGCAGCAAAGGGAAATTAGCAATTTTCGTATTATACTACTAGAAGTGAGTCATTTGCGTTGCTCGGCTACATTAGATAACAGAGATAAACAACAATAAATGTTTCAACCAAGGTGATGTGTTTTTTGGAATTTGACACCCGGTGAAAGTCAATATAAGAACGAAGTTATAAAGTTAACTGAGTAGAAACAGTATACTTTCCATTCTAATGTGAAACAAAAGCAGAATAAAACGATCGAAGCTCAACTGAAAACAGTGATTCTAATGACATAACTCCACAATATCTTGTTTGAAAAAACTGAGATTAGAGAGGAAAGCTGTCCGACATACGCATCACACATATCCACACGAAAACTTGTTCATTTATATATATTCCGATTCAAAACAAAATTTGTTGCAAATGTAACCAGGCAGGGTAACCCCAGAAAATTAAATCCACAATTCTAATGTAAACTCACTTAAAATGGTCAGAAGTTGTGAAGGGGGGCCTCAAATATTGGAATATGAAAAAAAAACTGAATTATTGTTTCATTAACCCTGTTTTTTCTGCTGAATCAGCATTTTTTCAAAAATAAAAACCTTCGAATATTTCGAAATTCTGTGAACTGATGGTAGTCAAACTGCTGTGCAAGCTTTGATACTACAATAACTCCAAACTGAACTAAAAGTTTTCTTGTACCTCAAGCATTCTCGAAATTATTGAAATTTTAGAAAATCAAAGAATTTTTCGCCTCAATGTAATGTCAAATTTGTCACAGCATGTCAGGTTCTCAACATACTATCATTATTATAGAACAAAATAATAAACACTATATCAGTACCTCACAGCCAAAATTTCAGCTACATAGCTCGATTGGTTCTTGAGATATATCAAGTTGAACTTGCGGAAACACGCGAAAACGAATTGTTGAGAAAAAGCAGAAACAAATATAAGACAAATAAATGTAATTGAAAAATTCCAAAAATATTGATAAATGTAAGTTTTTTTATTATATATGATAAATAAACTGCAGGGGCAATATATAAGGTTAAATAATTAATTTTCAGTGTCTGCTGCAAGTCCTGGAGCATAGTCCTTTCTACTAGCATAAGCACTCTCCTGATTGATTTTGCGTTTTTTTTTTTTTTTATCAGAAACTTCTGAGTTTTTATCCTGGTCTTATCACCAGCTCGTAGGTAGTCTGTTGTGTACCTACTGTCACTTACTCCAAGATGGGCTAATACAGGAAGCTTAGCCAATTTTCCATTGTTATATTGTATAGCAGCAGAAGCAACAGCCAAACGTATACGCTCTATACCAACAAAGACTTCTTTCGGACACAGAGACCAGATTTGGTGATGAAAGCTTTCATTGACGTTTTGTGTCCCACCGTGCAGACATTTGGACAATAAATCAGTGTGCGCCAAGCCATCAAAGACAGGTTTCATTTCTTTGATGACATATGGTGGCAGAGTTGGTACGCTGTCCACTTTTCCTGTTTTTACATTGCACCAATCTCCGCACTTTTTGTGATCCCCGGCCTTGTGGTTATATATTGCCCAAATGGCTGTACGCATCGCCTTTTCGTCTCCACAATGCTTTCTTATTGCAGCTCCATAGTGCCCTTGTATCCGATGAATTACTTTTTTTGTCAATTTTCCTTTACCACTGATCCCTTTCGTTACTTTTCCCTTTTCTAATTTGTACTTTTTTTTCTTGCAATCATTTACAAGCGTCATTAGTCGACGACCCATACGTTTCTGAATATGGCCTACACATTCTAACTTGGTAATTTCTTTGTTGATATAAATTGGTGGATCTGCACCTGACACACTAGCATAGCCCTTTGAGTCGCCGTCGCCAAGGTAACCTGTATATTGCAAGCCATACTGCTCCTCAGATCGATTGAAAATGTTTGTGACGCCTACAGTTTCCATAACCCCAGCTGAACCAGTATGATTTTTCTTGCATATGTGGTCTGTGGGAGCTTTTTCACCAAGGGCACAAATTGAGCAATAATTGGTAAGAACCTCGTAATCAACTAGCTTTGATGATTTTCCATTCACAGTTGCCACAGTAATTATTCCATTTTTGCTGACAAAGCCACGCTTCTGCCATGTACCATCACACGACACTGTAACTTCGTGACCTTTTTCTGCCTTGAATTCATCAGCTGCATCTTTCATACTTTTTTGGGCAACGACATCGAAAGCTCTCCGGATTCTATTCTTATTGTCATCCCAGTGTGGCTTTGTGACTGGACATGGGAGATCAAGTAGGGCACAGAATCGTTTTGCACCTTCATAATGCAGCCCATTTTCAAAAGTTGCAAATTGTAATCGGTCATTTATTTGCTTCCTCCTAGTGCCTTCTGAATTCGACGAAGACAAAAGATTGCTGTTGCTTTCCTCGCAAGAACACGTAAATTTCAGTGTAGATGCAACTCCAAGAAGACGTTCTTCATCGAATTCCAACTTGAAGCCACAGTATTGGCAACATGAATTTGTTATAAATAAAATTAATGTGCACACATTGAAGATTCGATTGCCAGTGATGGTATCATGGTTTTCAGTAGGTGCAGACAAGAATTCAAGTGTTGGTAGTTTTGAAGCTGATGCTGTTGCAGATGTGCTTGAAGGTTGGCTATCTGTTGGAACTGCTGATGTTGATAATGACGTAGATGGTTGATTGTCACATTCATTTTCATTTGACGATGAACTCGATGTTGATGACTGTTGACTATCACTTGATAAATTTGAAGTTGATCGTGTTAGACGTCCAGTGAAACGATTTCCATGGAATTTACGAGCATTGCTCTTTCTTCTACCCATCCTACATTAGATAGTAGAAAATATTAATATAATATATAGTAGATCATATATATATGCTAGAAACTTCACAATATCACAAGCAAAAGGCAAACACAAGTTGAAAGCAACACTTCATATGATAAGCAGATCAAATAAGAAACAAATATATCAGACATAAATTCTTACCTTTATGATGTTCAGCCTCGAAAAATATCAAAGGACCAAGCAACTTGTTGATAAATAAAACGTTCCAAGGATTTCCAAATGTTTTCTACTTGTTAAACTGAAAATTCCTTTTACTATAATGCTAACAAGCAACTTTTTATTCTTATTTCGCTGTAAAAACAGGGTGGGAATAAAATCAGCTGCGATGAAAACGAAGATCCGCCATTATGAACTCCTACGCATTCTATCACGTGACAGACTCTAAACCAATCAGCTTTTCATGCATCTCATTATAAATATTGGCCTATTGTTTTGGATTGAAAAGCAGCCAATATTTGACAGCTTGTAGCTACTCAAGGGCTGTAAACAGCAAACTAAGAATACCATTGTTTTCAAATTCAAAGTCTAAGCAACAAAATGATATGCGCCATGTTCATTTTGAACCTTCGTAGGAGAAACGGTAAAAGTTGAAAATGATCAGGAAAATTGCTCAAGTTTTGCGGAAAATAATCAAATTATCTCCAATAAGGTAACAAAAAACGCTTTTTTCTACAATATATCAACTTCGAAGTAAAAAATAGTTTACATATTTCGAATATATATATATTTAACTACAACAAGAGAAAAAAATCAAAAATTCGATTTTTTTTAGAAAACTTTGGATTTTTTGGGGTTACCCTGCCCTTATACTACTAGAAGTGAGTCATTTGCGTTGCTCGGTTACATTAGATAACAGAGATAAACAACAATAAATGTTTCAACCAAGGTGATGTGTTTTTTGGAATTTGACACCCGGTGAAAGTCAATATAAGAACGAAGTTATAAAGTTAACTGAGTAGAAACAGTATACTTTCCATTCTAATGTGAAACAAAAGCAGAATAAAACGATCGAAGCTCAACTGAAAACAGTGATTCTAATGACATAACTCCACAATATCTTGTTTGAAAAAACTGAGATTAGAGAGGAAAGCTGTCCGACATACACATCACACATATCCACACGAAAACTTGTTCATTTATATATATTCCGATTCAAAACAAAATTTGTTGCAAATGTAGGGCATACCTTCAGTACAGTCTCTAATTTTGCAATCAATTGTCTTGGTGTTTAAACCAGGACAATTTTGACCCTGGCAAACTCTTTTTAATTGTTGATCTCCATTTCCGCACACCATATCACATGTACCAAAGGATGTCCATGGACCCCAATCATCATCAACTGGAGAAGGAGTCGGGGCTAGAAAGAAGAGACAGCAAATTTTTTAATTTCAATACAGTATATCATACATTTCCATTTTATAATTAACGAACTATATGATATAAATACTGTTTTCAGAACTAAAACCATGCTCTTCATGGCTTTGTAGTTGATCATTAAAACGCAGCGTCCTTCTATTGAAAATTCGTGCTTCTTCCAGTATCTATAATGATTTCATTCTATGATAATTTACTTTTGATTATCATTTTCACTTATCTTTGTCGTTTCAGGATAATTTACTTATGATCATTACTTTGGGTATTCTTATGTCAAATGAACATTTAATTTATGTTGCAAAACAAATAAAAAACCGTTCTCATTAATGTACTCTGATACAAACATTTTTGGTGGGTACTACGAGACACTCAGCGGACCGACTTCATAAGCCGTGTGGTGGGTGATTCCTTAATTAAGCCTCTTTCATGTCTCATTATGCAACTAAATTGTTGTATCAGAGTACATAGGACTCCCCAGTCCCACCAGTCTTCTCTTATTTTGTTAGTTATATCTATTAGTAAAACTGGAAGCAGAAGTAGCTGAAAATCGAATTGTTATTGATAGTAATGCCAACAGTCGTACGTGTTAAATGTCTAACTTGGATTTGCACATACACACAGCTGTGGTTCCTTCTTGTTAGAGAGAGATGTCTACATTATTATACTTATTTGTAACAACTTTTCTTCATTTGATTTTCCTTGAAAATAATATGCTAAATGGTAATAAATAGCGATTAGAAACCGTATAATAAATAGATGAGAGATGTATCAGAAAAATTACTGTATTCCATAATAGGCTCATTACTTATATAACATAGCTCATCATAAATGTACGTACTGTTACATTGGTATAATTCATTGATGGCATCAACATCTGATTGTTGAATCGAACTACTCTCTCCCATTTCAACACTTTCCCCTATTTCTGTAATAGTTGGTTGTCCGACATTTTTCGAGAATGCAGTTCTGTGATAATGCATAATGCTTTTGTAATCGTATGTACCAATATCTCGATGATTACTTGATGATCTCTTATTGAAATTGTGTCGGACATCTAGAATAATCAAATAAGTTTAATGCAATTATATTAAAGTTTTCTAGAAGTTAAATTTAGTTTTGTCTTAGCCTGCGTCACAGGCCGTAATTTATTCACGTAAGAATAGGGTCTGTGTAAATTGCTCGGTTTCTCTGTACGGACACCGTATCAAAATCAGACTGATGTCATATAATTATGTATGATTAAGGTGATTCTCACAAGGATTCGCACATTACATTGTTTACTAAGTAGAAATGATCGATGGCAAACTGTGATGCAATCAGCTTCTAAAATTATTTAAACACATTTTGAATATACTTGTTTTCTAATGTAATGTAACCTTTCTTGGAAACATTATTTAAATCTCATGTTATGTTTGTTAGTAATGTACAAACACCAACATGATGAAATATACAGAAATGCTGCATTTTCGCGTGTTTGAATTGTCTAGCCGATTTCTGCTATATTTTCATAGCAATAAAAACCAGAAGTTACATGTCATAAGTTCTATTTTAAGCTTCGTAGTTATGACAATTAAATAATCGAACAAAGGAGATGAATTTATTCACTAAGAACAATAGATTTACTATGCATCGATCAGAAACTTCCGCTTCAGGATTTCGTGGAGCGTTGCGACAAAGAACTGAGCAATTCACACATACCTTATTCTTTTGAGAATGAATTGATGTCTGTGACACAGACTAGTTTTGTTCTTATGGGAATTATTACAATCTGCTTTAAATACTGTTTATACCTTGACACATGAAAATCGATTGACTAATTACGAACTCACTTGATGGAATATTGTCCCAATGAATGATGACGTACTGGTCCCTATCTGATCGGTTTTGCTCATGATGAAATCCAAGGGCATGCATAAACTCATGCTGAATAATGCTTGTACTCCTGCAGCCGGGAGCAAGTGAAAGTTGCTGTATTCCAGAAGAAAATGCCCCAACGAACGACCAGCAGCTGCGGAATAGAAATCCTTGGATTAAGCTTTGAAATAGAACTAAAAGTTAGAGCAACATATGGCAGCAGTATGACTTTGGAATGCAAGCCGTTATGGAAGCAGTATTGTGAACAACCTTGATTTAATTGTTACTGAATGTTACTAAAGGTGGGATATCCTGTTAAGTTTAGATTAGACTGAAAAAATGCTGATTATCTACACTTTTAGACTTGTACGTGGAAGCCACAAAGAAAACTAAATTGTAATAACATTTTCTTATAAGATTCTTTCATGAATACATGTACATCTGTTATTTGAGATAAACACGACCATGGTTCTCACGCTAAAGTAGTATACAAGCTCCTTTTCTAAATGCTCATAGTTCTTACCCATCTAAGGATCGAACAGAGATGTAGGCCGATGTCAGTTCTGTGTCATCGTCATCATCATTGAGATCAACAAATCTGACACATGTTTTCTCTGCAATCTCGGCCAAGGAACTCTTAATTTTATTTCGACTGTCTTTGAGATTATAAAAACAAAACAAATATTAAAGCAGGAAAATATTGAACATTATTCCAAAACTCGATAAATATATACTCTATCGATATGTAATAATGACATCTCACAATCAGATTACTTGCCAAAGAGAATAAGGGGCGCTCTATAGTCAACTATGTGTACGAAGTTAATGGAATAAGAATTCCGTAACTGTGTGCACGTTAAAAAGATTAAAGCTTGTACGGGATGCCTTCACAAATGAAGATCACTCTAATATTATTTGATACGGATACAGATAAATCCATATATCTTGAATTATTCCTCATTGCCATCCTGTCTTTCCTATAATTTCGATTATTTGGATAGAAAATAGCAGGAAAGTTAGAGCTAGATCGAGCTTTGGTTATTTTTAAACCTTTCTCATCATCACATTATCTGAGTTTGGAGATCACATAACAAGGGAAAAAAGTAAGTCTTTATATGGACTTGCAAGGTCCCCTCAGGATCTAAAATTAAATAGAAATACAGTATAAAATGTAGTGATACATAAGATAATATTGTTTTGCCCAAACAGTTATAGTGTTCGTGAGATTAGGTTATAACTTTCAAATGGATCTTACTTGTACTAAATTCTGGGCCAATTTTATATCGTACCACTCCGCCAGGCCAGTATTTAGACGAATCAGTAATGGCAACTCTTCTCTGAATACTGTGGTCATCTCTAACTTTAACATCGCCTTCAGTCAGGTCTTTGCATTCTGAAAGCAAACAACAAAACCTTGCAGGGTGCTATGTATTTCTATCCATCAACTTTCAAGATATACGACAGTTAAAATTGTCATATTTGAAGTCATAAAAAATTACAATTGTTCGTAGTACCAAAATTATCTTCGAATTCCTGAATAATCTCTTATAACTGCGAGAGACAATCAAGGCATATAAAAATAATATTAAATACTATTTACCTATAAAATTGATTAAAAAACGGATATTATATGACTGATGAACTGAGCGTTTTTGGTTTCTAGCGTTAGCTATTATGCATGCCCATCTCTACGCTTTTCCTCAAAGAATGCCAATGGGATGATCAGTCTGTGTACAAGTCTATGATGCTATTATGTTTGTATAATCTTTTAACTTATATATAATACTTTGGAGGAAGGGAAACGGCTTGTTTGGGATATTACCTGTACAGACACTCTGGCATCTACAAATCCGTTTTTATCAAAACAAAAATCAGGAACAAAACAGCTAGCCTTACCTTTATTCACTTCTAGTATTTTGTTGAAAAGTGATTTTTCCTGTCCGTATGATGCTTTTATTCCTACTGATGATAAGAAAGACGATATATTCCCTTAAGAGAAGCACAATATAATGCTTTTTTCAAGCCCTTGTTAATTAATGCACCTCACCCCCCAAGAGATCACTTGATGTTGATTGAACGGATTTGGTTGACATAGTTGAAGGAAACACTATCAGTAGAATGATTCCGATTTTTCTCAAAGCATTTCCCTCCATGACTAATGTTGCATATGTAACTTTCTTATTGTACTTATAGAAATTCCGTATTCGGAACAGATGCTGCCAAACTGGCGTTATCACAGTTTATTCAAATCTTTTATAGTTGAAATATTTGTAAACAAGTCTTATGCTTGTACATCAAATTACGTTGCAGCTACTCGTTCATATCTAGGCAACAAAAGATGAATTAGAGAATAGCAAACATCTTGCCAATATACTGCATTGATTATCAAACAAATATATATATATATATATATATATATAGATTGAAAACTAAATGATAGACTGCATTGAGGATCATCCAACTCACTCCATAACAAACAACTGTATTTAGCCTGTTGCTACACGATACCTCCATAGAGTTATTCGTATAAGCAATGATCTATTCAGAATTATTTTTGTTTCGCAATACAAAAACATTATAATATGACGTGAATCAGCATATTTTTAATAAATGATAAGACGGCAGTGCAGCATACGATCGCACGATGAAGAATATATCGCATTGCACATATTATCATAATTCAACATTTTCACGAAATGATGAGAACGAGTAGGGCTTTATGATGCACTAGATTTGAAGTTTACGCGTATAGCCATTCTCTGTTTAAACAATCATTACAATGTAGAGGCATGTCACCTAGCATTAATGATTAATAACAAACATATACAACTATACTTATTGAATAACCTTGATAATTTGTTGACAAATAGGTTGTATGAAATGAATGCTCAATACATATCTATATAAAAATTGAGGTGACTTGCAATATTCAGTAATGCATTCTACACAATGTCTATGTGTTCATTGGTTGCAATATTATTATATGATGATGTGTTGGGATGAATAATATAATATCTGTAGCCGGTATAATTTCTCAGAACATGACTAATCGATCAAGCTATACAAATATACGAATCTATGGAATTTATAACTCTGTCTTTCTTGTCCTGCCGATAAAATGAATGATGAGATGATATATCCCGATATGCTGTAGACGACAGTGTCTTATTCGGAATGTCGTCACATCGAAAATATAAAGAAGATAATAATTTCTCACAGTATAGTCAAGTATAATGTTTTCATTAGAAATTAAATGAAATTTTTGTAGTACTTGATATTATATTAGGACTCTTGAGAAATTAGATATTGTCCCCCGGAATATTCCTATGTAGTCTTTCACATCAGCCATGTTTCCCTTAACGAACTTTACACATAACTTTACAGTACATATATATATATTTATACAAAGTGTATATGCATATAATTAATCGGCTTTCCGTTATATGAGCTTGAGCACTGACGACTTGGCTGAGCTATAGTACCAATTTAATAATAAACGCTTGAATGAGAAATGTATAAAGTTTGTTGTGTATTAGAAACTGTACTCAATGGTACATTACTGGTCTAGTTCTTTTATTACGTTATGTACAATAAAGTTACGTGACAGAGCATAAATGCAAGCCCCGAAGCAGAAATAGATTCAGAATTCGATCGAGTGCACAAAACGATTGCTTAGTGTATATTGAACCCGTTGAAATTTATAGAAAATGAAATTAGGATAGATATCAAAAGTTTTGGATGAAAAAGTAGTCAGATAATTATAGTGCATAAATGAAATTTTTGGTCATGAAGTGTTCGGTTCTAAAATTAAAGGAAAATATATGTAAAAGAACCAATCAGTTTTAGAAATGTTTAAACACTGTAAACTGGAACTAGTACGAGGTCTTTTCAATTCAAACTCAACATGTCATGCAAAAAATATCACGCGTATAAAACGTACTAATCGTAATAAAGTTTTGCCTGACTAGTATGCTTGTACTCTATGAAATGTACGTCAAATATCGCTATTAAACATTTGTGAAAATACTTCCAATGAATAATCAGCATCCAAATATGTCAATCATATACAAAAATTGTCAACAACCTACAACAAAAATATTTATTCCCCCGCTTTCATCATAATGCTTATTCTGGGAAAAATGGTGGATTGGCTGATTTGTTTGTCTATGTAGCTCATGAGCTAATAGCTATAGCGAATTCATCTAAACTAGGAGCATATCGTGATTGGTTGATAAAATTTACACAAGCAATGGTTTTCTTACATTGCAGCCTCTCTATCGAATTTCAGGCCAAAAAGTATTTTTCAATATTTCGTAAACCAAGCCTGATTGCAGACTAAATTGATTCTTAGCGGGAAGTGAGTATGTGCACTGCATCAAGTAAGACCATTCTGCTGACACCGGACTATAGTTTGTTTAACTTCTGTAAACCTTCACTTTTGGTTTAACTCGCAGTGAGTGGTGATGGCGCTTACATGTAAAAGCTAAATTATGATTCGTCGAGAAACTGAAAGCAGATGGACTTTGTGTCACTCATTATAGGAGATAAGAATAAAAGAAATTTGTGTTTTGATTTTAGGGATCATCCATAAAGTAAGTAATGAGAAAATAGTCCAACATTTCACACCGCTTTACCTAACTGTTATATGCTGTTAGATCACGTGCCACATTGTGCATATACATTTTGACAATTTTGTAGCCTATACCTCGGGCAATTTACAAGGCTAGTGCAGAGTTAGCAAAACAACCTTCTTTGGAGCAGTTATGCGCAGAATTTACACTCTCCTTGAGCTGGGAGGGTTTTTCTCTTCTCGCAGGTCAAGACAGACCTTATACTAAATCATAAAAAAAATGTTGGTCTTCGCGCAGTCTATGATATAATACTACGGAAACTTGGATCAATTGATAGTAATTTCCAACAGATCATCGTTAACCGCATAATGCCCCTGTAAATTTCAACTTGAAAGTGATCAATCCTACACAATGTTCATTTTAAACACATCAGAAATGCAGAAGTATGACGTCAAAAAAGAACAACGGGAATAAATTTTAATGTTTTAGTAAAACAAAATAATCCATAGAACAGATCTTCCTCTTCAAAATCGGGGACCAATGAAATCAATGAAAGATAGAGATATACAGATAATAATAGTATTTAAACTTAGTAGAATGGACATTAGCAGCATCAGCAGTAAGATGTACATTTCACATTTTGATAACATGCCCGGCAAACAACGAAGCTCAACTATATACGATAATTATTCACTTATTATAATATCAAGAAAAATGCTTCATATCCATTCGTTGGCGTGAATCTATGTTGAACATTGACCATCTGATATTTTGATATCATCCAATGCAATCATACCATTACAATTGTGTCTTCTACTGTATTCGAAAAATACCTGATGGATAAAGGTAATCTGATTTAAATAATATTGATCACATTACAAGAATTAGAAGTGGAACATGTTACTAGAGCTCTTCTTGGAAACGTTGACACATATATCATATAGATAGATATTTTCGCACTGACAAATTGCTACTAATCATTCCAAATTAAAATAAATATGCAAGGATGGTTTCCCACCCTCCATTAAGTTACCGACTGTGATTAAAAATATCTCCATCATTTCTTATCAGATCTGCTTCATACTTTGACTAATCCATTTTTCATCACAATCATTACTTGATTGATGGTGTATTAAACGTATTTATCTACATAAGTTAATACGATCATAGTTATCAAGTGTTAGACTTAAATGCGTTCCGGTAAATGTCAATAATTTTTGGAGAGCAACAAGATCGATTTCATACAGTATTTAAGTAATATACTGTATTATTGCTTCTACGTAATGTATTCCAATCAATCAAGGAATATGATTAACGGAGTTGAGGATTCCTAGTTATATAATTTTCGTTTGCTTGATGCTGGGTGTCATCATAATGAAACCAACCAATTCTCATTACCTTGGATTGAATACTAGCGTCCAGATCAATCTGCTTACGATGCCACATATTCCCATGGCTATGTGTCAAAGCAAATAGTGGCATGGCTTGAAGCTGATAGACTTGAAGTGTTCCTACATTCCATCCGAGCATGTAGTACCAGAATGTCAGACATCTCTTTTGGTTTGCTCCTTTATTAGAGAGTGAAATGCTTGATATAATAGCTTTGCTATTGAGTTGACGCCTGTAACCAAGGTGTCGTTTTCCTCGTCCTCTTCCGTGACTCCAGCGACCTCTGCCATAGCTACTACCTCTGAATCTTCCACCTCCATGTCCATGCCCATGTCCATGCCTATGACCTTGAAATCCTCCCCTCCATCGGCTAGTAGGACTGCACCGTGGATAAATATAGTATCCTAAATAATTATGAAGATTGAATTAATTTATAGTTCATTTAATCAGTTTGAAAAGAGAATGAAGAAATTGCTAGCGAGCTGCACATAGCAGAGGCAAATCTCGTTTCTATTGATCATTGATTTTTCAATAGAACATATCGGATTTCAATTAATGCAAGGAAGCGATAGTCAATCCAATCCTATTATTTGAAATGTTTCTTGTCCATGCGTAATCATTTAAAATTGAGCTAATTTAATGATACTATGTAAGATGTAAAACTAGAACATCATAATCAATTAACAGCTTAGATGTTACTCACCTGTCCCAGTGGTATGATCACCCCGTATCAAACCATGTCTAATTCCAGCAGAGCCAGTCTGTCTCATCCATTGGCAAGAGCCAGATGATGCAATTTGGATCGACCAATCACAATAGCCACTCTCGAAATCGCAAGTCTGTTGTGAAACTGGAAATAATGAAAGATGCAGAGAAAATAGTAACATAGACATTTGTTCGAGGCTTCATATTAGTTTTTCTCAAGGTCATCTTAGAGAACTAATATCAATAAATGTTGTTTCTATTTAACAAATAATGAAATTATGAAGTATACTTAACCCGATGAAGGTGTAAGCAATAACATTGAATTTAAATTGAATTTTAATCATAAATAAAAAGTTTGAATTTCCTTCCTGCAATATATACCATATTTTATACTCCAATGGTACCTCAGATTGTTACCCAGACGTCAGAAATATTCTGAAATGTCACCTGACACTAGTTTGCCAATTCTTAAATCCAAATCCACCCTTTACCGACCTGATTAAAGGTTTCGACATTTGATACTACATACGGTTGTCGGAAGACTGGAAATTATTTCGACTATCAACAATGTAGATTAACAGCTTTTCCTGTAAAGCAAAATGTTTGGACAATATACTGCTCTAGGCAAAACTGAGCCATGGGGGATCTGACTCAATGTTGTTTATTTACTTCAACAATCGCTATAAAATAAGATACATTTGCAAAACTATGACACATTTGTTGTAGTCAGCCGTAACGTTGTCATCAATAATTCTAATCATTCTTTATAAATAAATTTAACACTTTGAAAATCATTAATCTATTTTTTATGTTATATTGTTATCAATAAAATATACAGTTACAAACAGCGATACCAAAAGTAATATTCCGTGATTTTTAAAATTTCTGAATTTTGGACTTGAATGGTTTTTCATGTTTTCATTTGAATTACCTGCAATGAAATGTCCCTAAGATTAATACGAAGTCTATAAATCAATATAGTTATTGCTAGTAGCTTGTATTGACATGTATTTTGACTACAAATTACATCTATAATGTTGATACAGCCTACATTGAACTAGTGTATATTTGGGGTTTACCAAATAGCAAATTTTCAATTTCTTACAGCGTCTACGTCTCTCAAATGAAACCGAAACATCAACAGCGTTAGACTTCACTAGATAGAGCTACTATAATTGTATCAAAGAAGATAAAAAACCAAACATAAAGTAGCATTTCTTCAATCAGAAAAAAGTCTTCAAAGTTGACCTACGAGGGGAACCAAAATTGTAAACAATAAATGGTTAATTTGATTTTCGTTGTCTTGGCCAGTTGGTCTATAAAAGTGAAATTTCCATGTTGAGGCAAAGTCCCATACCCATTTAATTATGGCTAAATGAACAGTTTTAATTCGATTCAAAGTAACACATTAGATGGAAGAAAGGTTTCATATCATTATATTTCTACAACACGGAATTATTCACATACAGCAATGTAATTTAGCTCGGGTTCATTTTCAGATGTAGGTCTAATGTTAAACTTTCTTAGAATTTATGAATAGTGTCAGATGGTGTTCGAATCTTGATACACAAAGTTCACTGGACGGGACATTATTGTTATTATAAAACACATCATAGATACAGTTTGCTCTAGCTGTCATGAAATATGATATTTTGCTGCAAATATAACACTTTTCTCCAAATTTAAGCCTCATACAGTAAATATCGTATAATACGTTGCCGTTGGGACCCCGAAGAAAATTATGTATTATGCTATCAACCTAATACGCAATTTTGAAAGGACAATAGAAGTAAAACAAGAGAGAGTAATCAGAGAGGTACAAAGATTTCACAAGATATGTCGTACCCAGAAAAGATAGAATTGTACCCACCGCAAGCCCAGTGCATGTGGTTGTAAAGACATATTAGTTAAACATTGCTGTTTGTAAAATTTTCTTCTGTAATCTAGATCAAATTAAATTACAGTAACATCTCGTATTAAGCTAGAGGTACTAAATTTTCGATTTCGATATACTGTGCAGCGACAAATGAAACACACGATATCAACGCCCTGCTGAACAGCAAAGAAATTTCAAATGATCAATAAAGTCTATAAAACAGTCACCTTTCAACAGAGTGACCTTCTCGATCTACGACTTTCTTCAAACTACGACATAAAGGCAGTGACACCTCTCGCTTGAATAATTTTAAATTGACAGATTGACACAAAACACTTATTAGATTAATCCTTTGTTCACAGCAAAAGCAACGTTTTTGTTGCAGAGCATTCAACCCCATAAATTTAATGCACTGACAATAATTCAAACATTCAAATTAATAGATTCTAATTATTTAGATCATTACCTCCACAGCCATCTAAGGAACTTCAGAATTAATCAACATTTTGATTAATTTAGAGTGGCCTTGGAACCCCATTTACCCATGTCAAATTACAATAAAATTTTAGCACACATTATTTTTAAAGCATTCTGAACAAAATATCGATGGGCCCGATAGAATTTCAAGCTTTTCTGTTTTTTGGATAAGTCTAATAGTTATACTGCAATAAGTAATGTGTTCATCAGTACAAGTTGGATAGTGTGGTAGCAAAATTGTTCAGTTTCCAATTCTCGTAACTTTTCTTCCTGGAGCAGAAATAGACATCGAACACAACAGCAATGGTTGAGTAATCAACTAGGTATAGAAGTACACCATACTGAATTTATCAATCAAATAAATCTTCAAAACGACATATCATCTATTATCAAATTATCGTCTCTATTAAACTGCATAAAAGTATGTGCTACCGAATTGAAAGACTTTGTCCATTGTAAACACCTCCTTTGGATTTCTTGATCACACATTCGATTCTTTCAGATGATTTCGGATTTAAATATTTTTAACGACAACAGATAGCCAGATTGTCATCAGAACCACTCTGTAAAGCTGCTATGGAATTTATTCCCCAGGCTGTCTACTGGTGACCTACTTGTCATGCACTGCAATCGCAACAACTGCACTATATTGTTAGTCTGCACACTGACTCGTTTCGCTGATCAATTGTGATTGTAAAATATTCATAAATCTCATGGTACAGATGATGGGAATTGCCGATTGTAAAATATGGAAATTTCACTTACCGATCGGACATATTCCCTCGTTGCATGCAATTGTCTCCTTGTTATTCCCTAAGCAGTCCAAACCCCCGTTGCTTGGTACTGGGTCGTCACATGCTCTTTCTCTTGATTTAGTACCACTTCCACAACTGACGGTACAAGCTGTATAGGGTTTCCATGTTGACCATTTTCCATTTATGACAGGGACTAAAATGTTTGAAAAGTAGCAAAAGGTTGGGATAAGGAAGAATTCAAGTAACCTAGATATTATAAAGCCAATTAATGAAATTTCACTTACCGACCGGACATATCCCCTCGTTGCAGGCAATTGTCTCCTTGTTATTCCCTAAGCAGTCCAAACCCCCGTTGCTTGGTACTGGGTCGTCACATGCTCTTTCTCTTGATTTAGTACCACTTCCACAACTGACGGTACAAGCTGTATAGGGTTTCCATGTTGACCATTTTCCATTTATGACAGGGACTAAAATGTTTGAAAAGTAGCAAAAGGTTGGGATAAGGAAGAATTCAAGTAACCTAGATATTATAAAGCCAATTAATGAAATTTCACTTACCGACCGGACATATCCCCTCGTTGCAGGCAATTGTCTCCTTGTTATTCCCTAAGCAGTCCAAACCCCCGTTGCTTGGTACTGGGTCGTCACATGCTCTTTCTCTTGATTTAGTACCACTTCCGCAGCTGACGGTACAATCTGTATACGGTTTCCATGTCGACCATTTGCCGTTTATGACTAAAAAAGTAAAAGGTTTTAGGGGTTGGAATAAGGGAGCAATCACGTGAAGTAAATTGTTAATTATATCAGCTACCAAAAAGATTCATATTATGTTCTATTTTCAAACTCAAAACTACTCAATAATTTAAAAAACTACTTCCGGAAAAGTCTTGTAATTCACACTTACGACATCAAAATTTTCAAATTAACACAAAACAAATCATGTTTTCAAATGCTGCTATTGACCTTACAATTCAAAACTGACTCGGCAGTTGAGAATTTGATCACGAGCTTTCAAAAGCATTGACTTGTGTGGTAGAACGTCATAAGTTTCCGTATTTTACATTGGTATGCCATATTTTACAAACGAATTGAGGCAAACTATCTATTGGAGCCATAGTTTTCAGGGCACAAGATAGTGCACGAAAACGAGAACGCCACAACTAATAACGAACGAATGATCTTAGCGTTCGAATTTTCTCCTGAAGTATACTCTCTTTCGCCATATGCAGCTATGGTGTATTTGAAACTGTTGCGCTAATTTCTCAAAAGCGCCTGTACGATGAGTTTGCTTGTTTTGGATTGTTGATGTGAAACTTTCAATCTCCTTTTGATTCTATGTTGTTTTGAAAATATACTGATATAATGATAAAATTGGTATGATAATTGATATAATACAACAAGTAACATTATCCGATTTAAAGATTCTTCTCAAAACAGTTGACAGCACAAGTCAGTGACAACAGTTGTATAAATTCAATTTGTTCTTAAAGTTTTCCAGAGTAAGAAATTTTTAAATGTTCTACAAATTTATATAAAAATTATCGTAAATAAAATTATTAGAAATTTAATTTAAATAATGTTGAGCGGAACGAATCCGCAGCAAATTTAGACTTGGTTTCAAGTCTGTTATGAATAGAAGGTTACCACACACTTTCCATGTTTGTATTCATATTTTCTAAACAAGAAACGGGGAGACACGAGTGAAGCGCTAAAAATCAGGTGCCCTGAGAGATGAATTTTAGCTCTAAAATACCTCCAACTGTTTGGAGGTTAGTAAATATGGATAAAAACATTTGCAAGTGTGTGTTATAGCCCTTTTCTAAAATGAAACAAATGTGAGGATCTCATTCGACGGCCAATTTTCAATGCATGAGTTCAATTCAATTTCAATTTCAATTCATAAACGAGCAAAGGAAATTCCACAGCAACATATAGATATTGTTGAATTTAGATAAAGACATACACAAAATTGTTTGTATCATAAATTGTACAAGAGTTCCCTAGGAAATTAATGTACTAATAATTGTTATTAAGATTATAGGTTTACCTTGAAACAGCGGATAACCTATAATTGTCTTTCATTCTGAGTTTATATTTTTCATGCTTCGCACGACAAATAACCCATTTACTAGGTTACGATTTTTAATGAATATAAACATGTTGATCAAAATATCATTTTGTAAATCGTTGCCATAATTGAGATATTTGTTGGATTGTTATCGGAAAGTTTTTATATTTTGTCAAATAAACTTTTTGTTGATAGTTGTTTTTCCCGGTCTTCGGATCCATGTGTTACCCTAGGATTTCATGAACACTATAGTCCAACCAATCATATTGCAGAAAACGTTCGTAATATTTAAGAAAAGCACTTCATATACAAGGCAGTCGCAGTTGGATTCACAATGACACAATACCTGTGATTGACTAGCTACTACATCAATGCTTTGAATGTGTATTTTTATGTGCTATCTAATTGCAGAAGATGCCGAGCAGTGTGTGTTAGCCTCTCGTGTAGGTGATTTTGCATGTATCCTACACAGTATGAATCACACAAGCAACTTTTAAATTGATCATACGCACTTTTTGCATACTAGCTAAAGTATTTCTACCCGATGTTTTAGAAACTCTTCAAGTTTAAGGCTTGTAAAAGTAATTGAAATATCTACGTTGATGTTACTAAAAAAAGGATCAAGGATCTATAGCAACATATTATAATGCAAGGGCTTTCACCTATATAATTGCTTGTAAGTGAAGAGGCTTGGAAAGAGTTTGACCGTTTGTTAAAGTCAAAGTACGAGAGCAAGCCTCAAGACTTGCTTTTGGGATGTCGCTCTGAACTGGAGAATAATACGTTCCATATCTCCAAGGCGTGTCTACGAAATATTTTGTTTATTATATAACAAAATTACCATTTATATTGTATTGATGTACTTAAATACATATTAATAGAATGCAACGGTGCTTTCAAATGTACTTGTTGTAAAGTGTTGATGTGTATGTATAGAAATTCAAATTTTCAATTTTGAAATTAGTTCTGAATTTGTTAACCTCTTCAACAAGCATCCAACAATAATGCCAATAATGCGTTAGAAGCAATTTTATTGTGAATAAAAAAATCTGAACTTTCGTCTTTGTCAGAAAATTGAACCCTCTCCGATGGTCCTCTCCACAATTTCATATTTCAAATAGAAACAACAAAAGAAATTTGTTAGGGCAATAAATAGAGTTCAATGATTGGTCTAAAAGTATCATTTTCGCTGTAAAAATATCATACTTTCACAAAGAAGATAACAATATTTTCGAATAAGGCTTTTCTCAGAAGCAGAAAATCCTGCATACGACTGATAATTTTAAAATAAATAATAATAGAACATATCGCGTTTATATATTATATTATATTAGATATATTAGATTATATTATATATATTAGATTATATTATATATATTAGATTATATTATATATATTAGATTATATTAGATATATTAGATTATATTAGATATATTAGATTATAAAATAATTAATGATAATACTATTCATGCTTTTTGTTTCTCTAAGGAAGCAGAAAATATTCTTTTAACACTTTGGTTTGTAAAAGACCGACTAAGATAGCTATTGAAACTATCTATTCTACCCTATTGGTTTCTTTGATGGAAAATATTTTCAATTTTATCTTGTATTATAATGATGAAACGTATGACTAAAATATATTGCCAATATTCAATCAATTTTTATTTCTCGCGCTTGAATGTGATGTTGATATATGTCACTAAATATAGCGCATATAGGGAACTTTGGAAATAACCCTACTCCGCAGCAAAAGTTACGTGAAAGCTTTATTGCGAGTTTGTAATTAATTTATGAAAATGGTCTTTAAATCAAAATATCCAAACTACAGAAAACTTAAATCTCTTCAGTTTTCAGGCTTGCAGAAACATAAATATTCTTCACTTTAAGAGTTCAAATCTAGCAGGCTATAAAATAAAAAGAAGCTCAATTTGAAATCCTTTTTCTCTTATTGAATCAAAAGAACATTTCTATAAAACGCCACCAACTGGATTGAAATATGAATTCATACATGGATAATTGTAGCTGAAAAGAGGTAAGTTAGAAATTTAACTTTTTGATTATACTCAATTACCTATGCATTCCCCATCATTACAGGATTCAATTTTCGTAGAAGAACCAGAGCAATCTGTCCCGCCATTTGATGGTGCAGGATCATTACATTCTCGTGTGAAATCTTGTGTCCCTGTACCGCAAGTAGCACTGCATGATCCATCTTCAATCCATGGACCCCATACACCATTAACTGAGAACATAAAATGTCAAAACGTTTTAGATGAACTCCTTCGATTAAGTAAATATATTTATTCTAAAGCCAGCCTACTCTTAAGTACAGAGCATTCCGGATTCTTCATTTTTTGAAACGTGGAAATCACGATAAATATACGATAGGTCGAATCTATCTAAAGCTGTACAATCGTGCTTATATTTCAATACGAACACAATCCATAACATTAGTTACTGTCAAATAAATTATTACAATGAATGCGGAAAAAGATGGGACCGCTCTTGTCAGAGTAAACATTTCATCAAAACTTTGGATTTCGCTTTATTGGATTATCTAATTTACAATTTTAGATTATTTTCGACTCTTAGATTTGTTTTTATTTCTGATCTATCTATCTCATTTTCTTTATTTGAATGTTTTTAAATTTTTAATAATTTCTCACTTTTTTCCACAAAACTGTATACAATTGGACTTTTCCCTGATCGTTGATTCTGGCACTAACGGTCAGATTATGTACTATCATAGCTACAATTACTACTTGTTCTCATTCCATTATACCAAACGTTTTGAATTGGGACAATAATTATAATTTTGTATTGTTGGATAGATTATTCGTGATGTGTGTTTCGTGTTTTATCAAGTTGATTTACTAAAAGAGGATACTTCATCAATTTACCCACTGCACAGCTGTATAGTGAATTGATCCCATCAATATCTGATTGTTGTATGCTCTGACTAACTCCCATTTGACCGATAAGAGGTTGCAAAGCCGTCATAGTTGGTAGACCATTGATAGAAAATGCCTGTGTATCATAATGCATGATACTCTTGTAATCATATGATCCAACTGTTTTGAACTCTGTAGGTGATACCTTTTGAAATTGACCAGTTTCATCTACAATGAAATATAAAAATGTACATATAAATTATCTATCACAGTATACTGATAATTTCCTTTTAGTTTATCATCTTAAAATAGTTGCAACTACATCGACAGCCTGTTCTGGTATTGATTCCTGCTTGCCAATAGACGTTTTCATTATGATGCAAATTCATGACTATTTTATTATTAATCTTATTAGAATTAGTACTCGAGCTAAGCAATACCAAAAGAAGGAATGATCTATATTTTCACATTATACGGACAACTGTTTGATATGTTTGGTATGTTAAAGCAAGCGTAAAATGATATGATGCATGCTAAAGTTAATATTAAAGAGACTATCATTGGAGATTTCGTTAATAATAAAGAGACTATCATTGGAGATTTCGAGAAATAGCAAATGCTGGTAGCACTGCATAAGAATAAATACTCTGAAATTTGAGCTGTTAAAAATCAAGCTCAAAGTAAATATAGGATCTCTAATATTCAAGCATATGCATGTAGAGGTTATCGATAAACCATGACAATTTAGTTTTATGCTTTTAAAATGACATGATAAGAGTTCAATCGATCTTTTTGAACAACAACATTGAACTGAGATGCAGGTGCATTTCAATCGCAAAATTATGTTTAGGAAAGTATATTTGATTTTTCATCGTATCAAGATGCAATAATTATGATACCCAACTTTTTCGATTATTGCAGTATTCATCAGATTAATAGGAAATTGATAATTGATGGTTTTGATGTTATGTAAAACTTTCACCTGAATCAATATTAGCCCAATTGATTGTGACGTATGCGTCTCTGTCGATTCTTGTTTGCTCATGGTCAAAGCCCAATGCATGCATTATTTCGTGCTGTACAGTAGCAATCAATCGGCATCCATCAGAAAGGGAAAGCTTCTGCACCGAAACTTGCATACCAATTTCTGACCAACACCTTTTAATAAAAAAATTATAATGATATTGTAAAATAATGAATGATATGAGAAAGTTTTCTTTACTGGATTAGATGATGTTTCCAACTATGATTTATTCTTCTCCTTTACGATTGAGTGTGTTAAGATCAGCATCGTTAAAACTTGCACATTTTCACCATCTATAATTTTATGTAGTCGCAACCTGTTCAATTGAAATATTGCTACAGAAACACACGGAGCCAGAAAAAGGACCGAACAGAAAAACACAGAAAAACGCATACTACTGAACCTGTGACTCTAATCTGAGTGCTGTAGAAGTTTAATGTTGTCATGCTGTTTTTCTCATTTTTTTCCTTTATGCCTAAATATGCATTAAAGGTCAAGTTGATATTATTACGTCCATTGTATAAAAGTTCAAATTCAAGACAATTGAGTAGATCAAACTTAAACTCACCCATCTTCAGATACAATGGATATATAACGTGTAGGCTTTACAACCATTGAATCGTAATTGTTGAACCTGATACATGTTCTTAATTCAATTTCACTTAAGGATTCAGCAATGATGTTCCTTGTGTCAGAATCTGTAATGAAGAGGGTAAGGTTTACACTTAATAGACGGCTTGCAATCACGTGACAGTTTGCAAGCAAAAATACGGGTATTGCAATTTATTCGAAGCTTGGCTTAGGCAAAGTCACCGGCTTACTTGATTTGCCCAATTTTTAGTTTTAACCAAGAATCTTGTTTCAATTTTAAAATCACCCTACTTAAAATTCTTCAATTTTGGCTCCTGGTGGATTGAAATTTGATCGATAATGAGATTATAATCATTCAATAGTTGATCCCAATAATGATTTTCGGAATCCTCTCAAAATTAAATCAAAGCATACTACAAAGTGTACTATATATGTAATCAATACTAATCATGTACATATTTTTCGTCAGTATGATGAATCTTTGTCAGTGTGCTGTTCGGCGTAAACTATAGAGATTGAGGCTGTTGGAATTTCTTACAAGCAGTTTTCGATTAAACTGTCCCCCTTTATACTTTGTAGACAGAGAGGCCTTTCTCCTTATTCTTCTACTCAATTTGGCGGGAAAAATTATACTTTTATTTAAATTTTTTTCGCATCCATTAAAACAAAAATTGGCCTTTGCTAGATCGTTTGGACGGTAATCTTTCTTCTCTATATAAGGATAAAGGCATATTTGTTTCACGCTATACTTAAGTGAGCATAGTATCTGCGAAAGACTGAGAAATGCGTCAAAAAGTGACTGGCATCTGTCAAATGAGAGATGATATGAGGAAGATGAAAACTTTTGTAAAGATGGCACTAGGCTATTTGCCTCTTTATATTGAATATAACAAATTCAGATTGATTGAATTTAGTTACCATTTACTAGAAGTACCGTTTTTTATTTGTAAATTAGAACAACTACTCTTCATAATTATATTGTAATTTTATTTACGGCTATTAGAGGTCATCTCAAATTTCCATACTTGTTGTGGTCATAAATGCACTGTGATATTGGCTAATATAATATTATTACAACGGCTTTGGCCTATTATCGACGTTTTTCGGACAAATAAATAGAACTAAATATTTTTGCAGAGATTTTAAACCAATATAATTACGTTTGATCTTAAGGGCATTATGCACTCTACTCACCAAAGTTGAAGTCAAGTTTGTAGGCAACAATTCCTCCTGGCCAGTATTTGGTAGGATCTATCAAAGCTGTCCTTCTTTCAACATGATGAATGCTTTGTGATCTTGTCATTACGTCAATGTTCACAATCAATGGGTTATGCAAATCTACATTGATACAAATTAGAAAATTGGTATAATTAGTATTTTTCTATCATCATGCATCATCATGTTTATTTATTTTTAATAATCCCTTGAAAAAAACTCGATTCATGATTGTGGGATTTTTACCACGTGTTTAGCAGTTATGTCAAGACAACCCACGAGATTCCATGGCAACCACTAAAAGCGTGCAGGTATAGGTGTATACCCGCACGTGTGCGGTTAATAGACCTATACCTGCACGGTTTTAACCAAACAGCAAGAACACATGTTTTGAAAATGGTGACTAGCTGCGACAGATTGAATATTTTTTCATAAAATCAATTTAAATGTATACTCTGTAATTGAAATTCAATTGAGAAATTAATAAAAGTAACTGCTTGGGATTTGCTATATTCAGATCCTTATATTCGTTTTCTGTGTAGCAATTAAAACGTATTGCTTCAATTATTATTCGAAAATGCAAAAAATTGCAACCGAGCGCCACAGAACTAAAACGGCAGGTTTCTCCGGGCAACTAGAAAATCACCTGAATCTTATTGTTTTGAGAAAATGCTCCATGTGAGCTTCATGCTCTGTGATTATTTTGTTCTCCCTTGATTTTGCGAATCCATAGAAGCATGACGAAAACACGAAATGTATGAATTAAGAGGGCTCTGACCGTAAAATGATTTACAAATTCATCGTTGGTGAGCTCCACAATAAAATTTGACTAAAACAAGAAACGGGAAAGTACTAATAGTATTTTCATGAACATTTTGTGTGAATTTCAAGTTGCCCGGAGAGACCTGCCGTTTTAGATTTGTGTCTCTTCGAATTCTGATTTGAGATTATATTAATATGAAATTTATTCCAATTACATTCAAAAATCGTGAACAACTATTTCCATATTAGGAAGAACTAGATGATCTTGTTCTGAATGGCATAGTATTCGTAGACAATTAATCTCATATCTATTCTGATCTCAAGCAGGATTTCAAATTTGCCTCTTCACTTCAAAAAAATCTTGTCATGTTGATCTAGACAAAACCAACAAGATCATCGATGTACTATCATACATGCAGTTCATCATCATCCTTATATTATTAATTAAGTCAGACAAAACCAACAAGATCATCGATGTACTATCATACATGCAGTTCATCATCATCCTTATATTACTAATTAAGTCAGACAAAACCAACAAGATCATCGATGTACTATCACACATGCAGTTCATCATCATCCTTATATTATTAATTAAGTCAGACAAAACCAACAAGATCATCGATGTACTATCATACATGCAGTTCATCATCATCCTTATATTATTAATTAAGTCAGACAAAACCAACAAGATCATCGATGTACTATCATACATGCAGTTCATCATCATCCTTATATTATTAATTAAGTCAGACAAAACCAACAAGATCATCGATGTACTATCATACATATCCAGTTCATCATCATCCTTATAATATTAATTAAGTCAGACAAAACCAACAAGATCATCGATGTACTATCATACATGCAGTTCATCATCATCCTTATATTATTAATTAACTCAGACAAAACCAACAAGATCATCGATGTACTATCATACATGCAGTTCATCATCATCCTTATATTACTAATTAAGTCAGACAAAACCAACAAGATCATCGATGTACTATCACACATGCAGTTCATCATCATCCTTATATTATTAATTAAGTCAGACAAAACCAACAAGATCATCGATGTACTATCATACATGCAGTTCATCATCATCCTTATATTACTAATTAAGTCAGACAAAACCAACAAGATCATCGATGTACTATCACACATGCAGTTCATCATCATCCTTATATTATTAATTAAGTCAGACAAAACCAACAAGATCATCGATGTACTATCATATTTACATGCAGTTCATCATCATCCTTATATTATTAATTAAGTCAGACAAAACCAACAAGATCATCGATGTACTATCATACATGCAGTTCATCATCATCCTTATATTATTAATTAAGTCAGACAAAACCAACAAGATCATCGATGTACTATCATACATGCAGTTCATCATCATCCTTATATTATTAATTAAGTCAGACAAAACCAACAAGATCATCGATGTACTATCATACATATCCAGTTCATCATCATCCTTATATTATTAATTAAGTCAGACAAAACCAACAAGATCATCGATGTACTATCATACATGCAGTTCATCATCATCCTAATATTATTAATTAAGTCAGACAAAACCAACAAGATCATCGATGTACTATCATACATGCAGTTCATCATCATCCTTATATTATTAATTAACTCAGACAAAACCAACAAGATCATCGATGTACTATCATACATGCAGTTCATCATCATCCTTATATTATTAATTAAGTCAGACAAAACCAACAAGATCATCGATGTACTATCATACATGCAGTTCATCATCATCCTTATATTATTAATTAAGTCAGACAAAACCAACAAGATCATCGATGTACTATCATATTTACATGCAGTTCATCATCATCCTTATATTATTAATTAAGTCAGACAAAACCAACAAGATCATCGATGTACTATCATACATGCAGTTCATCATCATCCTTATATTACTAATTAAGTCAGACAAAACCAACAAGATCATCGATGTACTATCATACATGCAGTTCATCATCATCCTTATATTATTAATTAAGTCAGACAAAACCAACAAGATCATCGATGTACTATCATACATGCAGTTCATCATCATCCTTATATTATTAATTAAGTCAGACAAAACCAACAAGATCATCGATGTACTATCATACATATCCAGTTCATCATCATCCTTATAATATTAATTAAGTCAGACAAAACCAACAAGATCATCGATGTACTATCATACATGCAGTTCATCATCATCCTTATATTATTAATTAAGTCAGACAAAACCAACAAGATCATCGATGTACTATCATACATATCCAGTTCATCATCATCCTTATAATATTGATTAAGTCAGACAAAACCAACAAGATCATCGATGTACTATCATACATGCACTTCATCATCATCCTTATATTACTAATTAAGTCAGACAAAACCAACAAGATCATCGATGTACTATCATACATATCCAGTTCATCATCATCCTTATAATATTAATTAAGTCAGACAAAACCAACAAGATCATCGATGTACTATCATACATGCAGTTCATCATCATCCTTATATTATTAATTAAGTCAGACAAAACCAACAAGATCATCGATGTACTATCATACATGCAGTTCATCATCATCCTTATATTATTAATTAAGTCAGACAAAACCAACAAGATCATCGATGTACTATCATACATGCAGTTCATCATCATCCTTATATTACTAATTAAGTCAGACAAAACCAACAAGATCATCGATGTACTATCATACATGCAGTTCATCATCATCCTTATATTATTAATTAAGTCAGACAAAACCAACAAGATCATCGATGTACTATCATACATGCAGTTCATCATCATCCTTATATTACTAATTAAGTCAGACAAAACCAACAAGATCATCGATGTACTATCATACATGCAGTTCATCATCATCCTTATATTATTAATTAAGTCAGACAAAACCAACAAGATCATCGATGTACTATCATACATGCAGTTCATCATCATCCTTATATTACTAATTAAGTCAGACAAAACCAACAAGATCATCGATGTACTATCATACATGCACTTCATCATCATCCTTATATTATTAATTAAGTCAGACAAAACCAACAAGATCATCGATGTACTATCATACATGCAGTTCATCATCATCCTTATATTATTAATTAAGTCAGACAAAACCAACAAGATCATCGATGTACTATCATATTTACATGCAGTTCAT